>CM022702.1:87480734-87549570 GCA_012295165.1 Asparagus setaceus | reverse complement strand
TTTGTGGTAAGTGTAGTTGTATTCATTATAGATTATATAGGCAATGTTTTACTTTGGATTAGAAAGTCATCAAAACATGAACTTAAAGTGTACGCCGTTAGTGTATCTTTATCAAGATTTAGATGGATTAATGAAATTACGAAAATGAAAAGAGCATCTTTATCCAAAGGCATGAGAGCTGATTCAAAAAATCGAGCATGTCGATTGGTTATGTATCTAATATATGGGCGCGTATATGATATATGGGCACTATCAAATCTTGCATCATCTGGTTATATCAAAGCCAAATATTTTAGTTGTTATGAAACTTTGATTCTTTTTCTTTTCTTTTTAGTATGAGAAAATTGTGGCATTGCTCTATAAGCTTGAATACTTCTATGATGGTACTAGATTGGCAGCTATATGCGTGTTCTATTACTTGTAATTCATGTTATCTTCATTAGACATTGTAGCTATTACTAATGTTCTATTACTTGTAGTTTATGTAGCTCCAATTATATAACTACCATCTTATTATGGACTTGCTTGATGCATTTTGGGTAGAGAATCTTTTTAGAGGTTGTTTTATTTTAAAGTTCTTAAATGAAGATAGTATATCAATGTGGCATATCTTTTATGGTTACTTGAGGCTAAAAAGGGGAGACCAAACCGCCAAAACTCAAAGCAGAGGATCCAAACAATTCCCTAGAGGCGATGAAGCGGGGTTAAGCTTGTAAGGCGTTGAAAATTGCCTATAAGTCCCGAGCGTGCTTCGTGATGGCGAGAATAATCGACAAGTCATCAGATGAAGGAATGACAAGCCGATGTGACACAACAAGTGAGCATAACACAAGCGCTCTCCTCAAGGCGCCCTCTGCGGAGTTTTCGGTCCGCTAAGCCGGTTAGGTTGGCCGGAGTCAAGGCGGCCCCACTGCCCAGTCCGGCGGCAGCTATGCAAGCCACAAAACTCTCTCCTTTCGATCGGTGATTCGAGAACCTTGGTGAGCGATCGCCATGAGTCTGGCGAAGGATAAACGAACTTTGAAGCCTCAAATCAAGCTCGGAAAACAGCCGAGAGAAAGCCGCAGACCTTCGGTCAAAAGCAGACACAAAGGTGTCCTTTCAGCCGAACACCGGAGGTGTCACCACACGGCGAACACCAGTGTCTCCTTCGGCCGAACACGGTCGCCCGGCTGAACCTGAACACGAAGGTGTCTTTCGGCCAGGGTTACCAGAGTCGGCTGGCAGAGACACCAGGCGAATGGGCTTTTTGTTTCGCGGCATCCATTTCTTTGCACCTATAAATATGAGGGCTAGGGTTTCATTTTTAGTTAGGAGAGATAAAAAGAGGAGACTCTGTGAACTCTTGTGTGTGCCAAGGGTTAGAATTTCCAAGGGAGAGAGATCAAGATCTAGACTTGCGAGGGGTGAGATCAGAGATCCAAAGTTTTGGATCGGATCTACAACAACAAACCATCCTTTGGATCAAGCTTGGCCTTGATCCAGAAGAAGAATGGCGGGATGCGCTTGGCGCGTCGTTCACTCGTTGATTAGTTCCTTGGCGAATTAATCTCATTATTATTTAGATCTCGAGATCGTCGATCTAAATTCCCGTAAAAAGGAGGAATTTTAGATCTAGATCGAATCGGATCTCGTTGATCAACACTTGGGAAAGGAATGTGCGGTGGTCCACGGAACACATCCGACACCGGGCAAAGAATCAGCATAGCGAGGATAGATCGCGGATCGCGTTTGTTCTAAGGAGGAAAGTTGTAATTTTTATCCTTTTCATTGTAACAAGCCTTATAAAAGGTGATTTTATTTGAAACTCATTTGTAATCCCATCAAGGTAGAATGATTTCACCCAGATGAAAAGATAATGACTTTTCAGGGAACAGGCGACACGATGGGAACCCGCAGGTCTTACATCAGAGATCGTTGTCGCGACCCAGTTAGATCCGGTGTCCGAAGGTCAGTATGAGTTCGACCGGGGAGAAATGAGGCCTATCTCTGCCTCATCCAACTCCTTTTCCCCACCGCAAAGCGAAGAAGCCCTCATTTGCAAGGGAGACTCACAAGATCCCACTTGAAGGCGGCCTCTCCTGCGCCGCGCCAGCGACAATGGCGACAATAACTCCCCGCCATCCAAAGCGCGGATCGATCTCCTCTCCGGCCCGATGAGGAGAAGTCCACCGGCGATGTGACTCTCTCAAAGAGAGCCTATGGCGTCGATCGCATATGCGTTGCAATCATAAAGGCGTTAGAATCCATGGGCGGTGTCCGATAGCGGATCGAAGTCAGAGCGAGACACGAGCGAAAGCGAACATAGGTGGTAACTCCTCTAAGCCCCGGCCAGAGAAGAATGGATCGCGTCAGCGGATCGGCTCCACCCTCGGGCGGATCCAAAAGCAGCCGTGTCCCTACGTCAGGCGTGTGTGGTTCGAGCTACTCACGGACAAAGGCGAGAGGTGACCAAGAAGTCACCGAAGCAAGTCGAACTTCGGCCTCGGACACGGGAGCTTTTCCTCGATACCTTGGCGCCTTCCACAAAGACTCGGCCACACCACGCCTTTCGATAGGGTTTAGTGTTTCAACGCTGGGTCGGTTCAGGTTGGATCAAGGTGAAAGGTCAACTCCTGCGAGCTTGTTGAAGAGATCGGGACAACTTCTAATCGGGGGCTCTGCCCGGCGGGAAAGCGTAGGAGAATCCACAGCGGTTTGCGGATCGAGGTCAAAAAGCCGCTGAACGTAACCCAAAGCGTCAAAGCGCTTTCAAACAGGCGCCGCCGACCTCGGATGGAACAGTCATCGATGATGGATTACGAGGCCGCGCCCGCGTTAGGTTGCTCGAACTCATCTTAGTGGTTCTATCGATGCGGGGTAGGGAGAAAGTCGGTAAAACCGAGCTCTCGGCATCATCGCCTAAATTGATCAAGGCGGTGCTCGGTGTAAATCTTGCCATAAAACCTTTGAAAGGGTGTCGGTCTTCCAAAGGCGAGCACCAATGACCGCCAGACCTCGGTCAAAGCGTTCGAAAAGACATACCTCTGTCAAGGCAAGGATGAAGGCGGAGGTCACCATCAATATGACCAACGAACCAGCGTCGGCATTCGAACGCCCTCAGCGTGTGACTTCGGTTGCGGGCGGTACTATCGAAGCCCTAACTATCGACACGCGAGGATCCCTTCAAGGCCTGATCAAGAGTACCGCCGGAAGATGAAGTATCGGATGGCGTGGCAATGGCATCCGAATAACTGCAATCTAGTGAAGGCCATACTGGTGAAGCACTCATGATCGGTCTGGTGAGGTGGCCAATAGCTGAAGAAGCGGCAGCAGAAGGACAACTTCAAACTTCGAGATGGACATGGCCATCGTGGAAAGAGAAATGCATGGTAGCGGTCTAGCGATGACTAATCGCGGGAGTGAAGGCGTCGTCGCATACGTCAATTTGGCGGATAGCGACGGATGAAAGCAAGACCTTAACCGATGAAGCGGAAGCGAGCAGTGATGACTGCAGTCCCATCAGTAGGGGCGGCAAGATCAGGATCACGGAGAGCAGATCAACTGCTCATCAAAGAAGAAGTGAAGAGTTGTTTTAGAGAGAGTGGGAGTCAATCCCTATCGTGAAGTTTAATTTGATAAACTTCCACGGATTCGATGGGAGAAGGGTCCCCACTCAACATCTTATCTACTTCAAGAGCCATTTAGGAGTCATCTCGTGAGCCCTTGATGGTTCGGTCATTAAATTCGGCACCACTTCGATTGGTACGCCGTCTTAAAGCGGGCGGCATCAGCGGTAGGGAAGACATGGAATCTATGTTCTGGCGAACTTCTTCGATGGCGACCACGAGAGGTTTCACTCGGTGCGTTATGGGGCGAAGCGAAGGATGGAGAAAGCCGTGGATAATTTTGTCAAGCGGTTCATAACAAAGGCGATAAACTGTCGTGACAATCACGGAGGAATTCATCCTCAAGACGCAGCCTCATTTGGGCGTGATCGAGGCGATGGAGCCTGCCGTCTAGAACACGGAAAGACTTGAAAGTCAAGGGGAAGGCGGCGTTTCCTCAAAAGGGAGAAGCGGGCGAGGTGTGGCCCAAATCCACGGAACAAAATTTTGTCCCGGAACAAGGAAGCGCCCGATGAAGAATGTTGATGTGCATCAAACTTTCGGCTCAACCCGCAGCAACAACAGCGGCGAAGACGCACCCCATGGCAACAAGATCGAAGCAGAGCGTCCGCGCGAGTTTCCCAAACGTATTCTTCGAGGGCGAAGAGGTGCACAGGATCTTCAAGTACTTGCTAGACAACAACAAGATCCAAAGCGCCACGTCGTCAACCGGAGGAAGCTCAAGGGCGGCGGACCCCAATCACTGCGCTATCATAGGCGATACACCACCCGACCAAGTCATGCTACGGTGAAGGATAAGATCAAGCTTTGATTGAAGTGGGGTGATCACTCAAAACCAAATAAGGAAAGCAGTGGAGGCGCGGCGTCCATAAGCTTTGGGGCCGGTGCACAACACGGTTCCGGCCCGGAAACCGTGGTCAAAGTGGGAATGAAGGCGGTGAATTACGATCCCCACAGCGGCGAGAGAAGGGTTAGTGCGCTACGACCAAATGGTGAACTCCTATGGGTCCACGGACTTACTTAAAGGCGATCGATGGCGGCGTCTTCGTCTAAAAAGTCAAAGGAAAGGGCAAATCTTGCAATGCTACCTGGCGGTTCTACTCGGCGGCGGCGAGCAAATTCGTGTTCTTTGTCCGGAGGAGAGCGAAGCCTTGTCACGAGGTGGGCGTGAGTAAACACAAATACCGATGACTCCAACCTTAATGCTAAAATGTTAGCGGAGCTTGAGGTAGTAACAATTCCCGCGGTTCGCCACTCTAAGGAGAAGCACCACCCGAAGCGAAACAACACGCAAATCTGAGGTGCAACCCGGCGATCCGGTTTAATCGCTGATTGGAAGGGATAGGCAGGGAACACAAGCTCTCCCTACCGCCTGATGTGATGGCACAATTGGCTAACATCGGCAAGAATAACTTTATCTGAGCTATTGAGGTTGTCCAAGGAAATCCGCGGCGTTGGCGTTAGCGATCTTCGAGGTCTTCCCTAACCCACACTAAATCAAGTCGGAGGGCGGAGTCATCGGCCGGGAATGCAATGTGGCCTCAAGCATATTCCACATCACGTTCTCTAAGGAGGATATGCAGGCGAAGGCGTCGAAGCATGGCGGTAGCTCTACTTCACGAGGTACATTGGTTCAGCGAAGTCAGCGGATCCAAGTTGATCCGGGTTCATGTGAGCATCATGCCTTTAGCGATGTATAGCACGGGGATTCTGTCGGGCTGCGCTTCGCGGCGTGATATACGGATTTAACACCGGTGGGTCACCGGCCACTTGGTAAAATCCGCATTAAGTGTCGGATGGGGGACTTAAAGTCGAAGTCACCTTTCGTCATTGGCCAGAGACTTCCTATAACTTGTTGTTGGGTAGCCCTTGGATCCATAACCATGTTATAGTCCCCTCTACCCTCCATCGATTAATGCGAAATATATCGACACTAATAGCGAGGTTAAGGCGGTGGTCGCGGACAAACAACCGTTTAAAGGCTGGAGAATTATTTCGATTCCCTCTTTCACGGTAATGAGTCCGAATCTTGAATCATCGGCCCATAGCGCGGGCGTGATGAGGGCGGCGATATCGGCGGGGCTTGACTATAAAGGTGGTTTTGTTACGAATGACATTGTACCCTTAGTAGTCAATCTTGGCGAAGAGGATCTTCGATGAAAGTTGTAATTGGCGACTTAGAAGAAAAATAAAAGATGATTTAGAGTACTCGTTGTGTTTGAGCGATGTAATGAAAAAGTTGTATAATGACCACTGAATTGCATATGCCAATCGGTCATCTGTGTATCTGAAGCACCTTGAGACTCATCAAGGCGACTTCGTCGTCCAGAAAGCGCGAAAGACTTAGTCTGGAGAGTTGACTCCAGCGCCTACTTCTACTGACGAGTTCGATGAATAAATCGAAACTTCATCTTTCGGATATAGCGAGCGGCACCTCATGAAGAAGTGGGGAGTGCGACTTTCGTTGGGAGAAGGACTTTATTTTGGTGAGATCTCCCGTTCCACCCAAGTGCATATGTCGAAGGAAAGCAGATGTATTACAGTTCAAAGGGATTGGGATCGCATCCTCTTGAAGATGAGTGTTGTTGGCGATCAATAACCAACCACCCACCTAGATGGGTACTCATCAGGTCCATTTGCACAGGACTCGGCGTCGGCATCGGCAAGATGTTCGGGGTTGATGTCCAACATGTCTGATGGACCCCACTACAACTGGAAGAAGAGAATTGCCAACATGGGAAGACCCATGGGTCCATCACCTCAACATGCGGTATGGGGACGGTTTGGCAGAGAGGAGCCTCGGCGAAACGAGGTAGTCGGATCAACATGGGTAATGAAGCACACCTAAACTTATAAATATTAGCAGAGTCTTCCCGGAGGAAAAAGGTTGATCGCTCTTGTCGGAGAGTATATCGATGTTTTCGCTGGAGCTACGAGGACATGCGAGGGCTCCGACTGATGTGGCAATGCAGCCTCGACATTAAAGTGGATGCCAAACTGTCAAACAACAACGAGGCGGTTTAGATCCACAGTTATGGAGGCAATTGTTCGGAAGTAAAGCTCATAGCCTCGGGTTTTATCGGGAGGTTCAACATCCGGATTGGGTGGCGAATATTGTTCGGTGCTAAAAGAAGCGGAGACGATCGAGAATACGTATGCACTCAGAGATCGAATCGCATGCCCAACAACTTCCCTTGATCGCGATGTGATCGTCGATAATACATGTGGATTTGGCGAATGTCCTTCATGGATGGGTTCTCGGGTTACAAACAAATCAAGATGCATCGGGATGGCCTTAAAGCACTCGGCATTGAGAACTCCTCTAGGCATCTTACATTACCGCATCATGCCATTCGGTTGAAGAATCTTTGGCGCCACTTACGGCGCAATGACAAAGATCTTCGGGATCATCTTCGGAAGACGGTCGAATGTTCGTCGATGACTTGGTTGTGAAAAGTCGTGACAAAGATGACCATACCGGGACTTGAGGGCGGTATTGACCTCATGCGGACTCATCAATTAAAGATGAACCCCACGAAGTCTTTCCTCGGAATGTCGGCAAAATCCTCGGGTTCGTTGTTACCAACAAAGGTATCCACATTGACCCCGACAAAATAAAGGCAATCAATGAATTGCAACCCCAAAGAATCTGGGAACTCCGGAGGATTACGAGGCGATTAGCGTACATCCGGCAATCTCAACCTCTACGGAAAATGTCGGCCATTCTCTAAAATTTGAACAAAAGGGGTGTCCTTTATGCGGGATGGCCTTTGTCGAAGGCATTGAAGATACCAAACATATCGGCGAATCCTCACGTACTTTCGTTGCAAGTCAGGTGGCCGTTCTTGATTTATATCAAAGCGGCGAACCATTAGTTGAGTGCTTTACTTGCAGGCGATGACCGGTCCGGCCAGCGGTTTATTATCTAAGCCAGAACCTTGGTAGGTGCGAATCTCGCTACCAATGATCGAGAAAGAGTGTCTCTGGTTGGTCTTTGCGATTGAGAAAATGCGACACTACTTAGTTGGGCAAGCGATCTCACGTCATTTCTAGCGTAAATCTGTTGGGATGTTCATGGCGACCGGCCTCATGAATTGGCGCTGGCGAAATGGGCTTTACTTTTGTCGGTAT
Source organism: Asparagus setaceus (assembly GCA_012295165.1). Lineage (NCBI taxonomy): Eukaryota > Viridiplantae > Streptophyta > Magnoliopsida > Asparagales > Asparagaceae > Asparagus > Asparagus setaceus. The sequence goes on along the minus strand of CM022702.1, from coordinate 87,541,831 downwards.
GACTGCACTTCAAGCGGAGAAGTCAATTAAGGGACAAGCCATCTGCGATCTTTTGGCGACAACCCAACAAAGGATCTGGTGAACTATTTGATGATCTAGGATGAGACCCACGAGTTAACACAACTCTGCACCAGCAGTGTGGCATTTATATTTTGATGGAGCGTCGAGCTACCAGCGTGGCGGCCCGGATGTTCTAAGATCTCCGCCGGTCGGGTAGTCTTAGTTTCCCGAAAGCATGTCATGCCTCGGGCTTATTCAGCGGAGCCTGCTCTAACAATATTGCCCAGTCTGGCGCCTCATTGGACTTAGAAGCGGCTAAAGAGCTGGGGTAGAGTATCTCGAAGCCTTTGGGGATTCCCGACTCATTGTCAAAGCGGACTTCGCGGGGACTATGAGGTCGGGAACGATTTAATCCCATACCATCGGTACGCTATCGAATTAGAAGACTTCGTTTGAAGGATTCTTCATCAGTACATTCAGCGCCTCGAATCGTATCTGGTGCTGCTGGCGGCATTAGCGGTCTTTGGCGCAACCTCGAGGCTGAGCAAATGGTCACGGTGAGGACCCACGATTATTCATTCCTATTTATGGCGAGGCGAAAATGGCGAAAGGGTAGTCACTAAGGAAGTGTATGCAACCCAAGTCGGACTTGAGCCGAGATTGGCGATTCCCTATTATTGACTCGTCTTGCGGCATCACGCGAAGATATGAAGGGCGTGAATCGGTCAGAGTAGAAAGCGCGAGTTCTTCTACTGAGGAAACCCGGCGGCTCTATCGGCGTGGGTATAGCGGTTTGCTACTCGGCCTTTCAAACAAAGAGAGGAAGTTCTCAAGCACAGGAGAATGCGGTGCGGCCCGAGGTCCTAAGCTCTATGATCGGATCGGGGAGGATGGGGTACTCTTGGCCTACTATGGTCAATGATGCGGTCGCTATGCTGAAGTGTCAGCGTGCAAATACCGCGAACTACGCATCAACCTCAGGAGCAACTTCACTGTCGGCCACATCTTGGCCATTGAGACATGGGGCATGGATGTGGTAGGCCCATCTTTCCTCACGTAGGCCAAAGGTGATGGTTTATCACGGCAATCACCGATTACTTCTCCAAGTGGTAGATTCCCCTCAAGGAGGTAAAAGCGGCAATGTAATTCGGTTCATCAAGCACGCGTCATCTATCGACCACGGTGTACCCGCGGATCGTACATGATAGCGGTCCCCGTTCATTAGCAATGCCTTCATTCGGTTTTGCGAGAAATTCAAGATCGGGGCGTCTCCTCAGCGTACAATCCGTACCAAGCGGATTGGCGGAGGCCTTCAACAAAGCGATCATTAAAATTCTCAAGAAATTTGGTGAAAAATAACAAAGCGGCGGGATGATAAACTTCGGAGCTTTCTGGTACGTATCGCGCGGTCGCACACCCATTGGGGCTACCGTACTCTACGGTATATGGGTGTGAAGCGGTCATGCCCTTGAAATTGATTCCATCCCTCGCATTGCTCATAGCGAGATGACAGAGGAGCTACATCAAAAGCGCCTCGAAGAACTTCGAGATGCTAGATGAAAAGCACTTGGAAGCTCAGGCACATTGAGTTTTACCAAGCAAGGATGTCGGGGCCTTCAACAGAAAGTCCGGACAAAGGAGCTTCAAGGAGGAGACTTGGTCCTGGCTTTCGGCGGCCAATAATTCTCGACTCGAGAGGAAGGGTAAGTTTGAACCAGAAGGAAAGGACAGTTTGGGTCTATTCCATGCCTATTGCCCAGCGCTATCACGGGAAGGCGATAGGCAATTAATCGCATCAATGGGAAGTTCACGAAGAAGTATTATCCTTAGTACCTGAGGATAACCGTTGGAGGAAGTTCTTGAAATACTTTCCTGGAGATAACCCTAATCCTTTCCTCGAATTCCACCGATCAAACTCATTGGCGGTGGGTCCACAAAATTTTCTCCGTCCCTCCACCGCCAAAATTTCCCCTTGACTTCTTTCAATAAGCAGGGGTCCACAAAATTTTGATCCTCTATCAAAATCCTCTTGATTCCTTTCAATGAACAAGAGGTCCACTCAAATCGGAGATCACTTTCGATGAGCGAGAAGCCTTCATCGTTCCATTTGATCCGCCCTCCGGCGGTGTAGAACACTCTCGAAACTGAGACCCGACCGGATCAGTGGCGAATCCTATAAAAGTAAAAACTACGCATCTCTTGATTCTCGGTGGAGATCCCACTTTTAGTTTCCCTTTCTTGGAGATAGGATATAAAATCCTTCCTCTCCATATTAGGAGATAGAATATAAAATTCTTCCTCTCCAAGACTAAGAAACGGGATATAAAATCCTTCTTTTCTTATGTTCACTTGGGGTTCGTCTCTACCGGACAAAGGAGACACGGAAATAGAATATAAAATTCTTTCTTTCCGGCCTTGGAGACGGGATATAAAATCCTTCCTCTCAGGCATCGGAAAGCAGAATATAAAATTCTTCCTTTCCCACAATCAATTCCATTCACCCGATTCGATCCGGTTCGATCGCTCTCGGTCAAAAGACACCAAGATTCATCTTGGGGTATTTTATCTGAAACCTAAGAAGGGATAAAGCGCTACATAGCGTTGTCGGTGTATCTATTCGAGTGAAAAGGCGAAGCCTCGATTATTCAACATCGTAGCATTAAGTCTAAGAGAGTTTCATTCTTTTAGCACAACGTTGTGTGTAGAACGGATTTAGATAATCTACCGCTAGTCAGATTCAAGCGGTGATGGGTAAAGGCAAATCAAATCGGTTGGAAAGGTTGGCAATAACCCCAAAGTCACCGCCTAACAGCGGTAGGTTAGTCTCTTACCCGTGAAAAGTGACAAAGTCTATGTATTCAAAATCATAGCACCAAGTCTAAAAGAGTTTCATTCTTTTAGCACAACGTCACATGCGGAACGGGATTCGATAATCCGCATGCTAGCAGTTCAAGCGGTGTCGGTAAAGGCAAATCAAATCCGTTGAAGGCTGAGGGTTTGCCAAGAATCCTATGAATGCTGTGACAATGAAAATGACAGATCGCAAGTCACAACAACAATGGAACTACCGTCGGCGCACCGACTTCCGCAGTTGGTCCCTCGGCAGGCCCTTTGGGCGTAGTAACCACCGCTATACCTAGCTTTGGAGGAACATCTTACCAATAGAAAAGAATTCATCAAGACCGCCAAATTGAGGATGAACTAGCTAACAAGACTAGTCCCCCAATTAAACGGGATGGAGACTCAAGTGTTTCCAGGTGGGCTATCATAGAGAGCCGACCTCATTGCACCAAGAAATGGGATATGTCAACCTAGATGCATGGAGTCAATCGGGGATGTACACAAGGGTCAATCATTACTCCTACGTGGTCGGATTCATCAGATCTCCCCTGGGAGAGTATAGGGTCCTGAGCGAACCATGCAGGCTTCTTTCATCTCGTGGCAGGAGCCTATCATGAGGCACCTCCTCAAAGGAGACCTTAAATGCGGTCCCCATAAGAAAAACTCCCGAGGCACTAATAGTATACAAGTGAGCATTGATCTCCTCAAGCAAAGATATTGATCTCTAAAGGGGAAAGAGGCGTCAATTTGCGATCTAGCCTCTCCAAGTTGTCCCTAGAAGTTTGAACAAGGCCCGACAAGTTACTTCATGGTCACCATGATTCCAACCACGACCAGCGGATCAACTTGCGTCGGGACAATGAATGCAACCCATGAAGGGTTCCTCTCGGCCGGATCGGTGAATCCCCATGATGGTCGAACCCTGAATACTCGATAAGGAACATGAGTATAAACTGCTCCCTAATTTATGGAAGGTTCTGGAGGATAACCTAATTCTATTCCAACAAGGAGTAGGATTCTCCCCATGATACTCCAACTAGGTATACGAGTCTAAACTATTTCCTATTTTGTCGAGAAGTTCACGGAGAATAGTTTTATATTCTTAAGGATAACTTCGACAATCCCCAATTGCTTCCGGGTTCGGCCTTACGACCTTGGGACAATTCGTTGTGATGAAAAATCGCCAATTGGAGGTTGAATTAGAGAAAATTTTTGATCTTGGGACAACGCCACATCTCGAAAAATCCCTCCTAATTGGATCACCTTGCATCGCATGATGAGAGTTCACCAATCAAAGGATGAATCCTCAATATCCTCCCACGGGGTTTAGTCTTATGCCAAGCCATGCGGTGGAGATTTCAGCGATTCAAAGCTAAGTCTCACGAATTGGATGAACGGTTCGACGACAACTCACGATCCACGAGCTAAAATAAGAAAATTCATTCATCGGCCATCGAGTCAAGATTTCGGCGGTCGAACAATAAATGCGACCTGCGACACTTTTAGTTATCCTACAAAGCATCGGATAGTCCGAAGAATCGGAGATCAAGATTTGAAGCGTTTTGGGTCCTATTACAGAAGAATGCGGGCCTATCACATCAAAGTATTTGGCTTCTTCTATAAAGAGCGAGGCAGAAACACTTTGGAGGGTATCTGTAAGCGTTGAAAATTGCCTATAAGTCCCGGCGTAGCTTCGTGATGGCGAGAATAATCGACAAGTCATCCGATGAAGGAATGGCAAACCGTTGGCGGCACAACAAGTGAGCATAGCATAAGCGCTCTCCTCAAGGCGCCCTACGCGAGTTTTAAGCGGTCCGCCGCCGGTTAGCGGCGAAGTCGAGGCGGCCCGCCTGAGTCGGCGTAGCGCAAATTACGAAAAGAGCTCTCTCTTTCACGAGCTGTCGGTGATTCCGGAACCTTGGTGAACCGATCGCCATGAGTCGGCGAAGGATAAACCCGACTTTGAAGCCTCAAATCAAGCTCGGAAACCGCGAGAGAAAGCCGCAGCGTTCGGTCAACGAAGACACCGAATTCCTGTGGTGGTGTCGCTGGCGCCGAACACCAGAGTGTCTGCCGGCGAACACGAAGGTGTCTTCGGCTAAAGGCACCGCGGGAGGTGTCTCTCGCTCTTCTACAAGGCCGAATGGGCTTTTGCCCGGTTCGCATGTCCATTCTTGCACCTATAAATATGAGGGCTAGGGTTTCATTTTAGTCGGAGAGATAAAAAAGAGGAGACTCTGTAGAACTCTTGTGTGTGCCAAGGGTTAGAGAATTTCCAAGGAGAGGAGATCAAGATCTAGACTTGCGCGGGGTGAGATCCGAGATCCAAAGTTTTCGAGATCGGATCTACAACAACAAACCATCCTTTGGATCAAGCTTGGCCTTGATCCAGAAGAAAGTGTGAGTTAAGCTTGATCTCGTTCACTCGTTGATTAGTTCCTTGGCGAATTAATCTCCGTGATTCGTTTAGATCTCGAATCGATCGATCTAAGAATTCCCGTAAAAAGGAGGGATTTTTAGATCTAGATCGAATCAGTCTCGTTTGATCAACACTGGGAAAGGAATCGCGGTGGTCCACGGAACACATCCCCAAGACAGCAAAGAATCCCATAGCGAGGATCCGATAAACGGATCCCGCTTGTTCACAAGGAGGAAAGTTGTAATTTTTATCCTTTTTCATTGTAACAAGCCTTATAAAAAGGTGATTTTTATTTGAAACTCATTTGTAATCCCATCAAGGTAGAATGATTTCACCGATGAAAAAGATAATGACTTTTCAGGGAACAAAGCTCTTTTCTCATTGAGGAAACAATGGAAGATATAGTTATTAAAATTACCTCTCAATGGAGTTAATTGATAAACAACTGCAAACTGCAATATTTTTGTAACCATTCAGGGCTTGGCCAAATTTGACACATGTAAGTTTTGACGGCTTGTGGTTTTGGTAATTTTGCGGATCCTAGTTTTGAAATGCGGAATTTGGACCATCTCGATTGTGCTCTCACTTTCACATTACCTCTTATGCTCAAGTGTAATATTCGTCTTCTCTTGGCTTAGATGTATATATGATAAAAGTCACAGGGTATGTTGGTTGCCGTTTTGAAATGTCAAAGCTTAGGCGATGTTATTATGGTGGCACTTTTTGTTGGATTGGAATAATGCTATTATAAGCGTCTTCATCACTTTCTAAGCGTTGGCCAATTACCAACGTTTCCTTCACAAACGTTGGCATTAATTGCCAACGTTTTTGCAAACGTTGGTAATTGCCAACGTTTTTTTGCAAACGTTGGCAATTGCCAATATTTGTGAGAAAACGTTGGCAATTGCCAACTACACTTCCCATTTCAACACTTGTATGAAATGTTGGAACTTGCTATAACAACGTTTTTGAAATATAGTTACGTGTGCTTTTAAATATTGTTAATGACTACCTTTTTTGTAGTGGAGGCTGCCAAACTACGGCTGAGGTTGTCCCTCTCATTTGCTCCATTTAACCTAAAACATGCTACAATTTGAAGATAATAAATATCTCAATCAATCAAAGGGAGATAAAACAAAACTACATTTCATGAAGCACATGACAATTTATGGGCTGCATTAATTGACATAAAAGTCGTCCCAATACACACATTATTTAAGGTTCCACTCCTAGTTTCTGATAGGAAAACCTTAAAAAATGAGTTTCTAAAGGATGAGAGAGAGATCAAAACAGATCAGAGAATATATAGAAAGGATTGGTAGATGATAAACGACCCTTTAGAAGATGATCAATTGAGGATGACCTGCATGCATTGCCTAGCTCTCTAATTAATTTTCCTAATCTGTGCCTGCTACAGATTTTCATTGTCTGAAAGCAAATTGCATCATCTTCTCTCTTCTTTTCTTTTTTCCTTCATCATCTTTTTCTTTTTCTTTTTTTTATTAACCACTGATAATGGTAACAATGTAAGAGGCCTGTTGTATTAACTGAAGGTTTTCTAATTAGCCTAAGTTCAATAAAAGAAGCTCAATTTCCTCTTTGATAATTTTGTCTGAAGGTTTTTTAATTAGCCTTAAGTGGTCGGTGCCTCAGTTCAATTTGTTAAATGAGAGGGAAGCCATCAAGAAAATTGGAGCAGCAAATAAGTGATTCCAACAGAGACACCTAATGCGCAATGCAAAGACCACTCATCTTCCCTAGCTAAAGGGACCATGCTCCTTAATTATAAGCTAGTCCTCACATCCTCCTCATATCTCTTCTGAATCAAAAACTCTCCATCTCTTACATCTTGTCCTCTCCGTTGGATCAGAAAATTTTATTTTAAAATAAGTGAAAATTTCTCCCGCTATACTGGCTATATATATATTTAATTAGCAGAAGGTGCTGTATCTTATAAGTACGAGTACAGCATGTTAGCATAATTAACTGAGAATGCCATTGAGGTGGAAAATAACTTAAAATAGAAGTAGCAAGAAGGAGACATTAATACAGAGCGCAAGTAGGGAGAAAATATCTATCTCGCGTACGGGTCCCGTTCATGTGATGGAACTTTTTAAGTGCTTCTGTGTCTGATAATGCAGTATATGGCGTCCGCTCATTATGTTGAGGGCACCTACCTCTGCTTCTGTTTTACTCAGAGGATTTGGACCACTCTACCAGTATATCCCTCATTCTCATTCATGTGTGAAGGCACTGTATGATGATCCCCTACATCAAACATATGATGATTCAATAGGAGGCACTACTGGCCCTCAATGAACAGAAAAGGCCTCTTCCACTTCAAAAAAATAAATTAATTAAAAAAAGGAATATTCATGGAATTAATTAATGGTTCCTTAACCTGTCAATTTTCAATGTTGTACGCGTACACACGAGAGAAGAATTTATACATAAGTTCTTTCTCTTTTCCTAACCAGTGCTGATCGAACAGAAGTTTGTAGAACTAAATATCAGTGGCAAACATGCCTCTTACCTTAGGAGTTAGTTGTCAGAGTAAGGGCATGACCACTTACTTCCCCTCTTGATCAAATTCCCTTCAAGTACTAATTATTCCTTAAAAAACTTAAAAATTCCCTACACAATGGAGAAACTTACATGTTAACAACTGACTCGAGTTCCAAAGTAATGCATAAATGCTGACTACCTAGAAATAGAGAGGGAGTGCTCGCTCCAAGGACAGATCAAGTATAGTAGTCTCACGACTCAAATAAGAGGGGCTGTCAGGGTGATAGAAACTGGGAAAGAGATGCAGGGATTAACGTAGGCTGGCTTTATAAATCAGATAAGGAAGCGGGAAACAAGGTTAATCAGAAAACCAAGATAAAACACAGAAGAATTTACCAGGAGACAATTAACCAACTTTTGCAAGTTATTATAGGGCAACTTGAGGATTCCAAACTTTAGTTATACAGTGAATAGTTCAAAAATGCTGTTTACGTACAGAACAAGGTCTAATTGTTTTAGAGGAATAAAGGCCACTTACCGTGCAAGATATCGTTAACTCGACATGCCCCATAACGTGCACGTAAACATGCATATATGCACTCACAGGCAGAACCTGACAATGCACAAGCCCAACATATATATATGCGTGCACATGTGCCTGCACACCATTAATTGAAAGAGGTGATGAAGTGAAAAAAGTGCCAATTTTCAGTTAAATAATGATACATCAGTTAGGAAAAGTTGTTTACGTGCATAGAAAGATTCTATTTTGGAAAGAAGAAAACACAAAATGCAAGATATATATATATATATATATATATATATTATCGCATCATGCACCAGAACATGGGCATAAACATGTGTGCACACACAGGGCAGACACTGCAGACCGCAGCATATTGGCAGTATGCATAAGCACCATTCTAACAAACGATGCTACTCAAATTAATGGAACTGTCAATATCCAGCCAGTTGACAGTGTTACACATTTATGTATTTAATGTGTATTGTTGTATTTATTCCAGTCCCTACATGATGATTTACACTGCATGTGTCAGTGCCTCCACACTAGAAGTAGAAAAATGCACCTAACAAATTTATGATGCTACCGGCGGTAAACTCACATAAGTTTTAACAGCATGTGCAATGTGAACATGACAAACATGCCTAAACAGATGTCATGCCGACCACAAGCACATGCACGCTCATGCATATGCCCAACCAAGATGACAAGCTATGGTTGTTATTGGAATTGCATGCAGTAATCATCAGCCTCCACCAAATCGGCAGTAGCTAGCTAGTATTTTATCCTGTCAAAATGTGGCAAAGAGGAGTGAGATTTGTTGTCATTAATTTGTACATGGCAGAGCATGGAGCAAGCAAATTCCAAGACATAATTTGGAGGCTGGGCAGAGAATTAAATTAATCATACGAAAAAATCATGTCTGACATAAAACTAATATTGGTCCTGAAACAAACTCCAATATTCTAACAGTCTGGTTGGGAAAAGCAAGCAGTAACCAGAAGCTTAGATTAAGAGAGGAGAAGTAGCATGTGTAAACTTGTAGAAAGAGGAGAGTAATTAGTGAAAATAGCCAAGCTAGGTGAAGACTCCAACAGGAGCTACAATGTCGTACGTCACCAATCTCTTATAATATATTATCACAGTAGACCAGATAGGGGGAGCCATGGAGCTATACTACTTGGTTTCTCTTTTCAGAGCTAAGAATTGGTGAAATAGATTCAAGATGATTGATCAATAACTGCATCGACAATGGGAGGGGAGCAATGTTGATGTAGGAAGCTTAACGGACAATTTCATGGAGGAGCGGGACAATCACAAGCTAAATTCAAATACACACATATTATTGACTTCCGCAAAGAAATGATCATATCTTCTAATCCGGAAGGTGGATTCTGACATATTATCTATGAAAATCGCCTATCTCGACGAGACGAAGTCAACCAAATTGTCAGATTTCTAAAATCTCATCGGTATCACCAGATTTTAGTAGAAATCCGAAAATAATTAATATTTAGTTTATTTTTAGTAATAAAGTTGGAGTCTATTTAGATTAGGAAATAAATTTAATTTTGATTGATGTTGGACTGATTTGTTTCCTATATTATAGGGAGTCTTTTTAGGATAGGATTTGATACTTTCTATTTCTTTGTAATTCTACTTTTAGTAGGAGTCTTATTTGTTAGTCTATTTAAGAATAGGCATGTAACCCCAAGAAATATATCTTTTATCAATAAATTTCTCTTTTAATATTTTCTTCATGGATTCGAAGTTCGATGGATTCGAGATCGTTTTTGTGGATCGGAAGGCCTTGGTGAATTAGAGGTTTATCAAGTAAATATGAGGATGTGCTCCCCATGATTCCATCAACAATTAAAAGTAGGAAAATAGAGCATCGAATGATTGTCATGTCAGAGGAGTAGCTATACGAATATTAATTTCTCACCACCTTATACACCATACATCGATGGAGGAGGACAATGGGCTTGGGCCTTTAACCTGACATTGGACCTACAGGCTACAGCCCATTTAAGTCTTCTGAGTTCATCATCATCGGTTTTGAGGGGACAAAGAAAAAGGAAAAAAGGGGAGAGGGATAAACCCTAGCCAGCATCTACACGAGTCTTGGGTAGCAGAGAGGGAGAGGGATAAACCCTAGCCAGCATCTACACGAGTCTTGGGTACCAGAGAGAGAGAGAGAGAGAGAGAGAGATCAGCGACCTTTGGCTTATTAATTAGGTAATAATAATAATCCTAAATATCAGGGCTTTGACTTTCTCATTCTCATTTTCAGCTTCTCTGGGAATTACTCATTCCTGTTATTGTTAATTATTATTATTATTTAGTGGATCAGGGTCTTTGGATGATTATGATAACACTTACCTAATTCCTGCCTGTTGAAGACACTTGTCTGATGTTTCAGGAATTCTGATTTGCATTTGAAGCAGGAGGAGGAGGAGGAGGAAATGAAGGAATTCCAAGTGGTGAATGGGAACACTCTCTCCCTTTCCCTTTTCGTTGACGTCACCAACACCAAGTATAATTATAATTAATACCCTTTTCTCCCCTCTGCTTCTTCTTTCCCATGTGCTTCCAAGTCATTTATTAACGAGTATGTAAATGCCTGAATCTTATATCTAGTAGACTGCCGATAAGTCGATCTAGCAGCTTTTAATTTTGAACTAATAGATTGAAAGTTGAAGATCGATGTTGCTGCTGCCAAATATAAGTTTTGAGTTCTGATTTTTAGTACTACGAATTAGGATATGAAAACACAAGGATGAAAACACATGTATCTGAGAAGCAGCCGACAAGAGCCGTCCGTAAATTTAAGATATAGCGTATAGTGACAAGTACCACCACTTTGATGTTTTTGCAATGATGTGGGGAAAGGAACTACCTAATGTAAAATGTATCCTTTTTTTTTACTTTCCTTCCATCCCATGTAATTTGATACCCTCTTTGTCTGTATAAACATGCTATAGTTTCTGAAAAATGGTATGAATTCATTAACTTGCTTGTAGAGTTTGATCTCTCATGTAAGCAACTACCTTAAAACAAGGCTCGAGGGCAGTAGCTCTCTACTGATCATAGTTTATGGTGGTTCTCAGGGAGCTTCTTAATTCTATGCGGACGGGAAGACTAGAACCAGATGTTGCACTTCTTAATGCATCACTGGTATGGTTCGTTGGTTATTTAGTGCGCTTAATGTTTCCTCCTCTGAAAATGGTTGTACCTAGGTTTATAAAGTACATGACATTCCCTTTAAGATCTTATGTAACCTTGTAGAGTCCCATTTCATATGCTTGGCATTTACTTGTTTTTTCCTCTTTATTCTTAGTTAAAGGTACATTAATCTCTTTGGTCTCAATTATTCCTTTATTATCCTTGTCAGTGTGTTCCGCTTAAATGTTATCAATGAAGGTTCTGATTTGATTTTCAAATTATGCAGATACCAGATGTTTTCTCGGTTCTAGCGGCAGCACATAAAGCAATTCTAGCAAAATCAAGGGAATCATTGACAACACGTACTCTTCATTCAGAGCTTGTTTACAACTATTCCGGATCAAAACATGTAGGATACTGATGTTTATTTTAATTTTATTAATCTCGTCTCTTCTAGCATGTATAATGGTCCCATAAACATTTGTTTTGCTACTAGATATCAGAATCCTTGAAGAGGTGTGGAATCTCTGATACAACAACTTACATTCTTGCAGCTCGCTTTGGTGCATCTCAAACTGAGGTATTTTTCATGAAATGGCAGTAATACCGAAGGTGAGTTCTGCTTCTATCCTATAATGTATCCCAAAACATTCCAATCAATTTAGCACTACACAAAAGAGTAATATTAGCAATGATTTCCTCTCTCTATAAATGAATACCTAGGAGATCATAGAGTGTTTGCTTCCATCTACTGGTTTAGGGTAAAGTGTTAAAAAATTAGTATTTAATTATGTCCAGGTCTTTCCTTGTCTGTGTAATCATTATTGTGTAATCATCCCTTGCATGTCAAGTAACATTCCAATCCAATTTCCATCAGAAAAGTTCAGAATGTATTGGTGGTAAACAGTTTATGTGAAATACAAAGTCAACCTGGAGATTATATGGATTGAAAGTAGTTATGGGTGTAGAGACTTGAGCCTACATTCTAGATTGGTAGTTTTTCCCCCATATAAAATCATCAAAGCTGAAAAGGGTGCTTTGAGAACCTTGGGGGTGTCTCTTTTAGTGGGACTACTTTGTGAGTGCATGCTGAATTCCTTTAGGGTGCATTGCCTCAAAATTCCATTTGTCTTGTACAACCCATTCAAAAAAAATTTGATTCACACGGTTACAGACTCCCATCAGTTTTCGTTGTCCATTGTTCAATAATATTCTTACTTGTTGTCCAGATTAACAGTGGGGTTGTCTTAATCTGACAAACAAATAGGTCCCTTGGGAAACAAGCCATAAAGAAATATGACAGTTTCACTCCTATTCATAATCTCCAAAATAGTTACCGACTCCTGTTTCTTACTTTCTATTAAATAAACATGTTTATAAATCATTACAAAATCACAGTTTGAAAATATTTGCCAACTTTTCACTCAACTCCTGATTCCCAAGCAGGTTATTCATATTAATAATTGCTCTTAATGTACTTGATTGAAGTAATCATGGTTCTAGTGTAATTATTATGCTAATGGAGTTTATACTTGTAGCAGGCGGAACATATAGAAAAAATCATATGTGGGAAGGAGATTGACTTGGGGAATTGCAAACAAAAGCTAATGAAACTCAAATTCTGAAGGTCTTGTTTATCCTCTTATCTGTATCTTTCATTCCATACCCCTTTACTTTTAAAGAAGAATCTTTCCTTGCTTAAGCTGATGGTTATTTACTTTGTATATTCAGCATTACAAAATATCGAGCCAAGAGTTGAGCATCTCCCCATTGTTAGATGCAATCACATGCAGAATTGCTTGCATGATGCCCTCTAATATCTTGTTGAGGTCTTAATCATACAGATCCTATTTAGTTTTTAACCAATATATATTGGTCATATCTAATTTGTGGTTTCCCATATTATTTAGCCTGATGTTTGTGCATACAGTGTCCTTCTGAGTGGGAGCGAAGAGGACATTTATTTGTTGTGTTAGTTAAGGTACTGATATAGGACGCATTCATTCCACATAGATTGATTGCAAATCACAGGCATGTAATGTCTGATTAGGAGTTCCCTTACACGTGTTTATTTCTTCATGAAAATTCTTACCTAGCCTTTATATTCTTGGGTTTTTGAGATATTGCTCCCCCAAAACTTAAATAATTTGAAATAACTCCCCCAAAACTTATTATTTTGAGATAGCTCCCCCAATTCTTCTTTGTTACTACAAATAAGGACACCTCATATATTCTATGTTTTTTTAATCGGTAAATTACACTAAACCCCCCAGAAACTTTTAGACTTTTGCAAACAAATCCTAAACTTTTGTAAAAAACCCCCAAACGGTGTCAATTTACTTTTTTTCGGACTAAAATACCCCCCACCTTAAAAGAGACCCTCCCACTTAAAATTTTATAACCTCTTCACCTTTTTCCCCAACTATAAAAATTACCGAGTAAAAGGCATTGAGGGAATCAATCATGTTTAGGGTTTAAGTCAGTGGAACTTTAAATTTGGAAGAAAAATAAAAATGAAATATTTATAACTAGGGCAGAATATATAGAAAAAGATAATAAATAAAATTTTAAGTGGAAGGGTCTTTTTTAAGGTTGAAGTATTTTAGTCCACACAAAAAATAAATTGACACCATTTGGGGGGTTTTTGCAAAAGTTTGGGGTTTTTTTTTTACAAAAGTCTAAAAGTTTCTGGGGGCTTTAGTGTAATTTACCAATTAAAAAACATAGAATATATAAGGTGTCCTTATTTGTAGTAACAAAGAAGAATTGGGGGAGCTATCTCAAAATAATTAGTTTTGGGGGAGTTATTTCAAATTAGTGAAGTTTTTGGGGGAGCAATATCTCAAAAACCCTATATTCTTATACTTCACAGTTGTAGTAGATGTGTTGGAGCGAAGGGGCATGTGTGTTAGCAAATTGGTTGCCCTTTGATAGATGCAACTTGGAATACTTTAGAAATCTCTGCTTTGCTTATGGTGTGAATAATGCTAACTGGTTATCTTGAGGTTTTTAATCTGATCCTTAGTTTTTGGGAGTCAACCGTCAGTTGGATCAATCGGTGCCTTCTCAATTTTATTGCTTGTTTGAGCAGGAAACTATAAGCCCATTTTCTTACTAGGTAGCTATCCACGCATTCCACATTTTAGAGTAAACATAGTGGGAATTTTTTTTTTTTTAATATTTAAATTGTGGATATATAACTAATCATGTGCTATTTCAGTCGTTGGTTTGCGCTGATTATTTTAATTATTTGCATAGTTTGTTATCCATTGAATTTGTTTTGTACACTGATTACTCTAATTAATTAATAAGAAGTGAAAACCGTGAGTGTAGGAAAGTTTTGAAGATATTTTTTCCCTTTCCGCGTTAGTTTTGAGGATATTTTTCCCGTCCTCGGATTCTGTTGTCATTCCATTTTCTTGTCATTTTATTTATTCTACTATCCCATGTGATTTTCTATGGAGGCCCATCAATAGGATATTTTTCTTTCTCTCTCTATTTTGCTTCCTTGGCTTTATAACAGATTTTCTTGTGATTTCATTTTCTTATATTTAAAGCGGTGAGTGAGGTGGTAGCAGCGTCATGATGAGAGGTGGGCATTTGAACCAGATCGATGGCAAGTGGGAAGGAGGAGGAGGAGGAGGTTGACGGTATCCATATGCCGTTGGCTTCTGAATTAAACCCCAATTGAGATACAGTTGAAGGAAGAGATGCCACCATCTCTCATCTTCTTATTTATTTATTTATTTATTTATTCATTCATTGGGTTCTTTTTTAGATATTAATCCCTTAAATCTTAGAAATTGCATATTAGTACCTCAAATCTTAGAAATTGCATATTAGCCCCTCAAATCTTATAGGGTCTTGCAAAATGGTCCTTCTAGTTAATACACATTAGATTTGAGGAAAATATTCATCAAATCTAGATTGGAGGCAAAGTGATCACCTCTATTATGTTCCCAAACTCGTTTCTTAATAGGTTAAAACCCAATATCCGCTTAAAAATCGAAACTCACTTGAGTTGTTCTCCAATGGTTAGAAAAGAACCCAGCCCAAAGTTGAGCTTCATACAGGTTTGAAGCATTAAGGAGAGGGGTAGTTTTGCGATTGCAGATGTTGAATTACAAGTTAACCCCACATTGGTTAGGTCTTTTAGCCGAAAAACTAACAAAGGGACCATTTTGCAATATGCCCTGTAAGATTTAAGGGACTAATATGCCATCTTCAAGATTTGAGGGACTAATATTCAATTATTAAGGGAGTAACGTCTATAACAATTAAAAAAAAAACCCCCCCTTATTTACTTATTCCTCATGGACACACATTAATGTTTTTTGACTTTTTGAGACGTGTCATGTGTATTTGTTGTTGTCAATGTGTATTTGTGGTTTCGTTGGCAATATTTAAGCGGGTGAGAGCTAATCTATGGGTTCATCCCCCCCTCTAATTCATCTCAATAATCAGCTCATAGCTAGCTAGATGGCTGGCTGGCTACTAAAACAATCCTCTTGAGTCCTCCTACTCTTTGTCAATCCCACTCCCCTTTACAACCCCTCCAAACAAATGGTTGCACTTACAACATTCAAGCATATACGAAGATGCGGCAGCTCGGAAGGCAGAAGGCATCAGAGTGTAGCAGCAGACCTGGATGGCACCCTTCTTGTGTCTCGAAATGCTTTTCCATACTACATGCTTGTAGCCTTGGAAGCCGGTAGCCTCTTGAGGGGAATACTCCTTCTCGTATCGGCCCCTCTGGTCTACATCACCTACATATTTTTCTCCGAATCTTTAGCCATACAGATGCTCATATTCATCTCCTTTGCGGGACTCAAGGTTCCAGACATCGAGATGGTGGCTCGTTCCGTGTTGCCTAGATTCTACGCAGATGATGTGCACCCTGAGGGTTGGAGAGTCTTCAGCTCTTTCGGAAAGAGATACATCGTCACAGCTAGCCCACGAATCATGGTTGAACCCTTTGTCAGCAAGTTTCTAGGGGCCGACAAAGTCCTGGGGACTGAGTTACAAGTTACAAAATCTGGGAGAGCCACTGGGTTCGTCAAGAAACCTGGAGTTCTCGTCGGACATCTAAAGAGGAAGGTTGTTGAGAAGGAAGTCGGCGGATCTGATAACTCGCCTGACGTTGGCATCGGGGATAGAGAGACTGATTACGATTTCATGTCCATTTGCAAGGTTGGCTCATAAATTTTCTCTTATAGTTCCTTAGTAATCATTTTTCAATGAAGTCTTCCCTTCTGTTTAGTTGACTTTGAGGCAAATAAATCTCACCCTCACACCTGTAATGTAGGAGAAAATACCTCTGAAGCACCATCTATGCTTATCTGAGGTAGAGAATTGGTTCCTAAAATTTCTAGAAAACAAAAAGCAGTTCTGTTTCAGACGGACGAGCTAATTGACAATCTTTGATAAAGGATGAGATAGTCAAACATAACGTTAAAAACTTGGACGTTGGGATGCAATTTCTTCTTGGTACACAGAAAAATGTTTCTTTATTTACACTACGTTTACGATTTGCGATCCACTCCAAAATCTAAAATTTCCTATATCCACAGTGATGGGATTCTCATTCTCATTTTAGAATTATAATTGAAAAAGGTTTAATCGTGAAGATTCTCTCGTAGTATCACCTAATTGAATAGACCCGTAGTTTTATCCCCTTAATATTGGCGTAGGTGCAAATATACCGTCTTATTGAACTTTTTAGTCTCTTTTAAAATTTAAAAAGCACTTGAGGGTCTATCCTCACCGATAGAACTACCGCCTCCTAAAACCTTCAGAATGATTTTAAGAGTTCAAAACAAACCCTCAGGAGCTATTAGCAAAATAGAAGTCGCGGAGGGTTTATTCAATTGAGTGATACTAAGGGGATTTGTTCGCAATTAACCCTTTAAAAAAAATAGTCTCTTTACTGTCAAAATACAGTAGAGGGTTCGAATCTAATCCAACTATGGCACATGGTTGAATGGTTTTCAATTCTACTCGTAAATAAATGGATCTGAAATCGAAGAAAAAGTCTATTTGTATGAATTGTAATGCCAAATAACCTCAATTAGATCAGGGGCAGCATCACCAAACCTTCTGTATATTTGATAACCAAATACTTGAACACTGTGAGTTATTTGCAGAAAAAAATGTAGGCAGTTAATCCTGCCTGCTTTTAGCATTGAAATACATAAGTAGAATTAAGGAGGTTTGGGATGTGTTGCAGGAAGGTTACATTGTGCCCCCAAGCAAATGCAATCCGGTGCCTAGGAACCAATTGTTGAGCAAAGTGATCCACCATGATGGCCGCTTGGTCCAGCGTCCCACTCCATTTGTCTCCCTCCTCACCTTTATGTGGTTGCCCATCGGCTTCGTCCTCTCACTGGTTCGCGTCTTCTCGACAATGATGGTCCCCCAGCACATTCTGTTCTACATGTACAGCTTCATGGGTGTCAAACTCATCGTCAAAGGCGTCCCTCCTCCTCCTCCCCCTCAGAAAGGTCGTCCTGGCGTCCTCTTTGTCTGCAATCACCGCACCCTCGTAGACCCTGTCATCACCGCAGTCGCCCTCCGCCGCAAGATCAGTTGCGTCACCTACAGCATCAGCAGGTTCTCTGAGCTCATCTCCCCCATCAAAGCCGTTGCACTATCTAGGGAGAGAGAGAGGGATGCTGCGAACATGAGACGCTTGTTAGAAGAAGGGGACTTGGTGATCTGTCCCGAAGGCACCACATGCCGCGAACCCTTTCTTCTGAGATTCAGCGCCCTCTTCGCTGAGCTCTCTGATCGAATTGTTCCGGTTGCCATCAATGTCAAGCAGAGCATGTTCTATGGAACGTCCGCGAGGGGCTGGAAAATGCTGGATCCCTACTTTGTGTTCATGAGCCCAACTCTCACTTACGAGGTCACCTTCTTGGAGCAGTTGCCAGAAGAGCTGACCTGTGCAGGGGGGAAGTCACCCGTTGAGGTTGCTAATTACATACAGAGCGAGCTCGGCCGCACGTTGGGGTTCGAGTGCACCAACTTCACAAGGAAGGACAAGTACTCTCTGTTGGCCGGAAGTGATGGTGTGGTCCCAACCAAAAAGTAGCAGCAACATCTTGAATCGATTAATGCCTGCTGCTTATTTTGGGACTTGCATAAAAATCAATAAGAGAGAGGCATTCTGCAAGTGCTACCGCATTCAAAAACTAAAGCATCAATTGTTTGTTATTGATCTTCACTATTGCATTCACTTCTTTCATTAATTAAGGTTGAACAGCACGTAAATTGATGTAGCGGAAGCGTAATCAAAAGAGATAACTACTCGTTCTCATACAAGCAAAACGACACAAACCCTAGGAACTCTAGGAATATAAAACTTCTGAAATTAATAATAACCAATCTAAAGAGTTCACAAATTCGGTCCCCTTATATATGGTGTAAAACAAAGCAAAAGTACTCAAATAATCTTTCCTAAAACAATTAGGCTTTCTAAAATTTAAAAAAACCTTCCATAAAACTAGAAACTAAATTGCACCAAAACTCTTGACGCAGTTTGAACCTGAAAATGAATATCTTTGAACACAAATATTATCTGGGCGCAAATTAGTTTTATGCATAAAGCACTTCTTGAGCTTTCCAAAATATATAATAATACGATTCTATGGAGCGAGTCAAAAGATAGGATCCTCCAAAGTTGCATCTTAGAATTTGTCGAAAATAATCTTTCGCTTCAATCGTCCGCTTTCGCATGATCGATTTCTTCCAAAAATATCAATTATTACCTCCGCGTCATAAATACCATATAGTTTCACTCCTTTAGCATTTATATACTCGAGTTGGTCAAAATATACTCGAGTTGGTCAAAATTAACGCGTTAATACCCTTTATTTTAGCGTGAAATTTTTCATCCGAAAGTTCCCATATAGCATTCATGTGTTAATTTTAGCCTTTTCACCATTAATAACCCACCCAAATTCCAATTTTAATGTATCCTAATTCTATTTTTAAAATAGAACTTGGAAAGATTTAACAATGAATTCAACAACCTTAATGGATAGATAGTTATAAAATTAACATATGAATGTTATATTGGACCTTACAATTAAAATTTTCACATTTGCAAAGTAGAAGGTAGGGTATATAAATGTTACAAAATACAACTGAGTATATATAAGTGCTAAGGAGTGAAACTATAAGGTATTTAAGTGCTATTTAGCCATTAATTAATAATACACAGATATATCATTACCATAGTACAGAGAACATTTTTCAATTGTGCCTTTAACCATTTACGATATGATTGTTATTGGTCTAGCCTTAAGGGAAAGTTAGGAATAATTGTAATTAATGTAGTAGAAATCTGTGACAAACTTTTACCATAATACTAATTAAGGGCTATGATGTCTAAATTTTTCACTGACAAGATGGTAGCACAGAAGGATCCAAATCCATTTCCTAATCAGCAAACAGGATATTCACCTAAAATTTGCTCATGTAGATTTTTATTTTTATTTTTCTTCATCTCTGGCAGGCCTTGCAATAGTGCAACACCATGCATATTTTTTTTTAATGTTGACTGAATATTCATGTATTTGTTGATATACAAATTGAATTTCAAGGCAGCATATATGTATAGATTTCCAACCGTCTCATCACCTACAACAACTGTACTTGAGTGACTGACAGACTGACTGACTTGGGACATATACATAAAAGGAGGGGGAAAAACAATATTGGACGCAATATAAATTCAAACTGGGAAAATAAACACCAAACAATCATCTCATATGTATATATATAGGTTGTGCAAAGGGACCACATCAAGCAGACGGTGACACCAACACTGACTTAAGTCGTTTACCAAACTAAGCAGCAGTCGCAGTCACGGTCGCAGGAAGTGGAACAGTCTGATTTGATTTTTTGGGAGAGTAGGAGCAGTAGTCAACTGCATGAAGATCCCTGGGCTGAACGTAAACCCGGAGCCCGTTCTTCATGAACAGAGTAAGAGACATCTTCTGCTCCACCCGGTGGCCAGGCACCAGCTCCAGCCTGTGCCGCAGCAGTATGGCCGACGCAATGGACTTCATCTGCAAGTAGGCCAAGTCCTTCCCCAGGCACGTCCTCGGCCCTGCGTTGAACGCAACGAACCTGTACGCGTCCTTAGATGGTTCAAACCGCTCCCCATCCGCCGACAGCCACCTCTCCGGCTTGAACTTGAGGCAGTCCTCGCCCCATATCGATTCCATCCTTCCCACAGAATAGATGGAGTAAGTGATCGCCGATCCCGCTGGCACCGCAGTGCCATCAGGAAGTATGTCATCCGCCACAACATACTTGGAATCCTCTGGCACCGAAGGGTAGAGCCTCAACGTCTCCGCCAGTGCTGCTTTTAGGTACACCAAGCGCTCCAGCTCTTCGAATGCCAGAGGTTCCTCCACCCACTTTTCGGTCTCTGAACCTCGCGTCCCCTTCAGCACCGAGGTGATTTCCCCTACTACCTTCTTCTCGATGTCTGGCCTCTGCATGACGGTCCAGAAGAACCAGCTCAGAGCAACAGAGGATGTGTCACGTCCCGCCAGTACAAAGTTGAGCGCAATCCACTGCAGCACTGAAGATGGGAAGGCTTTCCCGTTGACGTCCTTTTTCTTCATGAACCTTGAGAGGAGGTCGTCTGACGGGTCTCCTTCCGTGCAGTGATGGCCTCGGTCATGTATCTGTCCACAATCTCAAGGCTCCTCTTCAGGCTCTTTTCAGCGCCGAGGCCCAGTGCTTTTTTCAGCCTCCACAAGAAGCTTGGGTAAAGAAAGCGCTGCAATGTGGCCTCCGTTGCTGAATCAAATGCGCTAGCGAATGGATTGTCAGGGAGATCAGGAGACAGAGTCTCGGGGTCTTTACCGAATGTCAACCCGCAGATGTTGTCGAAGGTGAGTCGCAGGAGAAGATCCTGGAGGTCAACGCCGGTGCCTGTCCCAGATTTCTCGCAGTGGTCTGCCAGAATTCTCCAGAGCCGGGTCTTGATGGACCGGTTGGCCCATCGAGCCATGGCCTGACGAAGTGTCCGTGTAGTGAACTCGAGCGCTGCGGTCTTCCTCTGGAGGAGCCACGTCTCACCGTCGGAGTTGAAGATGCCCTGTCCTAAGAGGTCGTGGAAGGCCGACTGCCACATGGGACCTTTGGGGTAGTTGTCGAACCTGGTGCGAAGCACGTGTTCCAGGTTCCTAGGATTGCACGTGACAGTCACGAACCCCTGCCGCCTGGCGAAGAACGGCAAGGGAAGAATGCAGGTCTGGTACGTGGCCGCTGCGCCAGTAGATCGGAGGTTTTCGGCGATCCAGTCATGGATGCGGGCTCGGTTGGAGATGAGACCAGGTAGGCTGCCCAAGAGAGGCCACATCCTCGGACCCGTTAAGCTACGGGTTAGGACCCAGAACCACATGAGGTAGGTGGATGCGGCGCCACCAGCAGCCGCAGCGAAAAGCTGTAGGCTGCCTTCTTGCTGGTGTTGCCCTGAGTCATGGATTAGAGCAGCCATCAATTCCATGACACTTATGGCACAAACTTGTCACTTGATTGTACTCTTCTCTCAAAGGATGCTGTTTTGGAAATAGATCAGGAACTAATTGGATGTTTTGATAAGTTAGCTAGAGAGAAATGCTCTTAGATGGGTGTTGTCCTATTAATGCTAGCTAGTGTACTAATTACATATATATATAAATACACACACACGTAAGCGAAACGCCTGCACACACTAATTAGAGGAGACACGCACAAGTGCCTGCCAAATATAGTCGGTGTGCGTGTGAGCGCGCGCAACTGCTGCAAGAGAGGTAGAGGAGTAGGTGGGAAAAAATTGGGTACCCCTCCTGTTCTGGAACAAGAAGTCACACACCAAAATCTTTTATTAATATCACCATATATTACTTTTGAGTTTTCTTGTGCTCCTAATTCTATTTGAAACAATGCTTTGGTGATTTCTGCTGGCTGCTTTCTGTATGCGTGTGTGCCGTTTGTACAGCAGAATATTTCAATAGGGGTTGTTGGGAAATTGTGTAACTCTTTATCCTTTTATTTTCTTTCTTGTCACGTATAATGTCGTCGGGTATTTCTTAAAAACATAAGAAACAAGTGTAGTTGATATTTATTCTACTATAATTGCACAACAGGAGACAGAAAGTATGGAATGCATAGAAACTCGTGATTTCTCATGGCAATTCACACAGTTCTTATTTATGTTTTGTAGTACAGAGTAATACAGATCTTGCAATCTAGTTATCACTAATCAAGAAAGGATACAAATCAAACGGTAACTATTATTTATTGAAGATCAACAGTACCTATATATATATATATATATATACTCTCTACAGGTTTTATTATTTATTTATGATTTCATTAGTTGTTAACATACAAAAAATTGAGTGTGGGTATGTGCGGGTGCCCACAAGAAATTTAAATGAATGTGTATACATATAAATTAAGTGGGGCTATTTGAAATAAGCAGGGGATGAGAGAAGCCAAGTTGTGCTACGACAGTGAGACCTGCGTTAGGTTGAAAGCCGTTGATCCACTTTGAGAAAAAAAAAAAGTGACACGTTGGAACTTATGGAATACCAATCTGGGAAAAGATCTGGGCATGCAGGAATCCCCTTGAATTATTAGCATCTAGTTAACGTGAAAAATGAGTGATGATGGCCACAAATTCAAACCGGATGCAGCAGCAAAATTGTGTGCTGGATGTATTTTTCCTTTTGTTAATTAGGATTTGGTGAGCTCCGCAGTGAAAAAAAATCATACATTAATGACTCCGAAGAAGAGAAGACTAGTATTAAGTCACGAATCTCACAAGTCAAAGTGCTCAGCGATCAGCAGGTGCAGAAAGTTAAAATGGGAGAGAGCTAAATCAAAGGATTGGTTTCCCTTTTTTTTTTTTTTTTTTTTAAACTCTACTTTGTGTGCGAAAGTGAGACTGCCATTTTTTATAACTGTAAGTTAGAGATGGTGAGCAGACAGAAAAGCATTTGGACTTTGTCCAAGGCAGTTGTGTGCTACATACCAGATGTTTGGCCTTCAGGGGTTCCACATGTGCTATATATCCACTGTAATTTGCATTGGCCGTTTGTCATCAAATGTTGAAAAAAGTAATATTAATAAGGAGGTCATCATCAATGTAAAATTTCAATTTCTTCAGTCCAAACAGACTTGAGTTATATAACAAAAATTCTAACTATAAATATGAAGCTTAATTTTCTCAGTACATTAATCAATCAACTCTCGATTATCTTAATAGATAACTCATGATACTGAAAATGGATTTCAAACTATTAATAGATTGCAAAATAAATAGATCAAGTACTAACTTGATTGACAACTATACTTTTTAATTTTCCTTATAGTCCCAAAAAAAAACGTGTGTGTGTTTGTAATATACTATCCATAGCGCTCATTTCAAAATTGTAAATATTTCACAATTATCTTATTTGACTAAATTAATCTCGTCCTTAATTAAACATGAGGTTAGTATATACGTTGAATGCATAGATCAACAGTGATGTGAAAGTTGGAACTGTTGTATATCTTTAAGTTAAAAATTGACCTACGACCTTTTTCTTGAAACTAGATTGAAGTGTTTGTCGTGGTCCAGCCATTCCAAGGCAATTTATTTTCTGCTATGCTGATTCATTGTAATTATGCTTAGTTCTATTCCCTTTTTCTAAGTGTGCTTTCTATCAGAACCCCGCACAGTACCAAATAGAAGAGGGTTGAATTACCAAACCGCACCCCCAAACTTAACATGTGGATTAGAATGCCGCTGCGGTGTGGGGCATTACGATGACTCCCTTTTCTCTTCGTTCTTTTTCCCCTACGATTTCTAAGTTTATACATTGGGCTGGCATGTGTTATAAGATTTGTATAGGCCCAGTTTGGACTACTAATTTTTTTTTCAGGAATCCAAAGATTCTAATTCATTGCATTTATGAGAATTTGTTTACAGATATGATCTGGACAGTCCTAGGAATTAGAAAAGAGGGTATATTTATATCTGTTGGTAAAGTGAGCTAGTTGATGTCGCAAAAGATTACGGTGCGACGGATATGGAGAACAAATGAGAAATTAAAGTAGTTGAAAAGAGTCCAACATTCTAAGAAGATACTGAGAGGTGTTGCAGGTGGCGATGGCTCCATGCAACATAAGGACTGCATCAAGACAATCCGACTCGAGTATAATGTCGCTAGCCCGTCGAGATAGCAAGACGAAGACCCATAAGGCATGCAATGAGTTCGGCCTCCAAGGGGATAAAGGAGGACCAAGGCTACAGAAGGATTGAATGTGTTGGCCGAAGTGATCTCGAGCGATTGATCCCAAAAGCAGAGAAGTCAGAAAAAGCAGCATCTACGTTGATCTTGACAATATTAGGGGAGGGTGGTCCATGCATGAGGGATCTGATGTTAAAAGAGACCCAGGGAGGCTGTAGCGCAGGATTGTAGTTGAATGTAGACCTCTGCAAGTGTGAGGTTGCTAGAAGAGAAAGCGGTTTTTGTTTGAATATGAGATCACATCTAGACTTCCATATAAACCAAGAGATTATGGATGAGAAAACAATGGCAGGAAGACCATGGATATGCTTATTGAAGGGGGTTTTTAACCAAGCCTCGAACCATAAATTAAGAGAGGTGAAGCTAGGAATGGTGCAATTAATCTGGTTCCAAATAGCATGAGCGTGATCACAATAGATGAAAAGATGTGTCAGAGTCTCCACTTCTTTCCTGCATAGAGGGCAAAGAGGATCCGAAGACATGCCACGACTGAACAGAAGGTAGCCCTCCACATGAACAGTTTGACTCTCGGGAGAATAGCCTTAACTTTAAAATTTTTGATGGAAATCAAGGACTCCTGGCCGAGGGGATTGTTGCATGACTCGAGATCCAACCAAATGAGGTTGAAAACGGCCTTTGGGGGGGATTTAGCAGTGAACATTCCATTCCAAACTGAGGAGTCCGTAGGGTAACCATGATGGATGTTGGTGAGTAGAATACCATCCGCAATTGAACTGTCAAAGATGGCAGAGATGAGATCGGCATTCCAGATATGATGATCATTATCTATAAGTTGGTGAGTAGACTACTAGTTGCTGATAGTGATATTTATTGGTGGAGGGCGTAATAATAATAGTGTAAATAATAAAATTCTCATAAATCAGTCAATTGGGGAAACGGGGGGACTCTGGGAGGCAGGGGGGGACTGAGACTAGCATTTCTGCTATTTATGCCTACTGCTACTAATAAAACCGAAAACACCCCCCAAGAACAACCGACGCTTTCTTCCTTCTTTTCTTCTCCTCTTTCTTGGGGGGTTCATTGATACGTAGTGATGGCGTTGGTTGCCCTCCTCCTCTCCTCCTCCTCATCCTCAGATTCAACTTCAGTTCAGTCCGAAATTAGATTGTCAGGATCTGTGCGTGTGTATGTTGTAGGCTGTCAAAATTTTATTACTGATAAGCCACGATCCAGAATATCGTCGCGAAGTCGAGAAAGGCTTCGAGAAAAGATTAGAATTACAAACACAAGAATAAGATTCAACCACGAGGTTTAGCACCGCGTCCAAGCCCTAAAACGCGGAGCGTTCAGCCGCGTCCAAGCTCTCAGCCGCGTCCAAGCTCTAAAACGCGGAGCTCTCAGCTGCGTCTAAGCTCTAAAACGCGGAGCTCTCAGCCGCGTCTAAGCTCTAAAACGCGGAGCTCTCAGCCGCGTCCAAGCTCTAAAACGCGGAGCTCTCAGCTGCGTCTAAGCTCTAAAAGCGGGCGTTCACCAGCGTCAAGCTCTAAAGCGCGGAGCTCTCGGTGCGTCTAAGCTCTAAAACGGAGCTCTCACCGTCTAAGCTCTAAAACGCGGAGCTCTCAGCCGCGTCCAAGCTCTAAAACGCGGAGCTCTCAGCCGCGTCTAAGCTCTAAAACGCGGAGCTCTCAGCTGCGTCTAAGCTCTAAAACGCGGAGCGTTCAGCCGCGTCCAAGCTCTAAAACGCGGAGCTCTCAGCCGCGTCTAAGCTCTAAAACGCGGAGCTCTCAGCTGCGTCTAAGCTCTAAAACGCGGAGCGTTTAGCCGCGTCCAAGCCCAAGGCAGTGTCATGATCATGCTCGAACGCTGAGCTCAACCCTCGCCAGACGCGAGGGTCATCTAAAACGCTTCTTTCGTTTCTTATCTGTAAACACGATTTAACGGTTCCAAAACCGCTTCCACGATTTGAGGGCCACGAATCCTCATTCTAAGGGGTCGAGTTACACCTAAAACACCTATAAAAGGGAGAGAAAGATCTTCAGAAGGGAGGATCGAAAGGAGGAGGATTTTTAGAGAGCTAATTGTGTAAGGAGATTAGAGAGTTGAGCACTTGAGGAGTGAATCGATTTGAGAGAGAGTTTGAGCTGTTTTAACATCAGCTTTTCTTCAATTTGGCTTGGTTTTCAAACTCGTGCAGAGTTACAAAACCCGTTCTTCGGGTTATCAAACTCGCTAGAGTTAGAAATTTGCTTTGCGAGTTCTTGAACTTGCCTTGCAACCTCTTTTCAACGTGATTCCACGAGCAAGACGGTCGGATCGTCCACGGGATACAAGGATCAAGCTCCTATCGCCACCGTGAAGAACCCAGTTTTAAACAAAAGGAAGGATCTCCGTTGACCCTTCCTTCTTTTGTAAATCGAACCCGATCGAGGACTTTGTAATTTCTTTTGTCTAAGTCAGTTAGAGAGATTGCATTCGAGAGAGTTGTATTTATTCTTTCTTTAAAGTCAATTGGAAGGGATAACATTTGTTTCTGACTTTTAATTTTCCTCGCGAACATATGTATGTATGTATGTATGTATGTATCACCCACCCAATGGATTGGCAGGCGCAGCAATGGACAATTATGCATTAATAGTGCAATTATGTCATACCTTCTTATCTATTATTGTCTTAATTCTGACACCACAAAACTGTATCTTATTATTTGGGAACACTATCAAATCTGCCTTGTAACTTACTGCTGCTTTCTTAAGTGGATTAACATGTCCTAGCATAGCTATTTATGAATGCACTGCACCACTACTAGATATTTATTGAAGCATATTGTATCTGTGTCTTGTGGCAGCTTATTGATATGAGCATCTGATTGAGATATTTCATGCCTGGCGACTTTATTATTAGGGAAAATTGCTTCTAAAAATCGGAAGAAGTATTCGCCCCCAAGACTTTTTCAGCGCTCCCAAACACCCAAAATTTCATCTTTTATTCCTTTAGCCCCAACAGTGTACTTTGAAGCATGAGATGACCAAACTACCCCCAAGCCACGTGGTGCTTGATGAACCGAATTACATTGCGGCTTTACCTCCTTGAGGGGAATCGCCTCTGCCCACAGATAATCGGTGTCGCCCGGGATAAACCGATCACCTTTGGCCGAAGAGGAAAATTGGGCCTACCACATCCATGCCCCATGTCTCGAATGGCCAAGATGTGGTGGCGGTGAAGTTGCTCGGGAGGTTGATGCGGTAGTTGCGTATTTGCACGCGTGACACTTCGAGCATATGCGACCGCATCATTGACCATAGTAGGCCAGTGTACCCCATCCTCTCGATCCGATCATAGAGCTTAGGACTGGCAGTGCGTGCGCATTCTCCTCCGTGGTGTTTGGAGAACTTCCTCTGCCTCTTTGTTTGAAAGCGGCGGAGTAGCAAACCGTTATACCGCGCCGATAGGCGTCACGGGTTTCCGTATTAGAAGAACCTTGGCGGCTCTTCTGGGATGATCAGCTCCTTCATATCTTCTACGGGGATGCCGTGCAAGGCGTAGTCAATAATAGAAGCGCCCAATCTGGGGCTCAAGTCCGACGGGTTGCATACACTTCCTTAGTGACTACCCTTCGTCATTTTCGCCTGTCATAAATAGGAATGAATCGGTGGGTCCTCCGTGACCATTTGCTCGATCTCGGAGGTTGGCGAAAGCTACTAATGCCGCCCGTGCATGCATCACGCGATGCGGGCGTGGAATGTACTTTCGATGAAGAATCTTTCAAGCGAGTCCGCTAACTTCGATAGCGACGCGATGGTATGGGATTAAATCGGGTTCACGACCTCATAGTCCCCGTGATGCGTTTGACAATGAGTTGGGAATCCCGAAGGCTTCGAGATACTCTACCCCAGCTCTTTAGAAGCTAAGTCCAATGAGGAGCGTTGTACTCTGCGACATTGTTAGAGCGAGGCTCGGTCGATGAATAAGCGAGGCATGACATGCTTTCAGGAAACTAAGACTACTCCGACTTCGGAGAGATCTTAGAACATCGAGGCTTCACCACATTGGTAGCTTCGGGGCGCTCCATCAAAATATAAATGCCACACTGTTGGTGCGAGTTGTGTTAACCTCGTGGGTCTCATCCGTAGATCATCAAATAGTTCAGCCGTATCCTTTGTTGGGTTGGCGCTAAAAGATCGCGATGGCTTGTCCCTTAATTGACTTTTCTTTGAAGTGCAAGTCATACCGACAAAAGTAAAGCCCATTTCGCCAGCGCCAATTCATAGAGGCCGGCCGCCATGAACACCAACAGATTTACGCTAGAAATGACGTAGATCGCTTGCCCAACTAAATAGTGTCGCATTTTGGATCGCAAAGACCGTGAGACACTCTTTCTGGTCATTGGGTAGCGAGATTCCGCACCCACCAAGGTTCGGCTTAGATAATAAACCGCTGCTGTGGCCGTGGTGCGTCGTTCTGCGCCAAAGCACTCTCAACGAATGGTTCGTGCTTTGATATAAATCAAGAACGGCTTACCCGCCGGTCTTGAGTCTGAGGAGGATTCGGTGGATATGTTTTGATATCTTGAATGCCTTCGGCGAGCGTCATCGGACAAAGGTTTTTGTTCAAAGAGAATGGTGACATTTTCGGAGAGGTTGGAAATGAAGATGCATGTCGCCTACTGTAATCCTCTACCCTTAGATTCTTTGGGGTTGCAATTCATTGATTGCCTTTATTTTGTCGGGTCAATGTGGATACCTTTGTTGGTAACAACAAACCCGAGGAATTTGCGGACATTCGAGGAAAGACTTGGTGGGGTTCATCTTTAATTGATGAGCTCGCATGAGGTCGAATCACAGTCCTCAAGTCACGGATATGGTCATCTTTGTCACGACTTTTCACAACCAAGTCATCGGCGTAACATTCGACCGTCTTCGAAGATGATCTGAAAGATCTTTGTCATTGCGTGTAAGTGGCGGCATTCTTCGATCCGAATGGCGGTATAGCGAAGATGCCTAGAAGAGTTCGAGACGCCGTGTGCTTTCGTCATTGGATGCATCTTGATTTGGTTGTAACCCGAGAACCCATCCATGAAGGACATCAAATCCACATGTATTATCGACGATCACATCGGTGATTGGAAGTGGGAAGTCGTCTTTTGGGCGGCATTCGGATCTCGTAGTCGATTCGTCGTAAGTTTCGCCCCTTCTTAGCACAACAATATTAGCCACCCAATCGGATGTTGAACCTCCGGATAAAACCGAGGCTATGAGCTTCTTTACTTCGCAACAATTGCCTCCATAATCGTGATGGCCGACCTGCATTCTTTGTTTGGCGGTTTGGCATCCACTTTAATGTCGGCGGTGCATTGCCACATTGGGGAGTCGACCTGGCATGTCCTCGTAGCTCAGTAGCATGATATATACTCTCGACAAGAGTGATCAACCTTTTCTTTTCTCTCGGGGAAGACTGTTGCTAATATTTATAAGTTTAGGTGTGCTTCATTACCCATGTTGATCTGGACTACCTCGTCTTGATCGGAGGCTCCCTGCTCAAACCGGTCCCCATCTGCATGTTGAGGTGATGGACCCATGGGTCTTCCCATGTTGGCAATTCTTCATCTTCTTCCGTGTAGTGGGGTCCCTTTAGCCATGTTGGACATCAACGAACATCTTCTTGATCTTGGCGTCGAGTCGAGGCGGGAATCGGATGAGTACTGTTAGGTTGGGTGGTTGGTTATTGATCAACAACATCATCTGAAGATCATTCTTTTAAATCGTAATAATTATCGGTTTTCCTTCGGTACATATTGCGGCCTTGGGTGGAGCGGAGATCCGCCCAAAATAAAGTCCTTCTCCCAGCGCAAAGTCGTACCCACTTCTTCATGAGGTGCTGCGCTTCGGGCTATATCCGGAAAGATGAAGTTTCGGTTTATCTTCGCGGAACCCGTCTGCGAGGAAGTAGTTGGTGGGGAGTTAACTCTCCTCAGCCTACTAAGTCCTTCTGCGGCCTCCCTTCCCTTGGCGAGAAGTCGATCGGATGAAGTCTCGAAGGTGCTTCCGCGGGATGACCGAATTGCATATGCAATTGGGTCATTATATAACTTTTCATTACATCATTCAAACACAACGAGTACTCTAAATCATCTTTTATTTCTTCTTCGGCAAGCTGCCAATTACAACTTTCATCGGAAGATCCCTCTTCGTCAAGATTGACTACTAAGGGTACAATGTCATTTAGAACAAAACCACCTTTATA
The DNA here is from genome assembly GCA_012295165.1 of Asparagus setaceus. Taxonomy (NCBI): domain Eukaryota; kingdom Viridiplantae; phylum Streptophyta; class Magnoliopsida; order Asparagales; family Asparagaceae; genus Asparagus; species Asparagus setaceus. The sequence continues at coordinate 87,510,879 of CM022702.1, read as the reverse complement.
GTCAAGCCCGGCCGATATCGGCGTCCTCGTATGCGTGCCATGGGAGATGATTGATGTCGGACTCATTACCGCAGTAAGGAGAGTCGATGAAATAATTCTCGTCCTTTAAGCGGTTGTTTGTCGCGACCACCGTCTTAACCTCGTTATTAGTGTCGACATATTTCAGACACTGATGGAGGGTAGAGGGGACTATAACATGGTTATGGATCCAAGGGCGACCCAACAACAAGTTATAGAAAGTCTCTGCGTCAATGACGTAGCAGGTGACTTCGGACTTTAAGTCCCCATCGACACTTAATGCGGTTTTACCAAGTGGCCGAGACCCACGGTGTTAAATCCGTATATCCGATGCCGGTCGAAGCGAGCTGGCGAGAATCCCGAGCTATACATCGAGCAAAAGGCATGATGCTCCTGTGAACCGGATCAACTTGGATGGGACTTATTTGGAACCAATGTACCGTGAAGAGTAGGCTGTCATGCTTCGGCGTCTTCGTCGCATATCCTCCTTAGAGAGCGTGATGGGGAATATGCTTGGAGGCCACATTGCATTCGGTGATGACTCCGGCTCCTGGACTTGATTTAATGTGAGTTAGGAAGACCTCGAGTGCATTGGCGCTTCTCGTAACGCCGGGTTTCCTTGGACAACCTCAATAGCTGTTATAAAGTTATTCTTGCGGGATGTTGGCCATTGCCATCACATCGGCGGTAGGGAGAGCTTGTGTTCCCCTATCCCTTCAACTCGAGGCGATTTAAGGCTATGGGGTTGCACCTCGGATTTGCGGGTTGTTTCCCCTTCGTTACGTGGCGTCCTCCTTAGGAGTGGCGGGAATCGTGGGAATTGTTACTACCCCAAGCTCGTTAACGTTTTAGCATTAAGGTTGGAGTCATCGGGTATTTGTAAGCTCCGCCTCACGGTGACAAAGGCTTCTGTTCCTCCTCGGACAAAGAACACGTGGAATTTGCTCGTCGTCGTCAGTAAAACCGCGAGGGTAGCATTGCAAGATTTGCCCTTTCCTTGACCGGGTAATCCAAATATTTCTTCACCGGTACCTTGCCTTTATTTCACGGTCGTGGACCAAGCGACAAAACGAAGTTGTCGGTTCCGGACTTAACGGTTGATACCTCAGCCGGAAGGGGCGGAAAAAGCCCATGGTCTAAGGCATGGAGGACTGCGGTGGCGAGGAGCACTTCATCTTGTCTCGTGGCGAGCGGTTTACACCGGTGGCTGGCGCGATTTCTGGCGAGAGCGGCAAACTGGCTCGGTAGCGAGGCGGCTTCGTATCCGGTGAAGAATGTTGCTTGGCGAGTCTTGAGCCGATTCTGGTTAATTTCGACTCACGCACCTTGCGAATAATAGCGCGTATCACGACAGCGTTACCGGCGCTTTTGGCATAGCGTTTTGGATCCGCCCGAGGGTGGAGCGATCGTTTGGCGTGGTTCCATTCTTCGATCGGCGGCTTAGAGGAGTACCACCTATCTTCGATCTTCGGGGCTCGTGCCTCCGTTGGGACTTCATTATCCGGCGTATCGGACCGTCCGTGGATTCTAACGCCTTTGCGTGTTAAAGGCGTTGTCGGCGCCGTTGGCGGGCTCTCTTTGAGAGTCACATCGCCTTCGGCGGACTTTTCCTCATTGGTAGGAGGAGGAGATCAGATGCGCCTTTGGATGGCGGAGTTATTGCCGTCATTGTTGTTGGCCGAGGGCGTCGGCTTCGGTCGGTGGCGCCTTGTGAGTCCTCGGAGAGGGCTTCTTAAGCCTAGGGAAAAAGGAGTTGGATGAGGCGAGAGAGATAGGCCTCAAATTTCTCTGGTCAATTCGTTACTCGACCTCTTCGATCCAGGGATCGAATCCGTGGTCAGCGACACACGATCTCGGATGCAAGACGGTGGCTCCCATTGTGGTCGCCCGGCTTGTTCTCGGGAAAAATTGGGATGATTGTCATTGCTTGAATCCGTTACAAACTTCGGTAAACACACGAAATTGAGAAAAAGATTGCCTTTTATAAGGCTTACAATGAAAATCAAAGAATTACAACTTTAACCCTAAACAAACCGCGAGGATCTCTATTTTACGGGTCCCGGCTTGCGTCAGGATTCTTTGCTATCCGGGATGTATTAGTGGTGGACCGCAGATTCCTTTCCCAAGTGTTGATCGAATGAGATCGGATGCGGATCTAGATCTAAAAATCCCTCCTTTTTCGTGGGAATTCTTAGATCGATCGGTCGAGATCTAACGAATCTGGATTAATTCACCAAGGAACTAATCAGCGTAGTGAGCGAGATCGACCAACTCGTTACTCTTCTTCGGATCAAGGCCAAGCTTGATCCAAAGGGTTTCTTCTTGTAGATGCGGATCGAAAACTTTGGATCTCGGTCGCAAATCTCCCCGTGCAAGTCTAGATCTTGATCTCCTCTCCCTGGAAATTCTCTAACTCTAGGCACACACAAGAGTTGGTGGCTATCTCCTGTTTTATATCTGCCGACCTCGAAAATGAAACCCTAGCCGTCCAATATATAGGGGCGCGGCGGATGCGGGTAAAGCTGGCGGCGTTCGTGTGTCGCCGGGCAGGGCCACCTGGTGTCTCGCTCCAGCGAGACACCTCATCTCGGTGGCGAGACACCTCTGGTGTCTCGGTGGCGAGACACCTCAGGAGTACCGGGCGAACAGTCGTAGCCGAGGGCGGAACTCCTAAGTCTCGCTCAAGCGAACACCTGGAGGTCGCTTCGGGCGAGACACCTCGGAAATCTCGCTCAGCCGAGAGACACCTACGGGTAATCTTCGGGCGAACACCTCTAGGTGTCTCGCTCAAAGACACCTCTGGGTGTCTGGTTTTGACCGAACGCCGTGGCTTCTCTCGTTGATTTTCGAGCTTGATTTGGTTACGTCGACTTGTCATCCGGGCTTAATTTGAAGCTAAAATCGGTTTATCCTTCGCTCGCACTCATGGCACATCAGTTCACCCGGTTCCGAATCACGGCGGTTCGAAAGAAAGAGCTCTTTTCAAAAATTTCGAGCGGCCGCCGGACCATAAGGGCGGCTGCCCCTTGACCCAGCTAACGGCTAGCGGGACGCCCGAAACTTCTGCGTAGGGCGTCTTGAGGAGGCGTTCTTGCGTTCACTTGTTGTGTCGTCAACGATTTGCCATTACTTCATCGGATGACTTGTCGATTATTCGTCATCACGAGCTACGTTCGAGGACTTATAGGCAATTTTCAACGCCCTCTGGGGTTATCAAACTTCGCTAGAGTTAGAAATTTGCTGCGGTTCTTGAACTTGCCTTGCAACCTCTTTCAGCGTGATTCCACGAGCAAGGCGGTCGGATCGTCCACGGGATACAAGGATCAAGCTCCTATCGCCACGTGAAGAACCCGTTTTAAACAAAGGAAGGATCTCCGTTGACCCTTCCTTCTTTTGTAAATCGAACAACCGTCGAGGACTTTGTAATTTCTTTTGTCTAAGTCGGTTAGAGAGATTGCATTGAGAGAGTTGTATTTATTCTTTCTTTAAAGTCAATTGGAAGGGATAACATTTGTTTTACGACTTTTAATTTTCCTTGAACAAAAGATGGCGACTCGTGGGGACTAGCTTCACGGATGAAGAAGTGGTGGCGCAATCGAGCGTCGACCTCATTGGAGACGACGGTGGAAACTCTCACGGTAGAGTTTGACCAAGCCAAATCTGAAGAGTTGCTCTCTTAGGATCCCTTAGCCCTAAGGCTATCGCAAAGTCCAAAGTCTCTAGGAGATCAAGACACCAAATCGGCTGTGTCACCTAAGGGAGATTTTGCGTAGAATCGGATGGTTACAGCGGTATTTCCTTTAAGGGTAAAACCCGACCGGCGGAGCAGATGGAAGATCCTACACGGAGCCTACGGCGAGTGTCGGTCACAAGAGGCCTAGCGTGGCAGCGAACCAAGTTGGCGAAATGTGGATGCCACAAAAGCCCTAAGAGCAGGCTAAGAGAAGCGGCTTTCGTCGTAGAAGATCCCTTTAAGAGCACAACTCAGAAAATCGATCCTCAAGACAACGCGACTTTGAGCCGGCGTTCTGTTCTGAAGCGCCCGACCTCGCGTTGAAGAGCGAGCCTGGTGGCGCGTCGCTCAAACAGCGAGTCCCAAGACGCGTTCTCAAACAAAAGCAGTCCCAAGACCGCGTTTCTCAAACAAAGCGAGAGTCCCAAGACCGCGTTTCTCAAACAAAGCGCGAGTCAAGCAGCGTTTCTCAAAAGCGAGTCCCAAGACGGCGTTTCTCCAATCAAAGCGAATCGATGTCCGCGTTCCTTCAATAGCGAACCTCGAGGCGTTTCACAAACAGCGAGCCCAGTCCGCGTTCCACGGACCAAGCGCACCCCTCAAAGCGCGTTTCAGCCATTAAGCGTGGACTTGGGGCCGTTTCACAAAGAACATGACCCTGGTGTACGCACCTCAAAGCGCGATGGGATTTGTCATGTCCACCTAACCCAACCCTTCAAATGATGAGGGACGGGTTCCGGCTCAAACTACCGATCGAGGTTAACATTCCTCAAGTTTGACTTGAGAGAATTATTATCAAGAGAGAGACCAGCGCAAGTAAACATTACGTGCGTCGCGGCGATTGATTGCAACGGTCCTCTCCGAATGTCAATGTTGTGCACCTAGATGATCGGTCTTTGATCGGTTGACTAATCGGCCCGTCCAAGAGAAGGAGGATTTCACGAAGGAGAACCTCAGAGACTGAATATCCCGAAGTCACCATCAATATGGTCGGGGAGCGTCGTTACCTTCCAGTTCAGACGAATCAGAGACTAATCGCCCTCCGAGTGTTAAGGAAATCTCGGATAAGTTGAAGGAATTTATGTTTTCGAACACGACGGGAGTCATACCCTTATCAATTATCGAGAGGCCGGGGTTAGAACACGAAGATGAGCACTCGGCCATTGCGAGTCTCGATCTTCCGGCTTCGTTCGTAGAACCGAGAGCATGGCTTATACAATGAGTCTGAAGATCTCAAGAAGAAGCTTGAAGAATACGAGGCGATGGCGAGGAAGCTATGCGGTCCGCAATGACAAACCATTAACCAACTTAGAGACATGGTAGCCCAACCGGTTTCGAGCGGGGCTCAAGCTCCAGCGATGGGTCCGGTACCTCAGCAGGAATCGTCGCTGAAAAGAAATCAATCTACAAAGCGAAGGGAAAGATGGTTGAAACCTCCGATCAAGAAACTCACCGTATAGATTCTTCATCGAAGGGGAAAGAGGCGAAACGAATCAAATCTTCAATCGGCCAAAATGGATGAATTCGAAGCTCGTCTTGCTATAAGCTAATAGGAGTGAGCTCCAGGCGAGGGTTGTGAGGCCATATCTGCGGTGGGATCACGACACCCTCAAAGTTTAAGGCCGGCTCTGCAAGCAACCGGCCGACGCGGGTTCGCCATCGGCATATTTACTACTTCAAGTCACAGGTGGAGATGTGATTCGAGCGATGCTATTTTGAGCCGTCTATTTATTGGCACTCTCAAAGGAGCCTTTGAATGGTTCATGAAACTACGCGGATCGTTCGGAAGTGGGTTTGGAAAAGCATTTCTAGCGGATTCTTTGAAGATGACAAGTAAGCGTCCCTACTCTCCTGCGCCACTAAACAAAAGCGAGTCGATAAAGGTTTTGTGGAAAGGTTTGGTGTGGCGTTGCGATGCGGCGAGGATGACACAAACCACTCGGTGGAAACTTGTCGGCACAACGCAGACCCTCTCTGGCTCAAATGGGGGTTCTGAGTGTCGTTCACGAAGCAATTAGTGTCCCAGAGCAGAGCGGAAGATATTGTCGCGAATCAAAGGCTGAAGAAGCGAGCGACAGAGCGGCCGGCCTGGGGTCAAGATAATGCCCTCGGTCAAGGAGGAAAGATATTCATGCTGGCGACACTAGTGTTCGATCTCCACCCGGCAAAGCGGGCAAGCCATCAAGTCAGCCAAGACCGCCTAAACAATATTCTTTCAAAGAAGAACATGTCGATACTCTATTCCGGTACGCCCGGAAGAACAACAAGTTGTAGCTCGAAAGCAAAGAGGCTGAGAGCGAGGGAAGGTGGATGATCAATTATTGTCGATATCCGCGAATGTTGGGACACCCGACAAAGTGCTACATTTTAAAGATATTCTACAAGGTTTGATGCCGAGTACTCAAAGGCTAGGAGCGAAGACCGTATCTACTAATATGACATCGGTTCAATCGAGATTTCCCACAGTAGAAACTCCTAATGGAGTTATTCCCATTCAAAAGGAGAACTACGTTTGAGAAATACCGATCAACATAGTCAAGAAGGTAAAGGTCAGGTACCTTACTATTTCAAGTGGAGAAGTAATGTGGGTCCATCGACCTCGTCAAAAGATCACAATGGGTGGAGACATCGTCAAAGAAGAAGAAGAATAAGGCTAAAGCTTCCAACATGATTAGTCCATCCATAAATGAAGATGATACTTATTTGGTCCCTCTCACCGACTTCGAGAGAAAGAGGAGACTATTTTGGTGCCGTCGGGAAGTGGACCCGAGGCGGAGCGCAGGTCGGGGAAAGCGTGCTTGAAAAGTATGATCAAATTGCCCGAAATCCGGGGAGCGAGCCAGGAAGCGGGGTGTTACGTCCCTAAAAACCAAGCGATAAGGGAAGCCAAAGGTTCGTACAATAAAACCTTCTACAAGAAGCGGGAACATCGGGAAAACCATTCCGCCGATGTTTTGGCACGGTGGCTAATATTCCTTGAGAATCACCCTTCTGAGCTCTTGAAGTTGTCTAAATCTACAAAAGAGGCTCAGTTGAGGCTTTAAGGGATACAGAGAGCTTCATTACGCAAGTTCCTGTGGTCCCAGAAGCTATGGATGAACTTTCTTGTGTCAAGTGCCTACACACAATGAAAAGTTTGCCCTACATATCATTCACACAAGAAGATATGCAAATCAATCACAAGCATGATAGGCCCTTGTACTACACGGGGTACATGGGATCTTCAGAGATCAGTCGTGTCCAAGTAGATCCGGGTTACACTTTTCGGCATAATGCGTCTGAGGTCATGCAAGTTCAGGGAATCCCGTACCACCGGTTGAATTCCACTCAGACAACTATCTTTGGCTTCAATGCCAACAGCACACGACCTTTGGGAAAAATTAAGCTCAAATGTCAAATTGGGGATCTCAAGTCAGAAGTAACCTGCTACATTATAGATGCTGACACATCCTACAATCTGCTATTAGGACGGCCTTGGATTCATGCGAATCGGATTGTCCCATCAACCCTTCATCAGGTGATGAAATATGTCAATGAAGAGGGAGAAGTCAAAACCACGATGAAAAAGCATCCTTTCAAAGGGGTAGAGAGTTATCACATCACTTCGGTTTTACCTCGGCCCGGCACGAATCGCCAAAACCGACCATCGGCAGTGGCAATGAAGCGGATCTTAGAACTGAACTGAAGAAGAATGTCCATGGGAATTGCATGTAATGGGCTCGATAAGCCTAATAATGAGGAAGATGTCTTGAGTGAAGGCGAGTGGTACATTAATGAAAATCTCAATTTAGTTTACTTGTCGATGTTTCATCGAAGAAATAAGGTAATGATGCGGGTTGGAACCATGGCATGCGCTATATGGCGAGAGATCACTAGACTTGCCACTCAAAGCGTCCCTCTCACCTCAGGAGGATAGAGGGCGTAAGGAAAGCATTCTTTATGGTCGTCCAAAGAGAAAGATCGAGAGACCAATTTATTTTGGTAAAGTGGATCACGAAATTCTCAAACCAGAGAGTTCGGGCGAAGCGACTCCTGATTTCATTATTACGAACTTAATGCTCGTAACATAATGAAGAACATGGGATCTGATTTCAGTAGTCAAAGGGTTAAATTTCGGAAGAAAGGGCGAACCCGATCGACATCTTGTCCACGAAGGTAAAACCGGGATTACTATCACAAGACCAGGCGAGGTTTAGGATACTTATTGATAGGCAAAAGCGTGTTTACCTTTTATAGTTAGCAGTGCACAACCATTGTCAAGTTATAGTATTTAAGATTGTCGATCCCACGAGGAGCGGAAATAGGAAGTGTTTGATTCAAGTTCGGTTCTCAAATTATGTGACAATTAGGGTTTATTCAAGATAATATGAAAATATGATGAAGTGATGAGAGAGTGGATTTGGATTGTGTGTGAAAGTCACAATTAAAAGATGAGAATTCAATAAGAGGTGAAGGAATCTAGAATTGAATCCACTAGCTAACTCAAATTATAATCTATGAAAAATTCTCTTTTACCACATCTCATATTAGATTTATTAAGCATAAGATATCAAACCACTTAAGGAAAGCATAACTTATCAAATTATCACCTAATTGAAATTCAAACTCATGAAGAAGTAATAACAAGATAATAATCCTAGAATTCATAAGCATAGCCTATCAAACCACTTAAGGAAAGCATAAACTATCAAATTCTTCTTCTATCGATTAGTTCTCTAGTTGATTAACCTAAACATGATCTTTTAAGCATAAGAGATGATTCATAAATACAAAAGAGATTAGACTAGTTTCATGCAACCTAGATCCCCACAAGAGTTTAGTTCAACATCTTGGGAAATTCAAACAAATGGAAAAAGAAAGAAAATAAAAAGAAAAGAAAAATTCTAAACTAATCTAACTATAAAGCAATTAAATCTAAACTACAAAAGCTATTAAATCTAAACTACAAAGCAAATAAATCTAAACTACAAAAGCTATTAAATCTAAACTACAAAGCAATTAAATCTAAACTACAAAGCAAATAAATAACAAGAAATAAAAAGAAATAATAAAGAGAAATAAAGAAAAACCTGCAACTCATCATCATCAACTCATCCTCCTTTCGGTCCTTGAACAAGAAGAAGAAGATGGGATTGAAGGGGAGAAAATATTTATTTATTGAGGAAAAATTATTACAATGAAAGGTACTCTAAAACAAGAGCAACCCTTTCTCTCCAAAGGAGTTTTACAAAATATTTCACACCTCTAAACCCTCGGATACTACCCTATTTATACTATGGAGTTGATGTGAACCATTGGATCAAACTTGGCCAAAAGAAAGAAATCTTTCCTAAATTGAATCTGCGCCGACCAATCGGTTGGCCGTCGGATAGCAATGATTAGCCGGGTTAGTACGAGGTTGGCCAACCGGTTAATCAACCGATGGTTCCCAGCGGATTTTGTCTTTCTTGATATTTTTGCCGCGAATTCTTCTTGGATTCCTTGGTATCTTGGGCCCGTTTGTCTTGATTTGGGCTTCAACAATTGGTAGAAATTGAGAGAATTTGAGTCATTTGAGCTTTTATTCATTAATACTCCATTATTACGCAAAATAAGATAAAACATGTTATTAGTAACATATTTATTGATATAAAATAGATAATGAGGTTATTAAAATGTCATTAAAATGTGATTATCAAATACCCCACACCTAAACTTTTGCTAGTCCTCTAGCAAGGAAGAAAAATGAAAAAGAAAGAAAGAAAAATCTAACTCACTTTTCGGGAATGTGGTTGTATTTAAGCATACAACAAGCCTTTAAACCCTAGGTTACCAGTGGGCGAGTTGTAGTCTCGTGAGGGTTTTGCGATGAATATACCCACAAAATTCATCAACTTGCCAATTTAAAGAAGCTAATTGAATAATTCAAAAATTCCACAAGTCGGTTAATACTCAAGAAAGCGTTTTTATCATGATTCCAAAGTAAACTTCTTAAGAAAATCCTTCCATTGTAGTGATACAAAACCAAGTTTTCTCAAAGATTTAATTCAAAAGTTTTGAAGGAAACATGCTAACTCTTTGTTTCAAACAATGTTCAAGTCTCTTAACCCATTTTGAAAAATCAAAACATATACCATTATTTCCATATATATAAAAACATGGTTAGTTTTTTTTTTCTTGGTAGTCTTGTTCTTTTTAATCGGACTTTCTAAGTGACCATCTAGCGAGTTTTGGGCCAATGAATCCCAACCCAATTGGGCTTAGGTCATTAAGCATAAAATACTCCTCGGGCTTAATTACTCATCAACTTAGGCTTTAGTAACAAAGAACTACGATGATTTTAAGAGAAATTTATTTGGTGCCCATTTTAGCACTCTTTTGTTAAGTTAGTATAATATATATATGTGTATATGTATATATGTTCTGAAAAATATTTGGATTAATGCAACTTAAAGAATCATTTTCAACTCTAAGTTAAACGCATAAAAATTTCATCACTCGATTAAACATCAAGTTAAACTTTAGTAAAGTATACCACTTTGAAAATCATTCTTTCGGAAATTTATTTAAAATTATCATAAAAGGTAAACTTGAGTGTATAACTAACTTCGGGATTAGAAGACTATTAATCAATTCTATTAAGTTGGCAAGTGACAATTTTTTTTTTAAGAAAAAGAAAATGAAAAATAAATAAGAAAATGAAAATGAAAAATGAGAAAATGAAAAATGACTAAAATACAGAAATTTGACTAAGTCCCACCCCACACCTAAAATTTGCATTGTCCTCAATGTAAATCACAATAACTGCAGAGAAGAGTGGAAGCACTACAGTTAGGATGACTGGAACAGAAAAAATTGGCGCATATACACATTAATGCGAGCGAAACCAAAGTTTGTTTTGTTTTTGTTTTGTTTTGTTTTCGTATTATTCGTGATTTACAATTTTTTTTTTTTTTGAAGAACGAAACTCTCACATGAGAGAAGAATAAATTCTTTTATTATTATTGTGGGACAAAAGACAAAAATGTAGAATAAAAGATGAAACATGAGAGCTCCATTCTACATTAACTCCTACCTTATTCTTTGAAAATTCTACCGAAATTTAAAGAATTTCAAAATGATATAATTCTTGATGTGCTTAAATTCCAAAAATTTGAGGGTTTTAGTGATGTGTGCAACAATGGAAGGTAGGTATTAATGGTTGTATGCTTTTGAACTTAGATTCATTATTAACAAAATTTCATCAAAATGAAATCTTGTTGTTTTCTATTTTCTACAAACCTAGGTTCATTAACAAAGGGTTCTTCAAATGTTGGTATCGGGATGCATGTATTCAACATAATTCTCTAGATTAGAAGGATTTGATTATTAACACAGTTGCCGCATTTGTGAATGGATTGCATTCACTTGATGCGTGAAAAGTTGAACTGAGTTCCTTGGATTGGTCCGGGTTGACTCGGAAATGTTCCTTTCTCTCTTTCACTCCACGGCGTTTGCTAGTTGCCCTAGTTGGGTTTCTATCTGGCGATGGCTTGAGTGTTGAGTTGATCGCTTGGTTGGTTGTTTGCATGAAGGAATTTAGAGTGTTGGATGATTGAGTCAACGAGGTTGGTGGTGGTTTTGATCATGGCTTCTAAACCCTTTTCTATGACACCAAGGCGTTTTTCAGATCTGGGTTAGGGAATTGAAAAGGTAGATTTGCGTGATGGAAATTGTTTGGTGGATTGAGCGGATCGTGTTTCCCCTAGGAATTTGTTGGTTTGAGGTGGGATTGGCGTTTTGATTTGGGGGTAACTTCCTTGATTCCACAAAGTTGGGATGATTCATGCTTAGGGATTGTAGGTTGGGGCAAAAGGATCATTTCTAGGAGAATTTGGAATCACGGCGTTAACGACCTAGTGGCGTCGGATCCTAAAGAGGGCATTCATCGGCAACATGAGATGGGGGTGACAATTGTGACAACTTTGTGAGATTTGATTGACTTGGCGAGGCTGGCGTTCTTTGATTTTGAGCTTCTAGCCTCGCATGATCGATGCATCAGTGCTTCGGCTATATTAGTTCCTAAGGAAGGACCACTAGATTGGGCTTGAGGAACCGATGCACCACGGTCATCACGGTGTTCCCATTGCATGGTTTTTAGACGGACTCTCTAAAAATCCCGCTTCATCGGCATTTTTCTTCATAAAATCCCTTGACACATAGATTCTAAGGAAGTTTTTGCGGGATAGTCCAATCCCGTAAATGATTTGGCACAATCGCCATTTTCGGACCATGGTGAGGACATTGGATGAGGAGATCCTTAAACCTATCGAAATACTTCGAGAATGGCTCACGGGACAATCCTAAAATTTTGAATCTTTGTTTAGAGCTTGACCGTTTTGTGAATTGGGAAGAATTTTTTGAAAAACTTTTACAAAATCATCGAGTTGAAATCGAATCGTGGGTAAGGTATCTGACCATTTTTGCTTTATCCTTAAGAGTGAAGGGAATAAATCGAAGCTTAATTGCATCCTCAGTTAGGTCTTTCATTTTAATCATGAGGCGAGACTACAAATTGAGAGATGAAAATATATCGTCTTGAGTTTACATTCCTAAAATTTTGGAAGCATGTTGATGAAATGTGGTCGGAGTTGAAATTAGTTCCATTTGCTTGGAAGCTTAATGCATGAAGGGATAGCATTCCTAGTTGGGTAGCAGATATCTTGAAGCGGGAGGATTGGCCATTTCGTTTGGTTGAGAAGTTGAATCGAGGCGAACTAAGCGATTGGTATTATTCCTAAAGTTTGCATGAACCAAAATCAAGAGAATATTTTTTTTTTTTAATAAAAAATGAAAAAGTTAGTGAGATGGTGAAAAGAGAAGAAGGAAGAAGAAAAGAAAAATTAACAAATCAAGGCAATCACTTTTCAATCACCTAACTCTAGGGTTAAGCCTAAACTTCGGCTAGACCGGCTCTAACCAAAACTCCTAAGTGAAAAATCCGGTTCACGTGGGTAATTAGCGGTAAGGATAGTACTAGAGGAAGATCAAAGATCAATTAAGTACCTCGTTCCTTGCGAGGCTACGCAACCCTAAACCTTGCCTTAGACACCATTAATCCAAATAAACTTAGACCCGGTTCACTCAAGAATTTCTTGTTCCTTATTGAGCTCGAATCCTGGGGCCAACGTCTAATTCTTTTAGGAGGCTTGGGTTTGTGTAGTGAGGAATCGGTGATTTTTGAAGGCGAAGGAAAGGGTGATGAAATCCCTCACCTTATCTTGATTAATGGGTTTTGCCCTTAAAAGATATTTCGGTGAGTGTCAATTCAAAATGCTCAAATCACTTTGGTGAATTCCTACTATTATATGCAATGCGACCCTAGAAATTAAAAGCAACTAAAAGGATGAGAAAGAAAAATATATTTTTTTTTTTAAAATTATGGTCGACAGAAAGAAAGTCGGTTTTTTTTTTTTTTATATTAACCTAATTGTCTCTAATGTGATGAACTACCTATAGGGTGGAATTAAAATACTAGAGAGAAGAGTTACTGCGCCAAAAGCAATGCAAAGCCTCGTTGGAGGCAACCTTCAATCTCGAATCTTCAACTCCTTGCCTTCAAGCTCCTTTTGTCATTCACAATAGACAAACACACAAGTTGAAGAACTAAAAAAATTCTACTTAACACCGTTCGACAGCGGCCAAAACTTGATAGGCAAAAGCAGTGTTTACCTTTTATAGTCATAAGTGCACAACCATTGTCAAGTTATAGTATTTAAGATTGTCGATCGAGGCGGAAATAGGAAGTGTTTGATTCAAGTTCGGTTCTCAAATTATGCGTGACAATTAGGGTTTATTCAAGATAATATGAAAATATGATGAAGTGATGAGAGAGTGGATTTGGATTGTGTGTGAAAGGAATCACAATTAAAAGATGAGAATTCAATAAGAGGTGAAGGAATCTAGAATTGAATCCACTAGCTAACTCAAATTATAATCTATGAAAAATTCTCTTTTTACCACATCTCATATTAGATTTATTAAGCATAAGATATCAAACCACTTAAGGAAATAACTTATCAAATTATCACCTAATTGAAATTCAAACTCATGAAGAGTAATAACAAGATAATAATCCTAGAATTCATAAGCATAGCCTATCAAACCACTTAAGGAAAGCATAAACTATCAAATTCTTCTTCTATCGATTAGTTCTCTAGTTGATTAACCTAAACATGATCTTTTAAGCATAAGAGATGATTCATAAATACAAAAGAGATTAGACTAGTTTCATGCAACCTAGATCCCCACAAGAGTTTAGTTCAACATCTTGGGAAATTCAAACAAATGGAAAAAGAAAGAAAATAAAAAGAAAAGAAAAATTCTAAACTAATCTAACTATAAAGCAATTAAATCTAAACTACAAAAGCTATTAAATCTAAACTACAAAGCAAATAAATCTAAACTACAAAAGCTATTAAATCTAAACTACAAAGCAATTAAATCTAAACTACAAAGCAAATAAATAACAAGAAATAAAAGAAATAATAAAGAGAAATAAAGAAAAACACGCAACTCATCATCATCAACTCATCCTCCTTTAGGTCCTTGAACAAGAAGAAGAAGATGGGATTGAAGGGGAGAAAATATTTATTTATTGAGGAAAAATTATTACAATGAAAGGTACTCTAAAACAAGAGCAACCCTTTCTCTCCAAAGGAGTTTTACAAAATATTTCACACCTCTAAACCCTTAGATACTACCCTATTTATATACCAGCGAGTTGATGTGAACCATTGGATCAAACTTGGCCAAAAGAAAGAAATCTTTCCTAAATTGAATCTGCTGCCGACCAATCGGTTGGCCCGATCATTCCTTGGGTTAGTAACCGGTTGGTAACAGTGAGTCAGCGATTGGTTCCCAGCAGTTTGTCTTTTCTTGATATTTTTGCGAATTCTTCTTGGATTCCCTTGGTATCTTGGGCCTTCGTTTGTCTTGATTTGGGCTTCAACAATTGGTAGAAATTGAGAATTTGAGTCATTTGAGCTTTTATTCATTAATACTCCATTATTAAAATAAGATAAAACATGTTATTAGTAACATATTTATTGATATAAAATAGATAATGAGGTTATTAAAATGTCATTAAAATGTGATTATCACTTATCAACACCTTCCACTTGGAGGGCGAAGAGGACAATGCTCATGAAGGACCATTCATCACAGGACATCACCATGGGATTCGGCAGTGTAGGATCAATCTTAGCATAAGCATGTCGATGAACATGGTTTCGATCGATCATCAGCGATGCGAAGATTTGGCTTGGATTGGGAAGAATAATGACCCTTGGATTACGCCTTGATGTTCTATGGATATGTGCTTGAGCAGCGAAGCCCAGCGAAGATAAGGTGATCCAAATAAATATGGGGATGAGATCAATCCCAAACCAATTTTAAATGTAGCTTATGTGAAATGAGAAAGAAGAACTAGTGTCCCTCGTCGAGTATGTTGGCGTCTTTGCATGGAGTTATGAAGACATGCGGTCTTGATCTGAGGTAGCCATGCACGCCTCAATATCGACGAGCCGAGACACGTTAAGCAACAACAGCGGAGTTCGTCCGTTATGGAGGCAATTGTAGTAGAAATCAAAAGCTCATCGATGCGAGGTTTCATCGAGAGAGGAACAACACCAGATTGGGTAGCCAATATCGTTGTTGTACCCGAAGAATGGAAAGATCGGATATGCATTGATTTTAAGTGATTTGAGCGGCATGTCAAAAGATGAATTTCCACTCCCATCACCGATGTCATGATTGATAATACATGTGGATATGAGAGAATGTCTTTCATGGGCGGATTTTGGGATATAATCAAATCAAAATGTATCCACGAAGGCTTAAAAGCATCTGACCTTTAGAACACCATTGGGGAATGATACCTTTAGTAATGCCATTTGGGTTGAAGAACTAGAGCAACTTACCAGCGGCGATGAATACTATTTTCATCAACATCTACGTAAGAAGATTGAATGTTCACGTAGATGACATTGTGGTAAAGTGCAAGAAGGAAGACCACCTATCGGACTTGAAGACCATGTTCGACATCATGAGAACACATCAGCGAAGATGAACCCCAAAATCCTTCCTAGGGTGTCGATGGTAAATTCACGGATTCATAGTTACATCCCAGTTTATTTCGATCTGAAAGGTGCGTGCTATCAGAAATGTCACCACCAAGACCATTAAAGAGCTCGAGGCACGCAAGGTAGGTTAGCGTACATCCGAAGATTCATATCAAATCTTTGGTGGTGCCAACCCTTCTCCAAATTAATGAAGAAAGGGGTTTAGTTCGTATGGGGCGAAGGTTGCCAAAGCGTTTGAAGAAATCAAAACCTATCTCCGCATAACGCCGGTCCTGCATTGGCCCGATATCGGAAAACCCTTCTGTTATATGTGAGAGCCATGGACCATTCACTTGGAGCCTTGCTAGCCCAAAGCGATGACCAAGGACATGAACAAGCAATTTATTACCTCGGTAGAACCATGATGGGAGCGAACACGTCTGACCCGGTGGAAAAGGAATGCTTAGCCTTGATGTTTGCCATCGAAAAGCTTCGGCATTATCACGGTTGGGCAAACAATACATGTCATTTCGAGTAAATCCTCACGAGAGTGCTCATGACTAAGCCCTCTTCCTTTGAATTCCCGATTAGCCAAATGGCTACTCTCACAATATGATATGAAGTTTATGCTGAGAGGCTATTAAAGGGAACGAGATGTGGATTTCTTAGAACATCGGTTCCCAATTCTTCAAACTATCACGAAGATATACGGATGAAATCCTTGAAACTTACATGACTCAAGGAGATACTTTCGGTATGGAAGTTATTCTTTGATGGAGCCTCTAGAGCAAACCCGGATGGAGGAATTGCAGTAGGTGCGGGGGTTGTACTTGTTTCCCGAATAGTCTCGTGATCCCAAGAGGATTTTCCTTGGTGATCCATGCACTAATAATGTAGCGAGTATAGCTTTATTGTTAGGAATCGGTGGCGAAGAAATCAACATTCAATACCTCGAAGCTTATGGTGATTCCCGCTCATCGTGAATCGGGTTCGAGGAGAGTATGAGTGCTTAATGAAGACTTAATCATTATCACTCGGCGGTTCTAAATGCTTACGAAAGTTGAAGGCTTTTCATAGAGTATATTCCACGAGCGGAATGCCTATCACGGATGCCACGGCCTCGTTAGCCACATCACTAGCATTACCTCAAAGCCCGGACAATAATATTTGTCGCGAGTGAGTTGTATACTCACGAACTCATCACAAAGGAGATCTAGAAAGATCAGCGAAGACCGTTTGTGAAACTTCCGTTGGGCTCGAACCAGGGATTGGCGATTCCCTTATATAGACTTCGTCTGTATGGAATCCTAGGATGATCCCAAAGCGGCCGCCATTAAGCGGAAGGCCCGCCGTTTTATTATGATGCAACTTCGGACTTTGTATGCGTAAAGTCGCATGGCGAATTCTACTCATTTGTCTTTCGAAAGGGCGAGAAAGCCTTAAAAGGCCCACGGCGGAATGTGTGGAGCCCGCCAACACAGGAGCAAGTTGGGGGATAAGCCTCGGAGAATAGGTTATTATTGGCCAAAGATGTTTGAAGATCCGTGGATTCGCTAAGCGTTGTCATCGTGCCAAATTCATGGTGATTTAGTCCATCGGGCAAAATCTACACCCAACATCCTCTTCGTGGCCATTGAAATGTGGGGATGGATATTGTCGGACTATCTCCTAGCGTCCAAGGACATCGATTCATCTTAGCGTGGCTGATTACTTTTCTAAATGGTAGCTTCCGTTAAAAGAAGTTAAAACTTCAAGCGTGATCAAGTTCATTAAGCATCCGTCCTCTATGGCTTTGGCGTACATGGCGGATAGTCCATGATAGCGGTGCACAATTCATTAGCTATGGATTCGAGATTTTTGCAATAAGTTCGAGGATCCAAAGTGTTGCGTCGGCTGACATATTATCCCCGGCCAATGGTCTAGCGGAAGCTTTCAACAAGACCATTGTGAAACTTCTAAAAAGTTAGTCTCTAAAAGTCGGCGTGATTGGGATGAGAAGTTGGGCAATTGTTTATGCTTATGCTCGGCGGTGAGAACCCAACAAAAGCTACTCCCTTTTCTTTGGTGTACGGATCGAAGCCGTTCTACCATTGGAGATTCAAATTCCTTCCCTAAAATTAAGCTCTACTTAGCTGGAATGGCGGATGAAGAGCAACATCAACTCGCCTCACGAGGAGCTAGAAATGTTAGGCGACAAGCGACTTGAGCTCAACAACAAATCGAACTATACCAAGCTTCGGTTCTAAAGCCTACAACAAGAAGGTTAAAGGAAGGATCTTCAAGAGAGCGATCTTGTCTTATGATTCGCCGACCTATGGTCATGACACATAAGGCGAAATTCAATCCCAAATGGGAAGGACCTTTAGTGAAATTTGTCTATTCTAGCAGACTTATCGACTTATCGACTTGAAAGGAGACATTCTCATGATGCGATCTTGGGAAGTTTCTCAAGAAATATTACGAAGTAGGTAAAGATCCTGTCTTGTTCATAACTAAGCTTAGGAGAAAGCTGGGCTTTAAATTTGGGGTTGATTTATTGGAATGGACTTCATTCATTTCGAGTCTTGAGCGATCATTTATGCTCGTTAACATTACACCTCGGCATTTGTAATTGTTTTCATTATTATAAATCGAATATTGTGGCAAAAGGAGAAACAAAAGTCTCACTTCATTTTTTTAATAACAAAATAAAAGGTGATCTGATTTGATGCTAGAAAGATTACGGGCCCATCAAGTGAATAAGCGTAGCCGTGACTTAAGCTCATAAGCTTTTGTTCATGCTTCGGTCGCCTCTTTACTAACCGCACGGAATTGAGTTTCGATCGCAACATCCTTTTCATAACTTCGAGGCGTTAAGCCTCTTGGCGAAGGTTATCAGAATCTCGGCACCTCGGCGGCGAAGTCCCTCTGTGGCTTTTGTTCACGAGTCGGTTGAGCCCTTTTGAGTTAACTTCGGCCTCAATTGGGCAATAGACTCACGGGCGATCCGCGAAGTGGCGGTTTAGTCAACTCAAGTTGGGATTGATCATCTTTGCTCTTGCAAGTTGGCAACCAGCGCCTTCTTTTGAGACAAACTTCGTTTGAAGGGTTCCTGTTGAGATATTTTCGGATTGGCTAATAGAGACTTGGTTATCTCGGCTTCTCGTCAATGTGAAAGCACGGAAGGCTGCAAGTCGCCTCAAGCGAAAACTCTTGCGGCACAATGATGGAACGGTCGGCGTCGCATGACGCAGCAAAAGGTAGCCGGATGTTTCATTATATGAGGCACTGTAGACTTCAAAGGCCACGCCCATAACAAAGTCGGTGCGCCGCGTCGGTATCCCTGTGATCGGTTTATATCGGACTCGCATAGATATCACATGGAATCACGTGTAGTTTAAATGGACCACCATGTGCGGAATAATGGAAATTGCACCGTGGTGAAGGAATCGGTGTGACGAGCAATTTCCCCTTTTCTTCTTCATGCAATGCGAGCGGATCTAATAGCTCCTTGCATAAGCTTACTGCAGGCGAGAGGATGACCTCGTCGTTATTAGTTGTGAGCCCTCTTCTCATATTGAGCGTTTCTTACGGGTGAAAACCCTTTTCCTGTTGCTCTCTCGAAGAATACCTCCGGGGTATCCGTTGAATTTGCCAACTTTGAGTGCTTCTGCTTTCGCCAAATCAAATACTCGTCGATTCCCACGGTAGCGTCCTTCGAATTTCTTTTAGATTAGTACGGCTCCTAATACCCTTGAGAGAAAGTATATACATCATATTAAGTGACGTGAAACTTCGCGTACCGATTACAAAACTCAAGAGCGGTATGGTGGTGGGAGAAGGTAGCACAAATATTGCATTGGAGCCTCGACCATCGGTTATACGGGCTCGAGCTCCTTCATACAAATTCCCAGCGATAGCCGGCTAGGGGTTAGGGTTCCCAACATATAGTTGGTCATATCCAAATTGTCGAGCAAGCCCGGCTGAGGCAAGTAAGGCTCGATGATACGGTCACCCAAGCGGAAGACCAAATACCGGGCACGATCGTGATAAGCCACGAAGATGCCCTCAGGCAATGAGGTGAATTACCGGTGCCACATCCATGAAAATCGTGCTCTTCTACTCCACCAAAATGGGAGGCGACAAAAGACTTCGATAATTATCCTCCTTGACCAAAATGCATGAGTTGGGACTATATGTCCACTTGGTAGGCCCAAACCGTTGTATAAAGGAGCGAAAAAAGAAAAACACTAATTCCGGTCATCAGCGAGGGAGTGCATGACAAACAGGAGCCATCAAATAAGAATCACGGCAGCAGCGTGGTGGGGAGTTTTCAATCTGCTACCTTCCTCGACCCAATTTTCTCACATTCAAAATTAGAGTTCGGTTCTGTAAGCCATATTGTATGCAACTTGCCATAGTTGAGAGGAGACTTCCATGAGCCCAAAGAAGCTGCGGGGTATACCACGGATCGGGATGGACTCGATGGGTTTGGAGGGACCACACAGCGTTTCAACGGATCATCGAAATCCGGCTAGCAATGCCGTATCGAGAGATAGGAATCTCGCGGCAGCGGAAGCTCTCAAATTCGTTACGGGGAGGAAAGATATCTTCGGTATTTGTGTTGACATCTTGCGGCGATGGGGACTTTGGAGGAGCTCAGCGGTGAAGCGAATCACCGGCGCATGCTTACTCTGTAGATTTTGAAACAAATATTCACCCAAGATGCGTGTTTAACACGCGATCGCGATCCGGTCTCATTACCGCAGATATGAAAGTGACACATCACTTCCCGAGAAGGTGGCATAGACATCAGGGTATTCCCTCATAAAATAGAAAGTTCGGTGCTAGGAACAAATTCCTCATCGGTTCACCAAATGGTAAACCCGATCGCATACATTTCTGGAGAGCAAAGCCTAATTCCCCAGCGGGAGTGAAAAAAAGTACAAGTATGGGGTTATACTTTTCCAAGATGGCAAAGCTGTAGGAGTTGGATGACACCAATACGCGTGGCTCTCACTGGAATCTCTAACCGGATAAGGTGAGTGGCACTCGCAATTCATTGATAACAAAGTCCATCATACGGACCCACCATCCGTCGTCAGGAGAATACACCCATCCAGGAGTCCTAAATTCTTGAGCAATAAATTCATACAATGCGTAATGAATCGGCGAATAAAAGTCTGGGCGGGTGGCCCTCTCTTGATGGGACTTATGCTATGAAACTTCGCTTTGGTCTTAGGCCCATCACCTTATAGTCACTCCCCAAAGGATGAACCTGGTGAGTTAGAACCCAACGAGGCACCTTATCCCTTTCCTCGACTAGATCCCAATCCAAGCGCTGCGGAGGAGGCGCTTTGAAAGTAAGAAAGCGGATACATCCGCTTCATGCTAGGAAAGGAAAAAGCGGTCGTTAGCTTGATGTAGCATCTTGGATTCCTCTTGCGATCCATATTATCATCGCCCGTCGATCGATCAGAAGAAGAATCTGCGGCTTCTCGATTAAGTCATGGCTTTACGGCCCGCGAAATTCATATCTGTTATAATGGCCCTAAAGGTGGAAGGTTATTTCGATGGATCATCATCGTTCTTTCCATACAATTGTCGAGATGGTCGGAGCTCTCGGCGAGACCTAAAGCCACATCGTGGTCCATCAACCGAATAACGAAATGATATCTGGAAGCGGCCTATCGGCATAGAAGCTGCGACAAAGAAGATAAAAACATCGAAAGGAAAATTACAAGAGAGTCTAAGATGGCCCAAGATGAAAATCTGAGGATCGGCCAGCGTTCTAGCTATGAGGCGAATTGACCAGCGTTTCAAGCGGCGCCAAAGAACAGCGCATCTCAAAGCGAAAGCAAAGGCAGCCCAGCGTTTCAAGCGGCGCTAAGGTTAGCCCGGTTTAACTATGAGGCGAGGTTGATACGCATTTCAGCGGCGGAGGACACCTATGCATTTCAACTCTGAAGCAGCGGAGATATCCCGTTCTAAATAATTAGCGAGTGAGTCCAGCGTCTCCATCGTCAACATCAGCGTTTGAAACCACGAGTTCAATTTTGGGTTGGAACCCATTAAAATAAATTCAAAACCACGGTATACCTCGATGTGAGGGTTTCGCGGCGGCGGCACCATCGAAACCGATGGGTCACTCGAGATCTCGGCGTTGGGCTTGGAGTCGTTTGAGCGGCGCGCGATCTTATTGACGGTTTTCCTTGGAGCCATTGAAGAAATGGCTGTCGAAGATGGGAAGAACTCAAGAAAGTTTGGCGAAATCTCTTGAAACCCGAAGGAGATGAAAAATTCGTGATTTTTACCCGTGGTAAAATTTCCAAATTTTACCCAAGGGGGTTGTTTACACGAGGATTAAGGAGAAGATCTCCACTTAAGATTCTCCAACCACCTCAGTTAAGGCGGTTAAACACAACCACCTCGGATAGGCGGTTCGGCTTTCCAAAACGCGAGATTCACCTCCGCGTCCTATTTCCAAACGCGAGATTCACCTCCGCGTTTTATCTCCAAACGAGAGACTTGCCTCCGCGTTCAATCCCTAAACGCGAAGCACATCTCTGCGTTTTGAACCCCAGACGCGAGGCTCACCTCTGCGTTCTAAAAGCCAGAACGCGAAGCTCACCCACGCGTACCGAATTTCAAGCGGGTCCCAACCCCATGTTATTAGTCAACACCAGTTTTAGACTTAGTAACTCCTTTCCAGAATTTTCTTTTCTTTTAAGCTTTTGAAGCCCAATCTCGTCTCGCGAGCTCCGAGCAACCAACTCATCAATCCTCTTTAGCAGGATGATAGGTTCTTAAATTGGCCTAAAGCGTAACCAATCTATTAATCCTCATCAGCGGGATGGCGAATCCACAAATTTGATTAAACCCGAGTCGACTTTTTTATCAGCAGGCTTAATAGGAGAACAAAGCCCTAAAGCCTTGTTCACAACACAAGCCAAAGCCTTGTTCACAACACAACCCTAAAGCCTTGTTCACAACACAAGCCAAAGCCTTGTTCACAACACAAGCCCTAAAGCCTTGTTCACAACAACCCTAGAAGCCGTTCACAACACAAGCCCTAGGAGCCTTGTTCACATCATAAGCCCTAAGTCTAAGTTAAGATAAGTATGCATGAAAAACACGGTAAGTTGGTGTTCCATAATAAAGACAAAGTCACGTATTCAACATCGTAGCATTAAGTCTAAAGAGTCTAATTCTTTTAAGCGATAGCGTCTTGAAGCGGACTTAGACAATCCATGCGTAGCCCGATTCAAGCGGTGTCGGTAAAGGCTCATCAAATCAGATTGGCGGTGAGGGTTTGCCAAAAATCCTATGAATATTATGGTTGACATAAAAATTATAATGGAAAAGCAAATTTGTATCACTTTTATTCAAACCTCTAAAAGATGATACAAAGGTGCCATTCAAAAAAAAAAAAGAGTGAAAAGAAAGAGGATTTAGGGTGAACACAAGAGTAAGCCTATGATCCCTAAAGTGATGGGCCATGGCCCAGGTTGGCCTTAGCAACTTCCTCTTCATGGCGGCCGCACCATTCGCGTGGCCGCTCCTCGGTCCCTCTTTATGCAGTGCGATGCGATAACACCTCTTTTAATCTCCTCAAAAGTGTAGGCGGGAAAAATTACCAACCCCCGATCAAAGATGAACTTGCGGCACGAGCTCAACGGCTTATTGGCGAGTTCACCTAAAACTCAAGAGCCGCTGTCAACAAACTTCGCCGCCACGAGGTTGTCTGCGCTCGTTGAGCTCTCCGGGCTTCGAAGCGGCGTTTAACAAGCTCACCCACGAGGGTCGTTGCTTTTCGAAGAGCTTCGCTGCAAGAGCTTAAGAGCGCCTAGCCGAGGTAAGCCCGTTCAAGTGAACTTCGCTGCAAGAGCTCAAGTGCCTTTCTTTACGACGAATTACAGCGATAGGCTTCGCCCACATGAGTCCAGCGTCGCCTATCGGTCAGCCACATGCGAAATGCGCCAAGCTGCGCTGCAAGGAGTTAGCCCGGCCGCGGTGGCGCCAACTCACACTCGGGGTCCACAGGTTGGCCCGCTTGTTACAAGCTTCGCTGAGCAGTTAGAACAACTCTTCGCTGCTTCGCTGGCCCGAGCGGTGCCAATGGCGGCTTAGAAAGCGAGCCCACCCTCTCATCACCCTATAGTGGTCACATCGCGGCTAGAGGGCATGGCGTCCTTCACCAATTAGCGGTCACATCCCGCGAGTGAGGGAAGACGATTAAACTTCAAAGCCGCTGATTAGGAGAACTTCGCCTATGCAAGTTCAGCGCTGCGCTTAGCTTGCCCTCTGACGAGCAGCGCGCCAGAGGCCGCTTGATTGACCTCGTTCGGCAAACTTCGCTGTATGCTTCGCTGAGCACTTTCGGCGAGCTGCTGCCTACCCACTCTGCACATCACGGGTTAGGATAAGGCATGGTCTTCATTACCTCATCGGTGGTCACATCCACGGTTAGAGAGTATGGTACCCTTAGCTGTCGAGTGGTCATATCCCCGTCGGTAGCCATGCCTCTCCTTGCCTATTATAAGCCACCATCTCCACATGAGAAGAGCAATCGAGTTGTGAAACCACCGCGAAAAGCCGAAGAGTTACTCTCTTGCACCCTCCTTCGATTGAGCAAAGGCTTGGATTGTTGAAGTAGACTCCATCCCGAACTCGGGTTTGGAGGCTCTCGAGCTCTTGCAAACTCTTGCATCGTAGCCCTTTCCAAGCAAGCTTCGGGTAGAACCAGAACTCAACGCTCAGAGCTTCTGCGTCTTGAAGCCCGACGCTGACGTCGTCGGATCGTCAAGGGAAGCAAACTTCGACTCAAGCATCGAGGGGCGTCCTCACTTCTGAAGCGAACCCGTTAAACAAGAAGGGCCTTCCTTAAGCATTTGTAAAAGCCAATTCTTGATTTGTAACAAACAACTTCGACCAATACAAATCCGAGAGGATATTTTTACACCAAACAAAGAGCACGCAATTCCTCCCGATAATCATTGTATGTTTCTACACTTTTACGGGTGAGGTCTTTCACATCGGCTTCCTCGAGCCGGCTTGGCACTGTTGAACCACTCCGCAGGAGTTGAGCAATGGTTTCCTCGATGATAATGGCGATCGCGAGTAGCATGCATAATAGATGTCGTGGAGGTCAACTCATGTTGCCAATGATCCCCGAGTTTTGGGGATGCAACTTGTATTTCTTTCAGTCCTTCGGACTGACTTCATATTGGCGCATGGCGAGCATAAATGTCGGCAAGGGTTGACTCAATGCGAGTTTCGGATCAACATGATGCAATTCCTCAAAGCTTTTCAAGCTCTCCTCGGTGAGATATCTCGTTGATGCGTTGGATGCATTGATTATGCGCCCGGATACGATGTTATTGAGATAATTCATAAGAATAGGCACGAAGCGCAAAGGTGCTTCTCCGGCAATGATCTTCGGCGTCACATCTCGATTCTAAATGGCCGATGTATTTTTGAAGCAAATTAGGTACAACGATTAGATTCCATGAAGCTGCGAGGAGACTATATTTCATGTTGGGTCACGAGGACGAGAAGGAGTCATAGGTGATGGTATTTGGCGGGGAGGAGGTACTAGCATCCTTTCAGTCTAGAGAAATCCTAAGAGGGTTGATTTCATCGGGGAAAGTTCTTCTTTGCTAAAACTTAGAGCAGTTGAGAATGGAAGGCGATGTTGATACAGTCTCTTGGGCCGCTTTGCCTTTGACCTCTGGATTTGCCCTTACGAGCCTACAAAAATAATGATTGTCAAAAGAACACGTATGAAGCGACTATCAAGATTCAAAACAAACAATGCTTGCAGGAGAGAAAATAAGCTGCGGGTGGCCTTTGGAGAGTGGCGGTGGGAGATCGTCGAAAAGTCCATCGCACTCTGCGGAATACCCATATGACACATCTTCCTCATCATCTCACGAAGGATGGGGAGCTTCGTGTGAGTGGTAGCTTAGGAAATAGACTAGTTGTGGGGCTAGGTCTTTGGCCCTGATTGACATAAGCGGAAGAAGCGGAGAGATGAATATATGCAGTCTGAAGCGTCGGCCCTTTCGGCTGGAGCTTCCTCTTGGTCACTTTGGGGCGGCATCCAGTCACGGCACGGAATTATCATATCGAGAGCTTCAGCGGTTGGAATAGACTCGCATCTTCCGCGAAGTGATTAGTCTCCACTTTCTTCCTCCAAAGATCGGTGAAAAGAACCTCTTAAAAGGCCCGATTGAGCGAAGACCCGTTGGTGGGAAATCCCTACAACGACTCCTCGGGTTCTTCTTAGTCCACGGAGGGTCTTGGAGGAGCAACTCTAGCATCTTGCATTAGTTTGACCCCCTGCAGGAGGAGGTGGGTGGCCCGAGCGGCTTCTTTGTGTGGCGTCGTCCTTTTGGACATTGGCGTTTACTGCGGCCCTTTCCTCCGGGTCCCGGCCGAGGGGCTCGGCGAGCCCGGCCGTGGTAACCGGCCTCTCCCTCGGCCCAGCCGGGCTCACAAGCTAAATACTCTTCAAACCCTCTCGCGGGGTGTTTTAGAATGCTTCTTAGCCTCGTACATTTTACGATCTCCTTCAAACAAAGGCGAGTTGGTTTATATTGAGGGATGCAGGAAGTGGATTGGTACGATTCACGAAACCCATAGTCGTATAACTATTGCGTCTTGTGAGGAAGTGTAAATTTAGCCCGTTCCACCGTACCCGGAATAATACGGGCCACAGCACCTTCATATAAATTCCGATGGCGCCGGTTGGGGTTAGGGTTTCCAACATATAGTTGATCATACCCAAATTGTCGGCGGAAAGGTTGATAAGGCTTCGATGTAACATTTCCGCCTTGGAAGATTAGGTAGCCGGGCGATATTGATCGACCAGCGAAAGACACCTCCATTCAATTGAGTGAAGGAGTTAGAGCCCTTAGTGTCTTGGTACATCTCCCCTATCCACCTCCTTCAAAATCGGGAAAACATCACGAAGATATGGTAGTTGAGATCCTTGGGCCGAAATTTGTCGGACCATGACCATATACCAACCCTCCCATCGAGGCGACCCTAGCCGTTGAACCCGGAGCAGAAGGAATCACGCAAGCAAAGCGGAGACATCAAAGAGGGCAATGCAAAACAAACGGGCTACCAAATAGGTGTCGCGGTAAAGGCAGCGGGTTGGGAAATTTGAGTCTTCTTCTCTCGGTGCCAAGCGCCTTGACTGGGTGAAATCATGACATAATTCCCTCAAGCCGCTCGCGGCATGTCATGTCCATAAAGAAGGTTGATTGGTCTTCCATGAGCCAAAAGAACTCTTGGGTAAGCGACCTCGGCTGAAAGAGAGTCGATGGTAGGAGGGCACCACGCTTCCCGGCCGCATTAGGAAGCCGACAAGCGAGCCGCGTCGAAATAGGGATCGAGTTTGGTAATGAAAACTCGAACTCACGTATGGCGGAAAGTGCCCTCTTGAGCCTCATTAGTATAATGAGAGAGGCGTTCAATCGATCTTTAACCGTCGGACGAACTTCGGACAAAGCGAACTACATCGATGTCCTTGCTATGCAAATTCTTGAATAAATAGTCGACCAGGCGCTTGACTCCGCCTCCACGTAACCACGGTGGGCGCGAGGTTTGGAAATGACACATCGGCTCCCAAAAAGTCGTATATGTAAGGTTTGTTTGCTCAAGATGGCCAACTCTTGATCCAGGAATAAATTCCTCATATGGAAGCTCCCCAAAAGGCAAACCCGAGACCGTTACATCTCATGAAGAAGCGAAACCTAGCTCTCGGCGGGTGTAAAGAGCGTACAAGTCTCGGGTTATACTTCTCTAGCATAGCAAAAAGTTATAAGAACTGCATGCGATACCGCCACGGCCTGAACCCGGATCACCCAAGCGGAAAAGAGTCAATAAGTCTGTAGCTGTCCATGACAAAGTTCACAAGGCGAGTCCACCACGTCGGTTGAGTGTACCCATCACGGGGCTCACGAAGTCTTGGCGAAATTCCCCTTCGGCTATAAATCTGGCGAAAATCTTTGGCGGGGCGGGCACCTCGGCATTTGGATATTCTCGGTGACCACGGCCTTAAAGCCGTCACTTGTCGATGACATGGCGCACACCTTGATGGGTCAACATCAGCGATACCCACCTTGATTCTTGACAAGGTCCCAATCCATATCTTAGGGGATAGAGGCACCTTGCGGGAATAAGTGGGTACATGCGCTCCATGTTAGGAAGGAAGAAGTCGGTCACCAACTTTTAGCGGCATTTTGTAGTCCCGTCGTAAAGATTTTGGCATCAAGTGCCACAGGGTCTCAAAAGAAAGCGGGCTTCTTGAGGCTTCGGTCAGCGTCACGATTTTGAGATCGTGACAATGTACGACTCTGGTGGACTAGCCTCGGTGACAAACTTTAGTCGATCTTCATCTTTATCTTGAACAATGGGAAGCTTTTGGCCTTGGTGAAGTTAACCTCGGGATCTTCACCTCCTTCATGGCCAAAATGGTACATTAAAAGTGAGAGGATCACTTGAGTAGCGCCTTTGCACATGAGAATGAAATCGGTTAATCACGGAGGAAAATAAGCGAGAGTTAATAAGGTCAAACCCTAGATGCAAGGTTACCCCGCGTTTAAGTACAAAGCGGAGGCCAACTTAGCATTCCAGCGTCAAGCAGCGAAACGGCGCGTTTCATTGTCAAGCAGCGGTGTCAACCCGTGTCTAATTGCCAAGCGGGTATCAATCGGCGTTTCAATCTCCAAAGCGGGTATCAATCCCGGCGTTTCATTGCCAAAGCGTGGGTGTTGTTTGGGTGAAAGTTGGTTCCATTTGTAAAACTAGAAAATTACACTTTTGGTTCGGTTACAATGAAATTTTAGATAACTCTCTCACAAACTTCGAACAAAAGACACTACAGTGTAGATCTCTTGTTTTGTGGGACTTTGCACGATTGGGGCCAGCGTAATCCGTGGACCACGAAGCGGCGATCGTCGAATCGGCGGGGTTTAGTTAGTGCTTAGCAAAACAAGAACTGGCAAATATCTTAGCAAGGTAAGATATCTACTCTTCTCAAAGAATAAGGCAAGGCTTAAACTTCGAGGAATCTCGCGTGGATCGTGTTCTTGAACTCACGGAAGCTTGGATTCCGATTTTTCCCTTCGATGGCCCTTTGCCAGTGGGCGTAGGAGGGTATTTATAGTCTTTGGGAAGCGTGCCCACAAGTATCATAAGTCTTGAAGATTTGCGTTAAGCGTGGCGGCAGGCACCTCAGCTAAATTGCCGCTCTGCTGGCGGGGCGATGTCGAGTACCTGTTGTGGCCGGCGATATAAAGCACCTCGTGGCCGTGGCGATCATCCTTCCGGTACAGCAGCGGTTTTCACCTTTTTAGAGCGATTAAATGACCTAAAATTCGCGCTAGTGGTATATCTTGGCGTGTAACGCTATGCGATGTCGAGCGTCTCTGCGCATTGATAAAGTCAAGTGGGCCCCACCATTAATTTAGACCCTTCAAGAGCTTCGTTCCAAGTATTACGGGTGTCGCCCGTTAGCGAGACACAAGTAAATGTCTGCCTATGGCGAGACACATCAAATGTCTCGCTTCGTGCGAGACACACAAAAATCTCGCTAACGGCGAGACACATCAATTTCGCTTCGTGCGAGGCACACACAAATGTCATGCGGTGAAGACACAAACAAAGTGTTTAAGCTCGTGGCGAGACACAACCATGTCTCGCCTTGTGGCGAGACATAATATCTCCATGTGTTGACTTTTTGAGATTTCGGCGGCGTTGTCCTTGATCTTCTCTCATGATTTAGTCATATTTGAGGTTCTTGACAATTTTGATGCCTCTGAATACCCCCTCCAAAGTTTTGAGACTCCTCTCGTATTTTGTGGAGAGTGCGGAATACTTTGGATAAGATCGCCTTGCTTACGTTCAGCGTTGAACTTTGTAGAAGAGGCCCATGTTTTGCTTGTTTCTTGAATCGGCTCTGTGGCGTCGACCATATTTTGGGATCAATAGACATTGCATTTGTATTTGGATTGATTGAAATGTCGAAGTAGATATCCTCCAAGGATTCCTTGTCGAAACAAAGAGACCATTTGGCTTTCAACCATCGTCTTGGCCTTGATCGTGAGTCGGCAGCTTTGGCCTTTGTTGGGATATGATTTTTCATAGTGGGAGAAGTTCCTCGGGACTAGACATGTTGTTAGGTGTCAACGACTTACATGCCGTCAGTTGTTCCTCTCTTGGATATTATGGTAGGAGGAAATTAAGGGTTATCGAGTTATCCTTAAGAATATGGGTTTATTCTCCGGGAACTCCTCGTTGAAAATTTGGAAGCGGTTTACTCATA
>CM022702.1:87144754-87480634 GCA_012295165.1 Asparagus setaceus | reverse complement strand
CGCAATTGCACCGACATTCTCTCGGGAAATTCAGACCCAACTTTTCCTCCGTGAGTGAAGTTCCGATCTTCATCAATCGACGGTGCTTTCCCTTTGTTTACCATGTTAATAGTAACTTCGTGAAGTTCCGCCGTTCGATGGTAGATTTTCTTTCTTCGGGTCGCCTTGACTTCGCTTCGAAGTCTTCCGCATCGGCAGGAAAGCCTCTCAATAATCGGGCTCTTTGTGGTTGAGCATTTGATTCGCAATGCACATCCCCGACAAGAACGCTTTGATTAATTGTGCACACCTAACAAGAACAATTTATTTCATCAATCATTCTCTTTCTTGTGTTGCCACCTCCGTACCGATGGCATAGTTGATATGGTTTGTCACCCCAAGTATAACGCTGTTCAATCGAGGACACGCTTTTGGGGACGCCGCCATTTGACTCGAGACAACTTCCGCGCTGGCTTCATCATCCAAGTTGCTTCGCATGAATTACCGTGGTTTGATCATTTTTGTGACTTTGAAGTCATTTTGTTTCTCCAGCATTTCTCGGACCCCTTAGGATGCTCAAACGAGATGCATAAGAACTCGAGACCGAGATATTTCAGCCTTGCTCAGACTCTTCTCGATCGGTAACTCAACCGCTTCTTCATTGGTACCTTGCCTTTATTTCCCAGCCGGACCAAGGCGATTAAACACCGGTTAACGGATTTCCTGACTTAACGGCTGATACCAACCGAGAAGCGGAAGAAAGGGCGGAAATGTCAAATTTTCGCCAAGCATGGAAGGTTGCCGCTGGCGGTGCCTGTGATCGTTTTCGCCATAAGCACCGCTCGCCTGGCCAGGTAGCTTTAGGTCAGTTTCGCTAACGCTGAGGCAGCCGAATCGCCTCTACTGAAGAATTCCGCGGAGGCACTCTTGAGCCAATTTTGACGCTGACTTCGACCCAAACTTTGTGATTTTGAGTTGATTCCCCGTTGATTTCAACTCTCGCGCTTTGCAACAATGGCACGCGCATGAGCAACGCACGCAGCACGGCGCTTAAGGCCTTCCGTCAATCGGGTCCTTTTGACGAACCCATTCTTCCTTGGGAGGAGTGTTGAGGGGCTGAAGTTGAGGCATCATAGATTGCCGACGCCTCGATCACGCGGAGTTCATTGTAATGAACTCTGCTGATTCCATGGCCTGGCAAGTTGTCCGCCATCTTTTGACGCCGTTTTGACGCCCCCTTCACAAAGCGGTTGAGATCTTGTTGAATGACTCCTTCTTCTCAAAAGAGTCAACTTGAGCAGAGCTCCGCTTTGAGATCCGCCGGTGTTGTTGTCGTGGAAATCGCCTCGCTTGAGATTCATTGCCTCCCAACGTAACTAACCTCCTTTTTGGAGATGAAATCCTCCGATGCGGGCGAGGAGGACTTTGATGAAGAAGAGGAGAGATATTCTAACTTGGCTTGATCGAAGAAATAATCCACCATCGATTATGAGGTCGGCTTGATCGCCGCATACGCGACACAACGATCTCGCTCGAGACCGCTGGGTTCATCAGGTCGCCATCGTGTTTGGGTCGAAGTTGATTCCATTGTAAAACTAGAGAAAATTACACTTTTATTTTCGTTACAAAGAATTTAGATAACTTTCTTACAAACTCAACAAAAGATACTACAAGTGTAGATCTTCGCTTTTGTGGACTTTTCCGTGTCGGGACGCTAACCGTGGACCACTGCGGCACATCGCTCGAATCGACGGGTTTAGTTGATGCTTCGCAAAGGAAACAAGAACTTCAAGAAATATCTTAGCAAAGTAAGATATCTACTCTTCCCAAGAATTAAGGCGCTTAAGCTCGAGGAATCTCCGCTTGGACCGTGTTCTTGAACTTTGGAAGCTTGGATTCTCTCCTTACAAAAGCTCGATTTTTGTTTGATCTCTCGATTGCCAAATGCCGATCCGCCCAAGTGGATGTGGGGGTATTTATAGTCCTTGGGAACGCGTCCTCTCAAGAAACAAGTCATAAGTGCTCCACATTTAGAAGCAAGCAGTACCGAGCCGCCATATGCCGCTTCGCCACCGGGCGAGGTAAGAATACCGGCCGCCAGTAGATGGTCAGCCTCGCCGACCGGCGAGGCGTTGTCGCCCCTTCACTGTTGTAACGTTTTCGCTGCTTAAGGCACGAAATGCCCTAAAATCACGCTTAGTGTATTTTCGCCGTGATAACCGCCATTAAAATATCCAACGCCTTCCGCTGATAAAGCCGGGCGGGCCCCATCAGCATTGATTTAGACCCTTCAAGAGCCCGCTATATTCTCGGTGTCTCGTGATTTGGGCGACAAGTAAGTGCCTCGCTAGTTGCGAGACACATCAAGGTGTTCTCGCCGCCATACATCAAGTGCCCGCTAGTAGCGCAGACATCAGTAAGTCCCGCCAGAAGACACAAGCGTCTCGCTATCACAACATGAACAAGTTCTCGCCATGGCGAGGGTGACAAACCGATGTCCAAGACCGAAGCAGACACAATCTTCTTATGTGTTGACTTCTTGAGATTTCGACGATGTTGTCCTTCGATCTTCATAATTTAGTCATATTTGAGGTTCTTCAGAATTTTTGATGCCTCACAGGTCGAGTCCCGCATGTCCTCGAGCTCCAAAATACATCGATATACTCCCCGATTAGGGCTTATCAATTCTTTCTTCTCTTCTCGAGGGAAGACTATTCGATGTTTATGAGTTTAGGATGCTCTTCATCACCCATATTAACTCGACTATCTCGCCCTTAGTGGGGTTCTCTTTGTTCAATCTATCCCCAAACCGCTTTTGAGTTGATGGATCCATGGGTCTTCCCATGTTAGCATATCTTCATCATCCTCAATAGTAGCAGATCGACCGTAGCCATATTCGCCATCAAAACCTTGAAAGTTTCCCGAGGTCAAGTCGTAATCCCAAGTCAATAATCGCATTTAATGTCCGCTCTCCTCGGGTGGATTATTATCAATCACCATGAGCATTCATCTTCCTCGAGGAGGATTCATATCCCAATCCCTTTCTAAATGCATAGTAGTTATCCCTTCTCTTTGGGACATATGCCGCTTAGGAGAGACTCGAGGACCTCACCAAAACATAGACCTCCTTGTGTTAATCGTACTCCACTTCTTCATGATACCTGTTTCGACTATATCTCAATGTGTGGAGGATAGGTCCATTGTCGCCTTCATGATTTGTCAGCCGAACCGCATCTCCTTTACCGTAAACCAAGTTCTTTTCACTACTCATCTTCGGGATGACGAAGGCCGCCCCAAAGGAGTCTCGAACGCTTTTGTGTAAAGCAAGATGACCGAAGCTGGTGTGCAACTCGATCATTGTATAAACCTCGCCATTACATCATTCAAAGATAAAGGGTACTCTAAATCGCCATTTATTAATTCATCTGCAATTTGCCAATTACAATGTTCATCCACGATTCTTCATCGCCAAGATTGATTACAAGGTACAATGTCATTTAAAACAAAACCACTACTATAATCAAGCCCGCTTTCGTATCGCCTTTCTTTCACCGCCGCCCGTTCTGGGCCGATGATTCGCCGACTCATTACCGAGGAGAGAATCAAGAAAATAATTCACCATCCCTTAAACGGCCGCTTGTCCACACCACCGCCTTGACCTCATTATTCGTGTCACATATTTGAGAACCGATGAAGAGTAGATGGACTATAACGCTACCGCGATCCAAGGTCCACTCCAACAATAAGTTATAGGAAGCTCTCTCACACAATCACATAGCATGACTTCGACTTTAAGTCCCCCATTTGGCATTTTATCCGATACAAGCTTACGGAGACCCGCTGGTGTTAACCGTAGATCACCGCGGCCTCGCCGATGCTAGCTTGCCGGGGTGGATTCCAAGGTGATATGAGGCGCAGGGCATGATGCTCACAATGAACCCTGGACGAATTTGATCCTGCACTTCACTAGAGCCAATATACCCGTGAAGTATAGCGCCTATCGTGTTTACCTCGCCCGCATATCC
Source organism: Asparagus setaceus (assembly GCA_012295165.1). Taxonomy (NCBI): domain Eukaryota; kingdom Viridiplantae; phylum Streptophyta; class Magnoliopsida; order Asparagales; family Asparagaceae; genus Asparagus; species Asparagus setaceus. The sequence goes on along the minus strand of CM022702.1, from coordinate 87,476,630 downwards.
TCCTTTGTAAAAGTGATGCAGGGAAGTGTTTAGTCTAAGGTTACATTGTGGGTCGACTCTTCCTCGACTTGGCCTAATCTCGGGTGAGGAAGACCTCCGAACGGCGAGGGCTTTGAAGGGCTTTCGTCTTTTCACAACCGCAACAGTCAGAAGAGGATCCTTGCGGGAATATTAGCTAATTGGGCCATAACGCCGAAGCGACATGGGTGTTGGAGCTTCCCGCTTGTCTCTTCTAATCGTGATTGAACCGAGATCGCCGGAGTCGAATCTCTTTGGCCGCTTCAGGCTTTCTGGGCGCCACTTACTGCGCTTTCTCTCAAGGCGGAGTGAGGGGAATCGCAGCACCCAGCCCGATAATGCCGCTTGGCCTTAGGGTCGGGACTTCCTCGTACTTATATTTGTACTGTGGTCCGCCTCCCTCGTGGCGGGTTTCAGGTTCTCCTTCTGACACCTGAATGTTACCACTGTCACTATCTCCCTCCGTGATTCCAGGAAGTAGCATTGCATGCCTTCCCCTTCGCTTTGATTTTTCTTCAATGAAGAAGAGGCTACCCATTGCTCATCCTCGCTGTGTCCGGTGGATCCACAGACTTCTCGCCATTTGGGGTCAGATATGATACAAGTCCTTTCTCGGCGCTGTTTGTGGGTCGCCATTCACCGCCTTCATTGCGACTTTGACCACTCGGTTTGTCCAAACCATGTCAATGGTAATCAACTCAAAGCATATGGACACCGTGATTTGTTCGACCTTCTTTCTTTGGACGACTTCATAGTGATGACCCCACGCCAATTAAAGCTTGATTTTATCCTAAGGCCGAACAGATTTAGTGGGTGATGAATTGCCCCGTGATGTCGCAGATTTTGGGTCATTCGCCCTCATTGCTTCTTCTTGATTCTCCGAATCGGAAGCTTGATCTTGTTATTTTCGACAAGATATTTGAAGAGACCGGAATCTCGCCGTCCCTAAAGGAATAAGACTTCGGAATCTGGGCCTCAGGCCTTCGCTGCGGCCTGTGTTGCCACGCTGATTGGCGCCTGCGACCAAGAGCCAAGCCGCCGCCGCCGGGTTGAGTTGGAACGCCTGGTTCGCGAATCAGCTGCCTTGGCTCGCTTCTTTCCTTTGCCGCTGGGACAAAGTTACGCTTCGAGCCGTCCGTTCGGCCTCTTCCTCGCTTTTTCCTTTTTGAGGAATCTTTCACCTTGTTTCCACTTAACCTTCAAATCCTTCCATGTTATAGATGGTGCTGTCCCTATTGCTCTCTAGCACGCCTATCGACAAGTTGCGGGTGTCCGAGGATGAACTCCTCATATTGATCCCGACAGCTCATTGTCTTGTTCCGTAATCGCTGACAAAGATATCCACGCTTTCCATCCTTCGCTTTCATCGAAAGTAACGTCCCGACGATACTTCAAGATCGCCGCCGAAATTGGTGAGGAAGTTAGATTCCATGTCGCCCCACCGTGAATGCTCCCTGCTTGAGACGGCGGTACCAATCGAAGGCAGCCCCGGCGGGTACCAACTAATGACCGAACCATCGTGGGCTCGCTCGATATTACCCCGTGCGCGATTTGAAGTAAATCAAGTGTCGCTGGCCGGGAACCCTTCCCCAAACGGTGTGGAAGTTTATTAAATTAAACTTTGCTCGTATGGGATTGATTCCCAATCCCTAGGATATGGGCGGGGATGCCGCTTTTCACCTCCTCGAGCCGAAATCAATGAGTTGATTTTGCTCGAGGTCTTTGATCTTCTCGCTTCCCCGAGCAATAACATCTACGCAGGTCAAAGGCTATGCGGTTCAAGGGTTATCATCCTCGTATTTCCTCCTCGTCCTAATCGCCGCCATCTTGATCAACGCTGATACCGACTGATTCACCCCGATGTTTTGTCAAGGCTTGATCGCTGGTCATGCATTTCTTCATCGCTCGCATGGCAAACCATCTCTAGTTTGAAGTTTTCCGTTTAGCCAACGCCGTTTAGCATCTTAGCCACTTGATCTATACCGATCATGAGCGCTTGGGGCTCCTTCGCTAGATACAAGATGATCGAGGCGATGAGCCAATATCCGACGATCATCCTCCGCGGTATCCCTTTTAGAAGTTTGTCGATTCGACCGGTTTGATAGTCCCGGACCGCAAACGAAGTTAATCGCTATATGCGCGGGATGGCTGGGCGACGACGGTTTTACCGTCATGTTATTAGTGACCTCTCGCATTCATCCCTGATGTCATCCTTCATGGAGTCGCCTTTGACCTAGGTCTCTGCAAGGTGCTAAGCCTCCTCGAAGATCGATACCCTTTTGGAGTTTCTTGACGCCAGCTACACCAGAGCACCGCTTGAGGAGCTTAGAGCACAAACATGACCGCACGAGCCGAGAGCTTTTTCGAGCCTTCTTCGTATCTCCAAGCATCGTAGTATAACTCATCTGAACGAAGTGCCTGAGCAACCCATCGCGGTGTTGGCACCATCTCGTATAACGCCCTCATCGCCGCATCGAAAACATCTCCTTCCGAGGATCGGTCAATTCATCGAACTTCCGAAGTGACTCATTTAGACTTTCGCCGATGTGAGTACTAAGTTCACGACTTCTGGACTTCGATTTTCAATCCGACAGAGGGACCTCAGAATCTTCTTGTCCTTGCCGAGCGCGATGCGACCTCCTCGCAAGAGGAGTGACCCGCGGATTCTTTCGTGAGGACCCGTGACGCATCCTTGATAGTTGGTTTGGTGGTGGCGAAGTTGGCTTCGCCATCGTGATGCGCACTTTTGACTTTGAGGCCATGGACTTTGCGCTGACTTGTAACGCCAGGCCCCTGGGCTTAAGACCGACAGAACTGAATGTTGGCGCCAGCCTTTTGAGCCGCGGCTACCGGGTTGAGCACCGTTATTTGGCCTCCAAACCTGGTGGTGGTATGTCGGGCGTTTTTACCATTCCTTCTAATTCACGAAGCTTGTTGCACCAAAGTCGCGGTCACTGAAGGAGGCGCTGGGCTATGGATACGCCCTTGTTCAGCGGTAAAGCTCTGATGATTGTCATTGATTTGAACTTGCTTACAAACTTCCCAAACAAATTCAAAGAGAAATATCGCCTTTATTTTAAGGCTTACAATGAAAATCAAAAAGATTACAACTTTTATCCTTGAACAAACACGGAGGATCTCATATATCGGATCCTCGCCATGGGTTCTTTGCCCGTGTCGGACTTATTGTGTCCGTGGACCACCGCGCAACTCCGATCCGTAGAGACCCTGTTCGAACTACAGATAAAGGCTCGCTTTCATAAGGAAACGGTTACCGAGGGGATCACACTCACGGCGAGAGGATCACGAGTGAGATCTACTAGGAGAAATCACATCATATCCCCGAGATTAAGACGGCTTAATCTAGAGGGTATCTCAGAGTTCGACCCGACCGTTACCTTTGATTGAAGATCCGACGTTGATCGAACTTGTGCTCGCCGCTGTTCGAACGGCCGACACTGAGATCTCGCGAGAACTCTTCAAGTCCGAGCCTTTGAAAGATCCCAAAATCCCATCGAAGCCCGCCTAAATCCTCACAAAATCCGACCTCAAAGTCTCCAAAATCCAGCTCCACCACCAAGCCCCCTTCGACGTGAGGAGAACCCCCATTTATAGCAGTGTGAGCGTCGCCTTACATTTGTCGAGCCACCTGCCAAGTTGTCGAGGTGGCTCGGCCATGGTGGTGAAGCACTCTACCACCCGAGGCACCTCGCCAAGTTGTCGAGGTGGCTCGGCCATGGTGGTCGAGCCACTTCGCCACTTGCCGAGGGTAACTCGCTGCTGGCCGAGGCGCTGCCGCTTCGCTCTCGACTTCGCTTTCTCCGGACTTAGATTCCGCTCAGATTTGATTCCGACTAATTTTCGCTCGCTCCGTTCAACGGTCTCAACTGATCGCCCATTCAAGTCCGGCGAACCGCGGTTTGTGATTGTGGGTTCGCCGCCGAAGTTCAAGGCCTTTAACGATCCGACGCCCGCATCATTCGATGGTTGTCATTCACGACTTCACACGAAGTTGGTTTCGAGATCTTGTAAGTATTTTTCAACGCCACAGATACCTCCAAAGCCGCCTCGCCTCACTCTAATGAGTCCGATGCTTTGGACATGATGGTTCCCGCCGCCGGCCGAGGGTCCCAAAAGATAGCTTCAAGTCTTCGATTCTTTCGATCATCCAGCTTCTTGTAGGATTCCCCGATAAGATCACGGTGCTGCATTTATTGTCCGACCGCTTGTTATCTTGATTCAAGCCGGTGGGTGAGTTTTGTTTGTAACTCGTGTCGCTGGTCGCTGTTTGACTAACCATCGACTTTTTGACTTCTCCATATGTCGCTAACTCCTTTGTTGGCATTTATTGGTCGTGTTTCAGTACATGGAATTTCATAACCCTTACCTTAATTCCTTCATCATCACGGTGTTGTTGGTTTAACTACGCCGAGGATATGATTATCCTGTCAACATGACTTTCACTCTTCATCGATTATCCCTCTCTTGGAGATTATGGTGGAGGACATTTAAGGGTTACCGAAGTTATCCTTAAGAATATGGATTTATTCTCCGTGAACTCCTCGCTGAAATTTTGGAAATAGTTTATACTGTAATCCTAGTTGAGTAGGATTACGACGCTGATCGGGCCGATGCACCAAGATGATCGAAGTTATCCCTAAGAATATTTTTGTGAAAATGTTCTTCCGAACTTCGACAAATTAGGAAACAGCTTTATACTGTAATCCTAGTTGAGTAGGATTGGCAACGCTGATCGGGCCGATGCAATCCGCACGATCGAAGTTATCCCTAAGAATATTTTAAGACGCTGCTGATCGGCCGATGCAATCCAAGACGATCGAAGTTATCCCTAAGAATATTTCTTGTGAGAATATTCTTCCGAACTTCACAAATTAGGAAACAGTTTATACTGTAATCCTAGTTGAGTAGGATTGGGCAACGCTGATCGGCCGATGCAATCCAAGACGATCGAAGTTATCCCTAAGAATATTTTTGTGAAAATATTCTTCCGAACTTCTCGACAAATTAGGAAACAGCTTTATACCGTGAATCCTAGTTGAGTAGGATTGGGCAACGCTGATCGGGCCGATGCAATCAAGACGATCGAAGTTATCCCTAAGAATATTTTTGTGAAAATATTCTTCCGAACTTCTATAAATTAGGAAACAGCTTTATACTGTAATCCTAGTTGAGTAGGATTGGGCAACGCTGATCGGAAGGCCGATGCATCCGCACGATCAGTTATCCCTAAGAATATTTTTGAAAATATTCTTCCCGGAACTTCTCGACAAATTAGGAAACAGCTTATACCGTAATCCTAGTTGGAGTAGGATTAGGCAACGCTGATCGGGCCGATGCAATCCGCACGATCGAAGTTATCCCTAAGAATATTTTTGTGAAAATATTCTTCCGAACTTCTCGACAAATTAGGAAACAGCTTTATACCGTAATCCTAGTTGAGTAGATTAGCGACGCCGCTGATTTGCGCCGATGATGGCATTCAGCGAATTTTTCCAAGCTTCTGGCGAAGGAGTAGGAGCCAATCAACGGACTGATTTGGCACTATTTTGACATCCGATAAGATTCCACTAGGACTCCTAATTAGCTGATTAGAGTCCTAATTAGAATTGATTTGGCTCCAATTAGAATTCCTACTTCTGCCAAATAGACTCTTATTCAAAGAGGATCGGTCTGTGTGAGATTGTTATAAATACTCATACTCCTCCTATTCTTCCTCGACTAGGCCGTCACTGCGTTTCTCTGTTTTCATCTCGCCGCCTTTATTTCCTTCGATCAACGAGGTATGTGTACGAGGGTTTTGTAAATTCTTTTTCTTTCTCCCCTTTTTTCTTCTGCGCTGCAGGACATGCCACGAAAAGGGCGACTCGGCGCCAGCGGCGGTGGTGCTGGGGCGGCGGTCAGCGGGTTGCCGGGCGGGACAGCGGCTGCCAACAGCGCTGGCTGGTAAGCGCCAATGTTCGCTGGCCAGCGGCTGCTCGCATCAAGGCTCGCCGGCAGGGCTGGCGCCACAGACGGGCGCTGAGGCGTCGGGTTATGGCGCATACGGCCGGCGCTGGCAGGCTGAGCGGCCGGTCCCGTTGAGTTTGCATCTGCTTGTTCGGCTTGTCCGCGAGCTAATGACCGACCAAACGGGCTTCGCTGTCGCGACCCGCCGATTTTTTCACCGTGATATCTAACTTTTCGCCGTGGTTTTTGCAGCCTTCCGATGTCGCCAGAAGATCACGCCCGAGGAGTCGATCAACTCGCGACGCAAGACGCGGAATGCACGCCTTCTTTCTGGCAGGCGCCATCCTCGCCAGCCTCCTTTGTGAGACGATTGGGAAGAGCCGAACTTTCCCGCGGATTGACGCGCAGATTTTGCCTCATCCTTTCACACGTGACACTCGTTATGACCCCGCTTCGCTTCTCCTTTTGGGGCGATTGAAGAGCCGAGATTCTCCTTCGTGGGGATTGACGCTTCAAAGATTGGTTTTGCTTGGTCATCACCCGCCTCGAGCAGTTATTAACGGAGCGATTTATACCGCATTTCGCTCTTGTAGAACGGAATATATTGCCGCTTGATTACGCTGCTATATTTATCGTTTCTCCCGTATTTAATACGGATGAAATGCCGTATACCCGCTATAAGGTCGTGACTCATCTCATGGGTTTCGAAGAGTTCTACGCCTTTATAATGCTTCTTTTTCCTCGATCTCGCTAACCCTTTTTTCTTCTTTGTATGGGTGTTCGATGATTATTCGCCTATTTCAAGGCTCCAAACGCCAAGTCTCGATTCTTAAGGTCATCCGAGAATACCTTTTTCCACCGAGGAAGCGAACCGCAATGGGCGAATACCTCAAGAAGAAACCAAATAAGCTCGAAATGACTATCGTAATTTCTCGATGACGAAGACTGAGGGATCGCCTATCATCCGGATCCACCGCTTTCTCACGTTTGGCCGAAACCAGATTTCCGACCCTTCGAAGTATAGGGCGGGTGGAGGCCCTGTGTTAATCTTTGACGACCACTTCCACGATTCAACCCATCGCCGAGATTGCCCCGCCAACTGCCTCGATTCCAGCCTATGATGGGTCTCCTTCACCGTTGGAGAATAGTTTGAAACAGCGATCTCTATTATCGAGGTTAGATGGGCTTAATTCTATGGTCTTCGCCCATTCATATTGAGTATCTTGGAGGAAATTCACGGTTGGTGGTCCTCGCCTAGTTAATCGCTGTGAGCGTAGCTCACTAGTCGGCTAACTCTTTGCGCACGCGGTGGAGGATTTAGCCTTTTGAATCATGCGATGAGGTGATACGACTCATCGACGGCTCGATCAAGGCTTCGCAACGCCACAGAGGAAAATATCGAGCAAGAGATCATTTTTCGAACTCATATGAGCGGCAAGCCGCTTAGCACAGATAAACCGGCATTCCACAACTCCATGTCGAACGCATGTGAATCGTGACTGCTCAAGGAGAAGACGCTGAAGGATTTCACGCGGAGTGCACCGTGAGTCCGTGATGTCACCGAACGGAGAAGCAAGTCCTCGGCATGGCGTGTCGGGAACATGCGGCCGCTATTGCCGCTAATCTTCAAGAGGAACTTGAGAAGGAAGCCAAGGTTCGGTTCGAGCATCCAGAGGAAAATTAGCCGCCAAGGCCGACCTTGCTTCCTTCACATTACCGGATTGCGCCAATGAAGTCTCCATGTGTCAGCGAGACTTTTCGTTTCTTTGTTCACCGTGTCGCTACGATTTTTATTTAGATGTATTATCATAACTTTGCTTGAATCAATTGTCTCACAATTGTAGCTCCTTCTATATTTGCTTCAAATGAATAAGATTTATTCCCTTTCATTGCTTATTATGATTCTTTTATTTCGTCTCAAATAATTAACCATAATACTTATAGATTTTTGGCAAACCTCACCATCAACGGTTTGATTAGCCTTTACCAACTACCGCTTGAGTTGGGCTAGCGTATGGATTATCCGACCCGCTCAAGACGCGGACGCTGTGCTAAAAGAATGAAACTCTTCTAGACTTGTTGCTATGATATTGAATACATAGGCTTTATACTCTTTACGCAAGAGACCATTTCAACGCTGTTACGCTGCGAGACTCGCCCCTCCTTAGGCTTCGGATAAAATACCCCGTAATCAACTCGTGTCTTCAATCGGAGAAAGACTAAACCGCAACGCTGCAGAGGCGCTGGCTTTATCCCTTCTTAGGCCGGATAAAATACCCTTAATCGAACTCGTGTCTTCAATCGAAAAGACTAAACCGCAACGCTGCGGTGAGGCTGGCTTTATCCCTTCTTAGGCTTCTCGGATAAAATGCCCTTACCAACTCGTGTCTTCTTCAATCGAAAAGACTAAACCGCAACGCTGCAGGAGGCGCTGGCTTTATCCTTCTTAGGCTTCGGATAAAATACCCCGTAATCAACTCGTGTCTTCTTCAATCGAAAAGACTAAACCGCAACGCTGCAGGAGGCGCTGGCTTTAGGGTTATTGGCCAACCCTCTTCAACGGTTTGATGAGCCTTTACCAACTACCGCTTGAGTTGGCTAGCATGTAGATTGTCTAAACCGCTCTACACACAACGCTGTGCTAAAAGAATGAAACTCTTTAGACTTAATGCTACGATGTTGAATACGAGGCTTCGGCTTTTGTCACGGAATTGACTACCCGCAACGCTGTAGGCGCTGGCTTTATCCCTTCTTAGGCTTCGGATAAAATACCCTTAATCAACTCGTGTCTTCTTCAATCTGAGAAAGACTAAACCGCAACGCGGTCAGCTTTATCCCTCTTAGGCCGGATAAAATGCCCCGTAATCAACTCGTGTCTTCAATCGAGAAAGACTAAACCGCAACGCTGATATGCTACTTTATCCTTCTAGGCTTCGATAAAATGCCCTGAATGAACTCGTGTCTTCAATCGGAGAAAGACTAAACCCAAGAACGCATAGGCGCTGGCTTTATCCCTTCTTAGGCTTCGATAAAATGCCCTGAATGAACTCGTGTCTCTTCAATCGGAGAAAGACTAAACCGCAACGCTGCAGGAGGCGCTGGCTTTATCCCTTCTTAGGCTTCGATAAAATGCCCCAAGATGAACTCGGTCTCTTCACCGAGAATGACTGAACCGATTAGGATTGATTGAGGTGGGAAAGGAAGAATGTTCATCGATGAGCTAACAGCGCATTCCTTTACCGAGGAATCGAAAAGACTCGTGTGACCTTCACGGACAACCCGGTTCAAAATCCCTACAAGATACCTTCACCGGCGCTACCTAAGATGAAAGTTCCAAGCTTACCTTCACCGGTGCCACTTGGAAAGATGGAATAAGAGGGATCTCCACCGAGAACCGAAGAGACTCAGTGACCTTCACGACAACCCGGCTTGAAAATCCCTACAAGATACCTTCACCGGCGCTACCTAGATGAAGATGGAACTAAGAGTGGATCTCCACCGAGAACCGAAAAGACTCAGTGACCTTCACCGACAACCCGGTTCGAAAATCCCTACAAGATACCTTCACCGGCGCACCTAAGATGAAGATGGAATAAGAGGGATCTCCACCGAGAACCGAAGAGACTCAGACCTTCAGGACAACCCGGTCTCGAAAATCCCAAGATACCTTCACCGGCGCTACCTAAGATGAAGATGGAACTAAGAGTGGATCTCCACCGAGAACCGAAGAGACTCAGTGACCTTCACGACAACCCGGTCTGAAAATCCCTACAAGATACCTTCACCGGCGCTACCTAAGATGAAGATGGAACTAAGAGTGGATCTCCACTCCGAGAACCGAAAAGACTCAGTGACCTTCACCGACAACCCGGTTCGAAAATCCCAAGATACCTTCACCGGCGCTACCTAAGATGAAGATGGAACTAAGAGGGATCTCCACCGAACCGAAAAGACTCGTGACCTTCACCGACAACCTGGTCTCAAAATCCCTACAAGATACCTTCACGCTACCTAAGATGAAGATGGAAAGAACCCCTCCGCTTATCACGAAGGGTCTTACGCTTGGAGAGGAAGAATTTTATATTCTATCTCCCAGAAAAGGGATTTTGATTGGGGCCTCTTGTTCATAGACTAATCAAGAGGAGATTTGGTAATGTACCGTAGGTTTTGTAGGCCCACCGCCAAGGAATTTGATCGGTGGGGAAATTATGATGGAGGACAAATCTAGGGTTATCCTCGCAAAAGTGGGTGAAACATCCCACGAGGAACTTCCCCGCCGAACGGGTTATCCCAAGATACTATGGATAGTATTTCTTCAGAACTTCCCATTTATCTAAGATTAATTGCCTGGCCGCCATTTTGGGTAATTAGGCGATATGCACCATTGAGTAAACCGCTTCTATTACAAACGGCCTCCCATTTAGGTTCAATTTACCTTTCTTTTGAAGTGAGGATTATCTGGTCCGTCGAGCCGAGGACCAAATCTCCTTCTAAAGGTTCTCTCGTCGAACTTTCTTGTTGAAAGCCTTCACATCCTAGCTTGGTAGAACTCAATGCATTGTTGAGCCTCCAGCGCTTCTCATCTAACATCTCAAGCTCTTCGAGACGCTTTTGATGTTGTTCTTCTGGCCGCCATCTCGCTGAAAGGGGGATGGCGACGGATCTCAATTTCCAATGGGAGAACCGCTTCACACCCGTAGACCGTAGAGTACGGTCGCTTCCAGCTTGGCGTATGCATCAAGCAGCGATATGCCTGTAGTGCTTCTCCGAAGTTTATCATCCCGCTTTGTTACTTTTCACAAGCTTCGGCTTAATTTTGATAATCGCCTTGTTGAATGCTTCGCTAATCCATTTGCCGGATTATAAGCCGCTGACGACATCTTGTATCTTGAATTTCACAAAACCCGATGAAGGAATTGCCGATAAATTGGGGACCGCTGTCATGCACGATCCGCTTTGGGACACCGCGGTCGATAGATGACATGGTGTTTGATAAACTTGATGACGGACTTCTTCACTTCTTTTAGCGATTGCTTCGCCCACTTGGAGAAGTAGTCGGTGATTTAGAATAAACCGACGCTTTGACCGACGGAGGAAAATGGGACCTACAACGCCCATTCCCCATGTCTCAATGGCCGTGATGTGGTCAAGGATGCAACCGCCAGAGGTCGATGCATATAATTCGGAATTTGACACGCCGCGGCATTTCCGAGCCGCATTCGATCGCGGCCATTAATCATTGTTGGCCAAAAGTAGCCCATTCTCTTGATTCGATCAGAGCTTGGGACCAGGTCAGCACTACTACCTTCGCAGTGTAAGCTTCGAAGGACCTCTTCTCCCCTTGTTCGAAGGCATCGAGTAAAGACCATCGCACTCGACGCATATAACATCCGGTTTCCGTGGTCATAAAAGAATCTTGAGCTTCGCCGGACACTTTCTCCCTCACGCCTTCCCCAGAATGCCATGTAAGACATAGTCGATGATAGGAAAGCCAATCTCGGCTCCAACTTGGTTTGGGTCGATGTACTTCTTGGTATCTACCCCTTATCTCCTTGTGCCTCATCATACCTGGTACAAAAAGCCGATGAGTCCCGACCGAATCCAATTGCTCGGCTTGAGGGTTGTGCTAACGACACGCCTAACGCCGCTAAGGCTCGCATGAGCTGCTCAAGGCGGATATATTCGATGAAGAATTCTTCAACGAGTCCGCTATTTCAACAGCCTATCCGATGATAGGATTAGATCCGATTCTCGACTTCGTGAGTCACCACTTAACCCGCTTAACTATCAATTGTGAATCTCCATACGCTTGATATTCTCGGACTCTACCATGCTTAAGTCCGCTAAAATAAGTAAGTTGTATTCGCCACGCTATTGGAACAGGTTCGTGAGTGAATAAGCACGGGCATGACATGATTCCTGGGAAACTAAGACAACCCCGACCGCGAAATCTTAGAACATCCGGGCACTTGCCACATTGGTAGCTCGAGAGGTTCACAAAATACAATCGCCATATTTGTTGGTGCGATGTAGTGTTGACTTCTTGAACTTCATCCGAAGATCATCATATAGCTCAACCGTGATCCTGCCTGGGCCGGTGCCTAAGAGATCACAAATCGCTTGTCCTTTGACCGACTTCTGTTTAAAGTGCAAGTCATATTGGGACAAGAGTAAGGCCCATTTCGCCAAACGCCAACTCATTGAGGCCGGCCAATATAAATATTCTGACCGATTTACATTAGAGATAACATAAATCGCCCGTCCGACTAAATAGTGCCGATTTTTCAATCGCTAACACTAATGCAAGGCACCGCTTCACCATTGATATCGACTCGCGACCACTAATGTTCGCTCGTAATACATCGCCGCTCGCGGATCAGCTGCCATCGCTTTGCCAGTAAAGCGCTTAACGAGTGATCCGTTGCCTTGACGTGATCAAAATGGTTTTCCATCGCTGTGCAACAAGAACAGAGGTTTAGCGAGATAATACTTGATCTCTTCAATGCCTTCGGCAGCGCCGCCCCAAATATATGACACGCTCTTCTTGTTCAACTTGGAGAACGGCCGGCACTTCCTGATAGGTTCGATATGAACCGCCGGATGTACGCCAATCGCCCTTGTAACCCCTCGAAGTTCTCGCATTTCTGAGGTTGCAACTCTTGAATTGCCTTCACTTTGTCGATCGACGTGATTCCTTTGTCTGACGACGGGCCGGTGAACTTGCCACCGACATCCCAAGGAAGGATTTGGTGGTTCATTTTAGTCGATGAGTTCGCATGAGTTCAATACCGCTCTAAGATCTTTGATGTGATCTCCTTTGTCACGCTTTCACGCACCAAATCGCCGACGAGCATTCGAACGCTTTTCCAAGATGATCTTGGAAAATCTCCGCCATTGCTCGCCGGTATGTTGCGCCGCATTTTTGAGGCCGAACGGCATGACCGTAGCAATATATGCCGATGGGCTTCAACTGCGGTGTTTGGTGCCATCGGGTACATCTTGATCTGATTATACCCTCAAAAGCCATCCATAAAGGACATCCTCTCGAATCCACATGTATTGTCAACTATGACGCCGGTGATTGGCGAGGGAAATCATCCTTTCGCAAGCCGCTGAGGTCTCAGAGTCCATACGCATCCTAATCGACCCATTTTTCTTCATGACCGACTATATTCGCCACCCAACCGATGTTGAATTTCCTTGATGAATCCCGATTCTATGAGTTTCTTCACTTCACAACAATTGCCTCCAATATTTGTGGATCTAAACCGCCTTTGCCGTTGCTTGACAGTTTGACATCCGCTTTGATGTTGAGGCGATGTGTTGCCACATTAGGTCGAAGTCCCAAGATGTCCTCGAACTCCGTGCGAATACATCGATATACTCCCCGATTAGGGCAATCAACTCTTCCTTTCTTCCGAGGGGAGCGAGATTGTCGATGTTAATGAGCTTAGGATGCTCTTCATCACCCATATTAACCTCGACTACCTCGCCCTTAGTGGGGTTCTCTTTGTTCAACCTATCCCCAAACCGCTTTGAGTTGATGGATCCATGGGTCTTCCCATGTTGGCATGTCTTCATCACTCTCAACAAGAGCGGATCAATCAAGCCATATTTAACATTAAAGCCTTCAAAGCTTCTCCCGAGGTCGGTGTCGTAATCCCACGCCAAGAATCGCATTTAATGTCCGCCTCTCAACGGGTGGATCAGCCACCAGCATTCATTCCGAGGAGGATTCAGATCCCAATCCTCTGCTGGTCATATCGCCTTTGAGACTGGGATCTTGTTGCAAGCCTATCAAAGAGCCGACGCTTCTTCAGAAAGGGCTTGGTGCGCTACATTCGACAACACCGCCTCGATAGTTTGAGAACACGGACAATGCGCGTTCAATTCGGGAACTTCTTCGAGATTTACTGCACTTCAAAGACGATAGTACAACCTATCAAGATGAATGCCGAGCAACCCTTCGTGTGTTGGTATGACTTCTCGTGTATAACGCCATCGCCGCCGATGAAAACGCCTTTCCGAGGATGAGTCACATTATCGAGGTTCCAAGAGTCACTAATCTCAACGCTCGCTTTGCGAGCTGGTTTCGGTTTCCGCTCGAACTTCATCCGGAATTCCAGTGAGAGCAATTTACAGAATCTTCTTATCACTGCTGAGGTGGAAGCACTTCGCCATGAGTGACCGGCCCAATCGCTTTTTTGATCGAAATTTTACTCGATCATCATGCAATGAGCCGAGGTGCTCCAAAGCCGCTTTGCTCGGGATACGCCAACAGATTGACCGGCGGAGTACGTGAGTCGAATCCGCTTTGAGGTGGCTGATTCTGACTAACGTTGGCCTTCGTCCGAATCGTTGTTCCGATTTCGACTCCAAACTTGGCGATTTTCGGCGCTTCTTGTCCACTTCTCCCTTCTTCTACATCCGCCTCAACTAGAGCCCGTAGGTAGCGTAGTAATGCACTTACGCTCGATAATGCTTCAGGCGTTGATTTGCCCGCTTGACGCTGAACCAATCATTTGTTGGCGGCTTGAGGAGTTGCCGCACCTATTGACCTCTCCCGACTTCGATCCACTTTGTAGCGACACCGCCGACCGATTCCGTGGCCTTGGCTTAACCACGCTACGAGAGCTCCAAGATTCATCGGGCGATCTCTCACAGATCCCTACGATCTTGATGCCTGGGATGCCATTTGGTGCAACTGCAATGGGGGAGTTAAGATCCTCGCCTTTAAAGTTCCGGAGCCGAGGACAAATGGATCTTTCTTGCAACCGAGATCCTTCCGATTTGTGGGGAGGACGATCCGACAAGGATGATAGTATGATACTCACAAATGAACCCGGATCAACTTGATTCGCGACTTCGCTGGAGCCGCAATTATTACATTTACGCAGTTTCTTATGTCCGGCACTTCCGGAAAATTTTTTTTTCCTATCCGCCCTAAGGCCTTTGACTTCTTCTTCGCCGGATCCGATTCGGGCGCTACTTAATACCTAATTTTATCTCTCGGTTTGAGACCGTTGGCTCCTCAATGTGGTCGCTTTTCCTTTGTTCGCAGAAAAGTCGATGATTGTCATTGATTTGAACTTGCTTACAAACTTCACCAAACAAATTCAAAGAGAAATATCGCTTTTATTTTAAGGCTTACAATGAAAATCAAAAAGATTACAACTTTTATCCTTTTGAACAAACACGGTGATCCCCGCTATATCGGATCCTCGCTATGGGTTCTTTGCCCGTGCCGGGACTTATTGTGTCCGTGGACCACCGCTAACCCGATCCGTAGAGACCCGGTTCGAACTACAGATAAGGCTCGCTTCACTAAGGAAACGGTTACCGAGGGATCACACTCACGGCGAGAGGATCACGGAGCGGTGAGATCTACTAGAGAAATCACAAATATATCCCCGAGATTAAGACGGCTTAATCTAGAGGGTATTTGTAGTTCTAACTAATTCGGCAGTTACCTTTGATTGAAGATCCGACGCTGATCTGAACTTGTGCTCGCTGCTCGTAACCGTATGCCGATTACTCAGATCTCGCGAGAACTCTTCGGTCCGAGCCTTTGAAAGATCCCAAAAATCCGATCGAAGCCCGCCTAAATCCCCTCGCCAAAATCCGACCTCAAAGTCTCCAAAATCCAAACTTTCGCCACCACCAAGCCCCCTTTCGAGGAGAACCCCCTATTTATAGCATGGGTAGCCGGCTGCCATTTGTCGAGCCACCCTAAGTTGGTCGAGGTGGCCCTGCTGGTCGAGGTGGTTCTACCATGGTGGCCGAGCCACCCCTACCACTTGCCGAGGTACCCCGCTGGTCGAGGTGGTTCTACCATGGTGGCCGAGCCACTTCGGCCATTTGGTCGAGGTAATTCGCCAAGTTGGTCGAGGGCGCAGGCTGCCCGCCAAGCCGCCGCTTTCCGACTTCGCTTTCTCCTGACTTAGATTCCTGTCATTTGATTCCTGACTAATTCTGGTTCGCTCCGCTCAACGTCTCAACTGACGTCTATTCAAGTCCGTTTAAACCGTGGCTTTGTGACGCTGTGGGTTCGCTGCCGAAGTTCGCCTTTAACGATCCGACGCCTCAGATCATTCGATGGGTTGTCATTCGCCATTTCGCCACGAAGTTGGTTTCGAGATCTTGTAAGTATTTTTCAACGCCACACTTCTGAAAGGAGCGTTCCGCCGACACGGACCCACTCGCTGGTTGACGGCTTGATGGGCCGCCGATCCTCGAGGCCGAGCTCTCATGAAGTTCGATCTTAGATCCGCTTCATAGCGACCCCATCCATGGATTGCACGGCTTGGCATGTTTTCGCCGCCATGCTTTGTCGCCGCTTTGGCGGCTCGCTGGAGAGTGCGGCACATCGCATGCTCATCTCGGCCGAAGTCGAACTTCGGCACCGGGGATTTTTCGCCACCGCTGCAAGGTTGGACTCGCCGCTCCTGGGTTCTACGCCGGAGGCCCATCGCGTTCTCCTTGCAGCCGAGACCTTCTTGGAGCGCGGGGAGAACTGGATCTCGAAGAGGGTGAGGACAGTACTCCTCGAACTTCTCCCCGGGTCGAACTCAACTCGACCTCTTCCTCTACTCGGGATAGGAATCACGCGGCGACGGACTACTACCTCCGATTCGAGTAGCGGCTCCCACGGGTCGCCAGTTTGTTCGAGTTTTGTTATTCATTGTCCTTGAATTCAAGCATGCTTCTTTGGCCTACAACAAAATTCAAAAGAAATGCCTTTTATTTTAAGGCGCATAATGGAAACAACAAAAATTACAACTTTTTCCTTTATGAACAAACACGAGGATCTCTCATATATCGTGATCCTCGCCATGCGGGTTCTTTGCCCGTGTCGGACTTGAATCGTCCGCGGACCACCGCCAAGACCTCATCCGTAGAGACCCGGCTCGAACTACAGACGAAGGCCTGCCACTAAGGAAACGGTTGCCTAAGGGGATCACACTCACGAAGGAGAGGATCGCCTTCGGGATCACACTCACGAAGGAGAGGATCACGAGCGGTGAGATCTACTAGGAGAAATCACTACGCCGACCAGAGTCAATTCGAAGTTTGCTTACCTCGCGATTTGTAGATCCGACGCCGACGGACTTGTGCTCACGGTGTTCGAACCGCGGCCATTGCTCGAGATCTCGCGAGAGCTCTCTCTCGATATCGAAAATCCAACCAAAAAATCCCCTTGAAAATGAGCACCTCTGACTATTTATAGGAAAATAGAGAGGGTTTTTAGGCCTACTTTATTGACCGCTTAGTGTCCGACCTGGTCGACACCAAATGGTGTCCGCCATTGGTCGACACCATTTGGTGTCCGCCATTGGCCGACACCATTTGGTGTCCGGCCATTGGCCGGACACCAAACAAAGGTCCCACACCAAACAAGGTTCCGACCTTGGCCGACACCAAATGGTGTCCGCCATTGGCCGACACCAAATGGTGTCCGCCATTGGCCGACACCAAATGGTGTCCGCCATTGGCCGACACCAAATGGTGTCCGCCATTGGTCGACACCAAACGTCCGGTTTTCGCCGAACGCCGCTTTGGCTCCTTGGTCTAGTTTAGTTTTCGACTTTTCGCGACGTTAGTTCCGATCTTGTCATTGTCGCGAGATTTTACGAGCCAAGTTGGCCGAGGTGGAAGCAAACACGAGGTTCGCCAAACCGCGAGGTTCGCCAAACCGCGAGGTTCGCCAAACCGCGAGGTTCGCCAAACCGCGAGGTTCGCCAAACCGCGAGGTTCGCCAAACCGCGAGGTTCGCCAAACCGCGAGGTTCGCCAAACCGCGAGGTTCGCCAAACCGCGAGGTTCGCCAAACCGCGAGGTTCGCCAAACCGCGAGGTTCGCCAAACCGCGAGGTTCGCCAAACCGCGAGGTTCGCCAAACCGCGAGGTTCGCCAAACCGCGAGGTTCGCCAAACCGCGAGGTTCGCCAAACCGCGAGGTTCGCCAAACCGCGAGGTTCGCCAAACCGCGAGGTTCGCCAAACCGCGAGGTTCGCCAAACCGCGAGGTTCGCCAAACCGCGAGGTTCGCCAAACCGCGAGGTTCGCCAAACCGCGAGGTTCGCCAAACCGCGAGGTTCGCCAAACCGCGAGGTTCGCCGTATGAACCGAGATTCGCCAAACTGAACCGAGGTTCGCCAAACCGCGAGGTTCGCCAAACCGCGAGGTTCGCCAAACCGCGAGGTTCGCCAAACCGCGAGGTTCGCCAAACCGCGAGGTTCGCCAAACCGCGAGGTTCGCCAAACCGCGAGGTTCGCCAAACCGCGAGGTTCGCCAAACCGCGAGGTTCGCCAAACCGCGAGGTTCGCCAAACCGCGAGGTTCGCCAAACCGCGAGGTTCGCCAAACCGCGAGGTTCGCCAAACCGCGAGGTTCGCCAAACCGCGAGGTTCGCCAAACCGCGAGGTTCGCCAAACCGCGAGGTTCGCCAAACCGCGAGGTTCGCCAAACCGCGAGGTTCGCCAAACCGCGAGGTTCGCCAAACCGCGAGGTTCGCCAAACCGCGAGGTTCGCCAAACCGCGAGGTTCGCCAAACCGCGAGGTTCGCCAAACCGCGAGGTTCGCCAAACCGCGAGGTTCGCCAAACCGCGAGGTTCGCCAAACCGCGAGGTTCGCCAAACCGCGAGGTTCGCCAAACCGCGAGGTTCGCCAAACCGCGAGGTTCGCCAAACCGCGAGGTTCGCCAAACCGCGAGGTTCGCCAAACCGCGAGGTTCGCCAAACCGCGAGGTTCGCCAAACCGCGAGGTTCGCCAAACCGCGAGGTTCGCCAAACCGCGAGGTTCGCCAAACCGCGAGGTTCGCCAAACCGCGAGGTTCGCCAAACCGCGAGGTTCGCCAAACCGCGAGGTTCGCCAAACCGCGAGGTTCGCCAAACCGCGAGGTTCGCCAAACCGCGAGGTTCGCCAAACCGCGAGGTTCGCCAAACCGCGAGGTTCGCCAAACCGCGAGGTTCGCCAAACCGCGAGGTTCGCCAAACCGCGAGGTTCGCCAAACCGCGAGGTTCGCCAAACCGCGAGGTTCGCCAAACCGCGAGGTTCGCCAAACCGCGAGGTTCGCCAAACCGCGAGGTTCGCCAAACCGCGAGGTTCGCCAAACCGCGAGGTTCGCCAAACCGCGAGGTTCGCCAAACCGCGAGGTTCGCCAAACCGCGAGGTTCGCCAAACCGCGAGGTTCGCCAAACCGCGAGGTTCGCCAAACCGCGAGGTTCGCCAAACCGCGAGGTTCGCCAAACCGCGAGGTTCGCCAAACCGCGAGGTTCGCCAAACCGCGAGGTTCGCCAAACCGCGAGGTTCGCCAAACCGCGAGGTTCGCCAAACCGCGAGGTTCGCCAAACCGCGAGGTTCGCCAAACCGCGAGGTTCGCCAAACCGCGAGGTTCGCCAAACCGCGAGGTTCGCCAAACCGCGAGGTTCGCCAAACCGCGAGGTTCGCCAAACCGCGAGGTTCGCCAAACCGCGAGGTTCGCCAAACCGCGAGGTTCGCCAAACCGCGAGGTTCGCCAAACCGCGAGGTTCGCCAAACCGCGAGGTTCGCCAAACCGCGAGGTTCGCCAAACCGCGAGGTTCGCCAAACCGCGAGGTTCGCCAAACCGCGAGGTTCGCCAAACCGCGAGGTTCGCCAAACCGCGAGGTTCGCCAAACCGCGAGGTTCGCCAAACCGCGAGGTTCGCCAAACCGCGAGGTTCGCCAAACCGCGAGGTTCGCCAAACCGCGAGGTTCGCCAAACCGCGAGGTTCGCCAAACCGCGAGGTTCGCCAAACCGCGAGGTTCGCCAAACCGCGAGGTTCGCCAAACCGCGAGGTTCGCCAAACCGCGAGGTTCGCCAAACCGCGAGGTTCGCCAAACCGCGAGGTTCGCCAAACCGCGAGGTTCGCCAAACCGCGAGGTTCGCCAAACCGCGAGGTTCGCCAAACCGCGAGGTTCGCCAAACCGCGAGGTTCGCCAAACCGCGAGGTTCGCCAAACCGCGAGGTTCGCCAAACCGCGAGGTTCGCCAAACCGCGAGGTTCGCCAAACCGCGAGGTTCGCCAAACCGCGAGGTTCGCCAAACCGCGAGGTTCGCCAAACCGCGAGGTTCGCCAAACCGCGAGGTTCGCCAAACCGCGAGGTTCGCCAAACCGCGAGGTTCGCCAAACCGCGAGGTTCGCCAAACCGCGAGGTTCGCCAAACCGCGAGGTTCGCCAAACCGCGAGGTTCGCCAAACCGCGAGGTTCGCCAAACCGCGAGGTTCGCCAAACCGCGAGGTTCGCCAAACCGCGAGGTTCGCCAAACCGCGAGGTTCGCCAAACCGCGAGGTTCGCCAAACCGCGAGGTTCGCCAAACCGCGAGGTTCGCCAAACCGCGAGGTTCGCCAAACCGCGAGGTTCGCCAAACCGCGAGGTTCGCCAAACCGCGAGGTTCGCCAAACCGCGAGGTTCGCCAAACCGCGAGGTTCGCCAAACCGCGAGGTTCGCCAAACCGCGAGGTTCGCCAAACCGCGAGGTTCGCCAAACCGCGAGGTTCGCCAAACCGCGAGGTTCGCCAAACCGCGAGGTTCGCCAAACCGCGAGGTTCGCCAAACCGCGAGGTTCGCCAAACCGCGAGGTTCGCCAAACCGCGAGGTTCGCCAAACCGCGAGGTTCGCCAAACCGCGAGGTTCGCCAAACCGCGAGGTTCGCCAAACCGCGAGGTTCGCCAAACCGCGAGGTTCGCCAAACCGCGAGGTTCGCCAAACCGCGAGGTTCGCCAAACCGCGAGGTTCGCCAAACCGCGAGGTTCGCCAAACCGCGAGGTTCGCCAAACCGCGAGGTTCGCCAAACCGCGAGGTTCGCCAAACCGCGAGGTTCGCCAAACCGCGAGGTTCGCCAAACCGCGAGGTTCGCCAAACCGCGAGGTTCGCCAAACCGCGAGGTTCGCCAAACCGCGAGGTTCGCCAAACCGCGAGGTTCGCCAAACCGCGAGGTTCGCCAAACCGCGAGGTTCGCCAAACCGCGAGGTTCGCCAAACCGCGAGGTTCGCCAAACCGCGAGGTTCGCCAAACCGCGAGGTTCGCCAAACCGCGAGGTTCGCCAAACCGCGAGGTTCGCCAAACCGCGAGGTTCGCCAAACCGCGAGGTTCGCCAAACCGCGAGGTTCGCCAAACCGCGAGGTTCGCCAAACCGCGAGGTTCGCCAAACCGCGAGGTTCGCCAAACCGCGAGGTTCGCCAAACCGCGAGGTTCGCCAAACCGCGAGGTTCGCCAAACCGCGAGGTTCGCCAAACCGCGAGGTTCGCCAAACCGCGAGGTTCGCCAAACCGCGAGGTTCGCCAAACCGCGAGGTTCGCCAAACCGCGAGGTTCGCCAAACCGCGAGGTTCGCCAAACCGCGAGGTTCGCCAAACCGCGAGGTTCGCCAAACCGCTCGGCCAATCCTGGCCGAGACCTCGCTAAGTTTGTTTAGGTGGTTTCGCCAAGTGGCCGAGCCACCTGGCCGCTACAAGACTTTGTTTTTGTATAAATAGGGGGTCTTGCTCATTGAAGGTCGGATTTTGGGATTTGAGGATTTGGCTTTGGCTTTGAGGCGGATTTTCGAGGAGTTTCCAAGAATTCTCACGAGATCCACGAGCCGCCAACGCCGCCCGGAGCACCCATGCAGTACAAGTCCACCGACGCCGATCCACAAATCGCGGGTAAGAAAACTCGGTCGAACTACGATACCCTCTAGGTTAAGCTTCGCCTTAATCTCGTGGATAGCGCGGATTTCTCCTTGTAGATCTCACCCGCCCTACGATCCTCTCCTTCGTGAGTGTGATCCTCAGCGCTTCGCTTCCTTCGCGGAAACGAGCCCTCTACGCCTCAGAAGTTCCGTAACCCGGCTTACACCAGATCGAATTGCGCGTAGTCCACCTGACGAACAAAAGTCCCCAAGACAGCAAAGAACCCACGCAAGCCGGTGATCCCGACAATAGAGATCCTCGTGTTTGTTCACAAAAGGAAGAAAGTTGTAATTTTCGCTTTCATTATACCAAATAAAGGCACTTCTTTTGTTTGAAATTTTGTTGTAGGCCAACGGCCGTAAACAAGTTCAAACGAGCAATGAATAACAAACCAACTTTCTCAACAAGCCGGCACTACAGCCAACGGCCAAAG
This sequence comes from Asparagus setaceus, assembly GCA_012295165.1. Taxonomy (NCBI): domain Eukaryota; kingdom Viridiplantae; phylum Streptophyta; class Magnoliopsida; order Asparagales; family Asparagaceae; genus Asparagus; species Asparagus setaceus. The sequence continues at coordinate 87,454,527 of CM022702.1, read as the reverse complement.
AAAGAAGCCGCCGTGGTCGCAACCGCTGATCCCGATCCCGGCCATCGAGGAGGTCGAAGTTCGAGTTCGACCGTAAGAAGTATGAAGAATACCTCTCCTCCTCGCCCGCATCCGCTCAAGCAAGTCCAAGATGGTCTCCGCCGCAAGGAAGACCCGATCGCCTCGATGCGAGGCGAAAATCCACCACCACCGCCGCCAAGACCGCAGTAACGGTGGTTCCCGCCCTAACAACGGCCAAACCTTCAACCCCCGGGGTCGATGCCGCCAATGGCGCGGACTCTCTCCAAGAGAGCCCGCCGAGGCGACGCCACCGGCTAAACAATTAGCCTGTGCAAAAGAATCAACGGATGGGGTCCGCTATGAGGCGGATCTAAGATCCAAGTTGACTCGTGAGGTTGAAGTTCGAGATCGTAGCCGATTCCTACGCCGGCCGATTTAATGAATGGGTCCGAAGTCAAACGGAATCGCTCCACGCTTCAGAACGTGATCCGAAGCGCTTCCTCGCAAGCACGGCTTTGGTGCAACAAGCCCGCGAAGTTGAAGAGGGAGGCGCCTAGAAGTCGCCGACAATCGCCTAGCTTGAAGCCCAAGTCCGCCGAGGCTTCAACTTCGACGAACCCAAAGATCCAAGCCTAGCTCGCCAAGAAGCCAACTCGCCCTGCTCAAATCGAAATTGTGAGCACTTCAACAAAGTGGCATCGACGCCGGTTACCTCCGTGTTCCGTGACCCAAATTTCGGGCGGCTAACTCGCCACGCACCGCCAGGCTTCCCGCTAAGGATCGCTTAGGTCCGCTAAAGGAATCACGGGTCACTCGATACGGGAGTCGCACCCACAAAGACAAGAAGAAACCCGCAGCCGCCGCGACCGCTTCAAATCAAGTCCGAGAGCCCGCCGATTCACACCGCTGGCGCACGCCGCGGCGAAAGTGACTTATGAAAGGCCTATTTGTTCTCGGGAGACGCCTCATCTAACGATGACAACGCTATACCCGAAGTCGTGCCAACACACGATAGGTTGCTCCGTATTCATGCCGACGAAGTTGTACTATCGCGGCCGGGTACAAGTAAATCCCAAAGAGGAACGCCTAATCAAACATGCCTTGCTTGTGCTCAAACCGATCAAGGCAAGAGCATCGAGTGCAACCGCACTAAAACGACCGAAAAGGCGCCGGTCTTTGATAGGCTCGCGACGAATGCCCGAACTCAAGTCAAGACGCCTGAAGAAAAGATACTGCATGATGAATTGCCGAAGTGTTACCATCAATATGACCACAGAGGGACGCCGCCACGCGTCGCTCCCGGCATCGCGAACGAATGACTCGACATGGTCCGATCAGTAGACGCACCCAATTATCGCAAGATGCGAAGGATTACCCTCGATGATGAAGTGTCGGATGTCGGCTCCGCAATGGCTTCGATAATACAATTTCCAAAGATAGGACAACCTCGCTCATGATCGCGGATCAAGTGTCCCTGATGCTTGAAGAGGCCCTAACCAAGCAAAAGGATAACTTTAAGCTTGAATGGAACCGCCATGCAGCCAGATGAGAGCAATGCATGACCAACAGATCCAGCGATAATGAACCGCCAAGGCGAGCCAAGTCGCCGCAATAATGTCAATTTAACAGATAGCGACACGACAGGAAGGAGGCCAAAACGTAGGTGATCGTGGCCGCCAAAGAAAACGCTAGCGATAACCCCGCCATTCCTCCCCAAGTTTACCCGAACGGAGACGAGGGGAAAATGAGAAAATAAAGACCTCGAGAGCAAAATCAATACTTTGATTTCCGCCAAGAGGTAAAGAAGACGGGTATACCATGTCCTTACCCAAGGGAGTGGGAATCAATCCCGTGATCCCACAAAATTCAACCTCATCAACTTTACACCGCTTGACGGAAGGGATCGCCCACTCAAAGACTTGATCTACTTCAAGTCTCATCTAGGTGTTATCTCCGAACGAGCCCTTGATGGTTCGGTCATTCGCTGGCACCCTTCGCGAGTCAGCTTCGATTGGTACCGCCTCAAACCGTGGAGCGCAATAGCCGGATGATATGAGGTTTCTCACCAATTTCTTCGACGATGACACCGAGGTATCCATCGGTTCTTTGTTGGACGAGAAACGTAAAGACGGGAAACAAAGGGATAACTTCGCCAAGAGGTTCGTAAATAAGGCAATGAATTGCCGAGACCGATAACGGAGAAGTTCATTCTCCAAACTTGTCATAGCAACCCGTCGCTGGACGGTTGGAAGCAATGGGAACCGCACCGCCCGAGACCGGAAAGATTTAAGGATACGTGGAGAGCAAGCCGAGCGATTCCCGAGGAGGAAGAAAGCGGAGAGAGGTCACCTATAGTGGATGCTCACAAGCGTAACTTTGTCCCCGTGGCAAAGGTAAAGCACCGCAAAGTCTCAGACGCTTAATCAAACGCTCGAACCGCAACCACAACAGCAGCCGCAACAACGCACCACAAAGAATCGCAGCCTCAATGGCGCCAACAAACTCACAATCGAAACCATCCGGTTCGAGGTTTCCAAGACTTACTCGCTCAAGGACGAGGAAGTTCCGCATCTTCAAATACCTTCGAAAACAACAAAATCCAGCTTGCCCCAATTGTAAACCAAGAGGAGGCAAACAAGGTTACAGATCCTAAGTAATCGTGCTTACCACGTATGTACATCATCCTACAAAGTTCGCTACCATCTCAAGGACAAGATTCAGCCTTGATCGATGTTGGAGTCATTACTCCAAAACCCTCTAAAGAGAAGAAGGTGGGAGCAAATGCGCCTCTATAAGCTTGGATCAGTTCCTTCGATTGGTTCCAACCGACGCCAGCCAGAAGGTAGGAATGAAGATGGTGAATGAAGATCCTCACCGCAACGAAGAAGGGGCTCACCGCACACGACAAAGAACGGAGAAATCCTTTGGGTCCACCCCGACTTGCCGGAAGACGATCGCTGGTCTACATCCTCACCATAAAGAAGTCCAAGGGAAAAGGCAAGCTATGCCATGCCGCTCAAAGAATTCCAGAGAAGAATGATGAAAAAGTAGCCACTTTCCAATTTCCTCAAGAGGAGATCAAGTCTTCGCTACTAGGAGCGGACACGAATATAGCTACAAATATCCTGAGGCTCCAAATCCAAACGCTAAGACACCGCCGAGCCGGGTGACCACGACTCCTCTCACTCGTGCGAGAAAGAAAAGCAACAAGCAAAGGAGAAATGCCTCAGTCCAGAAGCTCAACTCCGGCGATCCGATTCAATCGCCTGACAGAGGGATAGACCGAACATCGGGCTCTCCATACCGCTTCGACATCATGGCCCGGCCATTAACATCCCGCCAATAACTCTTACGAAGGTTCGATTGTCAAAGGAAACCCGAAGCTCTACAAGAAGCTCGGTCGACTCGAGGTGTTTCTCACTCAGATCAAGCCGATTCTAAGAATCGCACAACAATGCAACTTGGCAACCAAGCACTTCCCGCATTACTTTTACAAAGGAGGATATGCGACGAGATTCCAAGCACGATCGGCCGCTATACTTCACCGTATATTGGCTCTAGTGAAGTTAACCGATCCAAGTCGATCCGGTTCCGCCAGGAGCATTATGCCCCTCTACCATGTATCACCTTGAATCCCTCAGTCGGCATCAACAGCACAATGATCTATGGGTTTAACACCGGTCTCGACCGCTGGTAAGATCCTGATAAAGTGCCGATGGGGATTTAAAGTCCAAGTCACCGCTATGTGATTGACGCAGACTTCCTATAACTTATTGTTGGGTCGACCTTGGATCCACGGTAACGCTATAGTCCCATCTACTCTTCATCGTCTCAAATATGTAGACACTAATAATGAGGTCAAGACGGTGGTCGCGACAAACACCGCTTAAGGGGTGGAGAATTATTTTACCGATTCTCTCCTCTACGGTAATGAGTCCAAATCAATCATCTACCAAGGCACCGACAAATGTGAAGAAGCCGATTCCGGCCGCTTGATTATAGTGGTGGTTTTGTTTTAAAAGACATTGTACCCCTTGTAATCAATCTTGACGATGAAGAATCGCCGATGAACATTGTAATTGGCAAATTGCCGATGAATCAATAAATGGCGATTTAGAGTACCCTTTGTCTTTGAATGATGTAATGGCAGTTTATACAACGATCGAGTTGCACTTACCAACTCGGTCTTCTTGCTTTACACAAAAGCAATTCCAGACTCCTTTGGGACAACACTCGCCATCCCACCTAAGATCAAGTAGTGAAAAGACTTGGTTTACTAAAAGGAGATGCGCTCCAACGTAATCATTTCTCAGAGAAGATGAAGATGACAACGGCCTATCCTCAACACATTCAGATATAGTCCAGACACCGGGTATCATGAAAAGTGGGGTACGACTTGACACAAGGAGAAGGTCTATGTTTCGGCGAGGTCCTCGAGTCCCTCCTAAAGCTGCATATGTCCCAAAAGGAAGCCGATAACTACTATGCATTTAGAATGGGATTGGGATACTAATCCTCCTCGAAGATGAATGCTCATGGCTAATTGATGATAATCCACCGATAAGGGAGACGGACATTCGCCCGATTCTTCGCTTGGGATTCGACACCGTTCTGAGAAGCTTTCAAGGCTTTGATGTCAAATATGGCTACTGGCCGATCCCGCTACTATTGAGGGTGATGAAGATATGCCAACATGGGAAGACCCATGGATCCATCAACTCGAGAGCTTTGGGGATAGATTCAACAAAGAGAACCCCCACTAAGGACGAGGTAGTCCAGATTAATATGGGTGATGAGGAGCATCCTAAGCTCATAAACATCAGCAATACCCTTCCTCGAAGAGAAAGAAGAGTTGATCGCCCTAATCAGGAATATATCGATGTATTCGCTGAGTTATGAGGACATGCCAGACTCGACCCTAATGTAGCGACACATCGCCTCAACATCAAGGTGGATGCCAAACCCGCCAAGCAATCAAGAAGACGGTTTCGCCCACAAATCTTGCGCAATCGCCGACGAAGTGAAGAAACTCATAGAATCGGATTCATCGAGGAAATTCAACATCCGGATTGGGTGGCTAATATAGTCCCGGCCATGAAGAAGAATGGTTCGACGATCTGTGGTCGACTACGAGATCCAATGCCGCTGCCCAAAAGACGACTTCCTCTTCCAATCACCGATGTCATAGTCGACAACACGGTGGATTTGAAAGAATGTCGCTCATGGATGGTTTCTCGGGTTACAATCAAATCAAGATGCACCCCGATGACGCCAAACACACAAATGCCGTAACTTCCATCGGTATATTTTGCTACACGGTCATGCCGCTCGGCTTAAAGAACGCCGTGCAACATACCAGCAATGACAGAGATTTTCCAGATCATCTTCGAAAACGGTCGAATGCTACGCCGACGATTTGGTCGTAAAAGCCGCGGACAAAGGAGATCACATCAAAGATCTTGGAACGGTATTCGATCTCATGCGACTCATCAACTAAAGATGAACCCCGCCAAATCCTTCCTTGGGATGTCTAGTGGCAAGTTCCTTGGCTTCGCTGCCACCGACAAAGGAATCCACGCTGATCCCGACAAAGTGAAGGCAATTCAAGAGTTGCAACCTCCGAAATCGAGAGAACTCGGGTTACAAGGGCGACATGACATCCGACGGTTCATATCGAACCTATCCGAAGTGCCAACCGCTCTCCAAGTTGAACAAGAAGGGCGGTCGCTTATTTGGGACGACGCCGCCGAAAGCGCTTGAAGAGATTAAATCGATTCGCTAAACCTCCTCGTTTGTTGCACCGCAGCTGAAAACCGCTCGATCTACGCCAAGGCAACGGATCACTCGTTAAGCGCCTTACTCGCAAGCACGACGACGGCTCACGTAACAATGTGCAAGTATTACCCGAGCCAACATTAGTCGGCCGAAGTCTCGATATCCAATGTCGAAGCAAGGTTTTGCATTAGTGTTCGCGATTCGTAAAATGCGACACTATTTAGTCGGACAGACGATTTATGTTATCTCTAACGAACCGGTCCGAATATTTATGACCCACCGCTTCAATGAGTTGGCTTAAATGGGCCTTGCTCTTGTCCCAATATGACTTGCACTTCAAACAACGTAAGTCACCAAAGGGCAAGCGATTTGCGATCTCTTGGTCGCCAACCCGACAACGGACGCTTGAGTTATATGATGATCTTCCTGATGAAGTCCAGAAGTCAACACTACGCCGCACCAACAAATATGGCGATTGTATTTTGACGGAGCTTCGGCCACTAATGTAGCAAGTACCCCGACGTTTCTAAAATCTCCGCCGGAGTCGGAGTTGTCTTGATTTCCGGAATCATGTCATGCCCGTGCTTATTCACTCACCAACCTCGCTCCAATAACGAGTCAATACAACGCTACTTATCGGACTTAGCTTCGCCAAAGAGCCGGGGTCGAATATCTCGCCGCATGGAGATTCACAACCGATAGTTAAGCAGTTCGTGGTGACTACGGTCGAACTGATCTAATCCCCTATCATCGATAGCCGTTGAAATGGCGACTCATTCAAGAATTCTTCATCGAATATATCCCACGCCCAAAACGCCATGCAGATGCACCGGGCGGCGCTAGTCGTGTCGTTAGCACAACCTTCCGAGACCGAGCAACTAGTTACGGTCAGGACTCACCAACTCTTCGTACCATTATACGATGAGGCACAAGAAGGTAAGGGGGTAGTTACCAAAGAAGTACATGCAACCCAAACCAAGTTGGAGCCCCGAGATTGGCGCTTTCCTATCATCGATTACGTCTTACATGGTATTCTACCAGAAGACGTGAAGGAGAGAGAGTCAATCCGGCGAAGAGCTCCAAGATTCTTTTACGACACAGAAACCCAGATGCTATATCGTCGGGGGTACGATGGTCTTTTACTCCGATGCCTCTCAAACAAAGAGGCAGAAGAGGTCCTTCGGGAAGCACACGAAGGTGAATGTGGTGCGCACCAGCCTGGTCCCAAACTCTACGATCGAATCAGGAGAATGGGCTACTTTTGGCCCACAATGATTAATGACGCAGTCGAGTACGCTCGGAAATGCCATGCGTGTCAAATTCACGCAAATTATATGCATCAGCCGCCAGAGCAGCTGCATCCTTCGGCCACATCCTGGCCATTCGAGACATGGGGAATGGACGTTGTAGGTCCCATTTTTCCTCCGTCAGTTAAAGGAGATCGGTTTATTCTAGCGATCACAGACTACTTCTCCAAGTGGGCTGAAGCAATCCCACTAAAAGAGGTCAAGGCGAGTACCGTCGTCAGATTCATCAAACACCATGTCATCTATCGACATGGTGTCCCAAGACGGATCGTGCATGACAACGGTCCCCAATTTATCAGCAATTCCTTCATCAGGTTTTGCGAAAAATTCAAGATACAAGATGTCTCGTCGACAGCCTATAATCCAGCAGCGAATGGGTTAGCTGAGGCGTTCAACAAGACGATCATCAAGATTTTGTCGAAGCTTGTGAAGAATAACAAGCGAGACTGGGATGATAAACTCGGAGAAGCACTCTGGGCATATCGCACAACGGTACGTACGCCGACAGGAGCTACCCCGTACTCTCTGGTCTACGGGTGTGAAGCAATTCTCCGTTGGAAATCCAGATTCCGTACTCGCGTCGCCTTGCAAATGTAGATGACGACCAAGAACAACATCAAAAACGCCTCAAGAACTTGAGATGTTAGATGAGAAGCTCGAGGCTCAACAATGCATTGAGTTCTATCAAGCTAGAATGTCGAGGGCTTTCAACAAGAAAGTTCGACAGAGAACCTTTAAGGAGGGAGATCTCGCCCTCGCCGCTAGGCTAATCGATAATCCTCACCTCTAAAAAGAAAGGTAAATTCAACCCAATGGGAAGGACCGTTTATAATAGACACGGTCTATTCAAGCGGTGCATATCGCCTTATCACACAGACGGCGACCGCAATTAATGCCGATAAATGGGAAGTTTCAAAAGTATTATCCTTAATACATTCGTGATAACCCGCTTTGATGGGAAGTTCCTCGAGAATATCTCACTCATATTCATGAGGATAACCCTAAATTATCGTGTTTTCCTCCAAAATTCTCTCACCGATCAAATTCATTGACGGTGGGCCCACTAAAAATCTCCCCGGTCCAACCACCAAGAATTCCCTCTCGATTCCTTCCACTAACGAGAGGTCCACTTTCATTCGTTAGCAATCCTACAAAAGCCAAAGCTATCCATACCCTTCCAAGATTCTGAGTGGAGATCCCACTCTTAGTTTCTCATCGGAAATAGAATACATTCTTCCTTTCCCACCTTCACGGAGATAGGACACAAAACCTTCCTCTCCATCAATAAGAGATAGGATACAAAACCTTCCTCTCTTGTCTTAGATTCTGAGTGGAGATCCCACTCTTAGTTTCATCTTTCAAGATTCTCAAGATGGAGATCCCATTTTCAGTCTCTTTCACCGGAAACAGACAAAAATCCTTCCTTTCCAAAGACCCTGAGATAGGAGACAAGATCCTCCTTCCTCTCCATCAATAAGAGATAGGATACAAAACCTTCCTCTCTTATTTCAAATTCGTGAGCACACGGAGATAGGACACAAAACCTTCCTCTCCATCAATAAGAGATAGGATACAAAACCTTCCTCTCTTGTTCATCCCTTACCCGGAGATAGGAGACAAGATCCTCCTTCCTCTCCATCAATAAGAGATAGGATACAAAACCTTCCTCTCCATCAATAAGAGATAGGATACAAAACCTTCCTCTCTTGTCTTAGATTCTGAGTGGAGATCCCACTCTTAGTTTCATCTTTCAAGATTCTCAAGATGGAGATCCCATTTTCAGTCTCTTTCACCGAAACAGACAAAAATCCTTCCTTTCCAAAGACCCGAGATAGGAGACAAGATCCTCCTTCCTCTCCATCAATAAGAGATAGGATACAAAACCTTCCTCTCCATCAATAAGAGATAGGATACAAAACCTTCCTCTCTTGTTCATCCCTTACAGGAGATAGGAGACAAGATCCTCCTTCCTCTCCATCAATAAGAGATAGGATACAAAACCTTCCTCTCTTGTCTTAGATTCTGAGTGGAGATCCCACTCTTAGTTTCTCATCGGAAATAGAATACATTCTTCCTTTCCCACCTCAATCAACCTTAGTCGGTTCAACCCTTCTCCGGTCAAAGAAGGGGCCAAGATTCATCTTGGGGTATTTTATCCCAAGCCTAAGAAGGGATAAAGTCAACGCCACACGCTGCTGTCGGTTTAGTCTTTTTCCGATTGAAGAAGACACCGAGTTCGATTCGGGGTATTTTATCCCAAGCCTAAGAAGGGATAAAGTCAACGCCACACGCTGCTGTCGGTTTAGTCTTTTTCCGATTGAAGAAGACACCGAGTTCGATTCGGGGTATTTTATCCCAAGCCTAAGAAGGGATAAAGTCAACGCCACACGCTGCTGTCGGTTTAGTCTTTCTCCGATTGAAGAAGACACCGAGTTCGATTCGGGGTATTTTATCCCAAGCCTAAGAAGGGATAAAGTCAACGCCACACGCTGCTGTCGGTTTAGTCTTTTTCCGATTGAAGAAGACACCGAGTTCGATTCGGGGTATTTTATCCCAAGCCTAAGAAGGGATAAAGTCAACGCCACACGCTGCTGTCGGTTTAGTCTTTTTCCGATTGAAGAAGACACCGAGTTCGATTCGGGGTATTTTATCCCAAGCCTAAGAAGGGATAAAGTCAACGCCACACGCTGCTGTCGGTTTAGTCTTTTTCCGATTGAAGAAGACACCGAGTTCGATTCGGGGTATTTTATCCCAAGCCTAAGAAGGGATAAAGTCAACGCCACACGCTGCTGTCGGTTTAGTCTTTTTCCGATTGAAGAAGACACCGAGTTCGATTCGGGGTATTTTATCCCAAGCCTAAGAAGGGATAAAGTCAACGCCACACGCTGCTGTCGGTTTAGTCTTTTTCCGATTGAAGAAGACACCGAGTTCGATTCGGGGTATTTTATCCCAAGCCTAAGAAGGGATAAAGTCAACGCCACACGCTGCTGTCGGTTTAGTCTTTTTCCGATTGAAGAAGACACCGAGTTCGATTCGGGGTATTTTATCCCAAGCCTAAGAAGGGATAAAGTCAACGCCACACGCTGCTGTCGGTTTAGTCTTTTTCCGATTGAAGAAGACACCGAGTTCGATTCGGGGTATTTTATCCCAAGCCTAAGAAGGGATAAAGTCAACGCCACACGCTGCTGTCGGTTTAGTCTTTTTCCGATTGAAGAAGACACCGAGTTCGATTCGGGGTATTTTATCCCAAGCCTAAGAAGGGATAAAGTCAACGCCACACGCTGCTGTCGGTTTAGTCTTTTTCCGATTGAAGAAGACACCGAGTTCGATTCGGGGTATTTTATCCCGGCCTAAGAAGGGATAAAGTCAACGCCACACGCTGTCGGGTGGTCTCTTGCCCGTAAAAGAGTACCGAGCCTATGTATTCAATATCATAGCAACAAGTCTAGAAGAGTTTCATTCTTCCAAAGACAACGCCACGCGGAACGGATCCGTGATAATCCACGCCAGCCCAACTCAAACGGTAGTTGGTAAAGGCTAACCAAATCCGCTGACTACCGAGGGTTTGCCAAAATCCTATAAGTATTATGGTTAATTATTTCGATTTAAATAAAAGAATCATAATAGAGCACAAAAGAGGACGGAAATATGTTTTATCGATAAAAGGCTGAAGTTACACAAGTTTTCTAAACGGCAGATTTGTGATAGCAAATACTTTATTGAGAAAAGCTTGCCGGTTCCTCCCGGCTCGCCCCGAAGCCTCCTCGCCATTAAGGGCCTCCGCAGCCTCTTCTTGATATTAACCAGCCGAGAGTTCAAGTTTCGCACGCACCACGAGTCTTTTCTTTGTTGGCCTTCGCCGCCTTCAAGACGATCGCTCTCCCCGCTTGAGTTCCTGCTCGAGCTCTACCATCCTCGCTTCTCCGGCGACACAAAACCAAAAGTGTCCCACTAAGACGAAGCTTCAAAGAATGCTAGCCTCCAAATGATGCACTCCGCTCACAGATGTGAACTTCGAGTCCAAGAATGACGCAGTATCCCGCCAAGTCGCTGAATGTGGTCGGGATGCATCAATCTCAGATATTCTCCCATGCCGCCTAGCCCTACTCCAAATAGGATTACGAGTATAAACTAATTCCTGGTTCTTAACGAGAAGTTCCTAGAGAATATTACCATATTCTTAAGGATAACTCGATAACCCTCAATTTCCTCCCGCTGTGGGACCTCAAGGAGGGATAAAATTCTGACGAGGCTTATATCGACGCCGGACAACGCGTTCTACCTCGAAAGGACTCCTCCCACTGTATTAGTGCCGATTCATGCATCGCCGCCCGAGGGCCTACCAATCAACAATGGGGAAGAATACCTCCCACCGGGGATGAACACACCGCAACGAAGTAATGCAAGAGCGACGCCAACCAACGCCGTCGACGAAGGATTCACCGATCAACGGTTCGATCCATCAAGAATTCCCGATCAACGGAGGAACCTCGATGGTCAATCGAAGACAATCCACCGACACGAAGTCAACAAAGAATGAACTCAATTAGCTACGCTTGAAATTCGACAACGGTCAAGCAATAAATGCAAAGATCGCAACACCCCGTGTATCCTACAAAGCACCGGAGAACCCGAGAGAATTGGAGGAATCAAATCTGGAGCCAATCTCAAAAGAAATTTATCTACCGACTTCGGTCAAGATCTCGACGACGGTCGACAAAAATGCAAGATTATAATGCCTTCAAGAATCCTACAAAGCACCGGAAAGATCAAGGGAATGGAGAGATCAAACGCCGTGGTCATTCACAAGTCCTATCCGCCAATTAAAGAGTGAAGGGCTCATCATGTCAAAGCATCCCGCACTCATCAAGAATCGAGACCGAGATGCTTTGGAGGGGTATCCAGGGCTTAAAATTGCTTATCGCATTCAACAAGACTCGTAAACGGTGGGTTGATAACCGACGATCCATCCGGACGGCGACCGTAACGCCGCCGATGTGATTACGCCGCGAAAACGCTGAAGCGAAGTCGACGAACCCATGAAGTGAGTCGGCGAGGCGCACGAGCCAGGGAACGACGCCGCGGGAGAAAACCCGACGACGGCTCAACGAGGCGAAGTTGGCTAAATTCAAACGCTGACGAGACGAATCAACCGCATTTAGTCCGCCGATGCAAACGAACCGCTTGAGCTCGAAGTTAATCGGACACGGACTCAACACAATGGCGACATCACCGAGCAAAACTAAGCCCTAAGACCAAGAATCGACGAAGAATCGACGAAGAATCGACGAAGAATCGACGAAGAATCGACGAAGAATCGACGAAGAATCGACGAAGAATCGACGAAGAATCGACGAAGAATCGACGAAGAATCGACGAAGAATCGACGAAGAATCGACGAAGAATCGACGAAGAATCGACGAAGAATCGACGAAGAATCGACGAAGAATCGACGAAGAATCGACGAAGAATCGACGAAGAATCGACGAAGAATCGACGAAGAATCGACGAAGAATCGACGAAGAATCGACGAAGAATCGACGAAGAATCGACGAAGAATCGACGAAGAATCGACGAAGAATCGACGAAGAATCGACGAAGAATCGACGAAGAATCGACGAAGAATCGACGAAGAATCGACGAAGAATCGACGAAGAATCGACGAAGAATCGACGAAGAATCGACGAAGAATCGACGAAGAATCGACGAAGAATCGACGAAGAATCGACGAAGAATCGACGAAGAATCGACGAAGAATCGACGAAGAATCGACGAAGAATCGACGAAGAATCGACGAAGAATCGACGAAGAATCGACGAAGAATCGACGAAGAATCGACGAAGAATCGACGAAGAATCGACGAAGAATCGACGAAGAATCGACGAAGAATCGACGAAGAATCGACGAAGAATCGACGAAGAATCGACGAAGAATCGACGAAGAATCGACGAAGAATCGACGAAGAATCGACGAAGAATCGACGAAGAATCGACGAAGAATCGACGAAGAATCGACGAAGAATCGACGAAGAATCGACGAAGAATCGACGAAGAATCGACGAAGAATCGACGAAGAATCGACGAAGAATCGACGAAGAATCGACGAAGAATCGACGAAGAATCGACGAAGAATCGACGAAGAATCGACGAAGAATCGACGAAGAATCGACGAAGAATCGACGAAGAATCGACGAAGAATCGACGAAGAATCGACGAAGAATCGACGAAGAATCGACGAAGAATCGACGAAGAATCGACGAAGAATCGACGAAGAATCGACGAAGAATCGACGAAGAATCGACGAAGAATCGACGAAGAATCGACGAAGAATCGACGAAGAATCGACGAAGAATCGACGAAGAATCGACGAAGAATCGACGAAGAATCGACGAAGAATCGACGAAGAATCGACGAAGAATCGACGAAGAATCGACGAAGAATCGACGAAGAATCGACGAAGAATCGACGAAGAATCGACGAAGAATCGACGAAGAATCGACGAAGAATCGACGAAGAATCGACGAAGAATCGACGAAGAATCGACGAAGAATCGACGAAGAATCGACGAAGAATCGACGAAGAATCGACGAAGAATCGACGAAGAATCGACGAAGAATCGACGAAGAATCGACGAAGAATCGACGAAGAATCGACGAAGAATCGACGAAGAATCGACGAAGAATCGACGAAGAATCGACGAAGAATCGACGAAGAATCGACGAAGAATCGACGAAGAATCGACGAAGAATCGACGAAGAATCGACGAAGAATCGACGAAGAATCGACGAAGAATCGACGAAGAATCGACGAAGAATCGACGAAGAATCGACGAAGAATCGACGAAGAATCGACGAAGAATCGACGAAGAATCGACGAAGAATCGACGAAGAATCGACGAAGAATCGACGAAGAATCGACGAAGAATCGACGAAGAATCGACGAAGAATCGACGAAGAATCGACGAAGAATCGACGAAGAATCGACGAAGAATCGACGAAGAATCGACGAAGAATCGACGAAGAATCGACGAAGAATCGACGAAGAATCGACGAAGAATCGACGAAGAATCGACGAAGAATCGACGAAGAATCGACGAAGAATCGACGAAGAATCGACGAAGAATCGACGAAGAATAAAAGTTAAATGCTATTATTGAATTTGATGGATTTTTATCCCTCTATAGAATCATTAATACACAAAATACAAAATAACAAATACTTTAGTAAATTCGATGCCAAATCGGGTTTTGGCAAATAAAGATAAGAGATAAATTATCAAAATAATTAACAGCCTTTCAAGACTCTAATGGTCACTATATGTGGAATGTTATGCCTTTTGGTTTAAAAATGTTCCTCAAATATTTCAAAAATGGATGAATTCTATTTTTAATGATTTGACCTTCATCCTAGTCTATATAGATGACATTTTAGTTATGTCAAAAATTTTGAAGAACATCAAAACACTTAATATTAGTAAGAGAAAGGCTTTTACAACATGACATAATTCTAGGAAAAAGAAAAATTATCATAGCTAAACAAGAAATCGAATTTTTAGGAAGAAAAATAATAGGAGGAAAATTAGAAATGCAAGATCACATAATAAAAACAAAAGTTTTCCTGAAATAAAACCTTAAAAATCTACAAGCATTTATAGGAATATTAAATTATGGAAGAAAATACTTTCAAAAATTATCTAAATTAATTGATCCATTAATTCAAAAAATAAATTAAATAACAAAAAATATAGAAAAGAGAATGATAAATCTATATCCAGATGGGAAACAGATAAAATAAATATAGAGTTAACAGAATTAGAGAAAGATACAATAAATAAAATAAAGCAGTTAGTAATTAAAATCCCTAAGGTAGCTATACCGAACCAAAACATGATTTGCATGTATTTACTGATGTCTCAGATTATTTTGGGGTGGGATAGTAACAATTGAAAACAAAAATGACATATGTGGATATGCCTTTGTCAATTTAGAAAAGCGTAAATAAATTATATGATATTTAAAAAGAATTTATAGCATTAAAGAGAACTCTAGAAACATTTAAGTACTATTTATTGTCAAGAACCTTTACAATACATGTAGATAACAAAGGCCTTTCTCAATTTCTCAAAATAAAAACCGTAATATAATGAAAATACTAGAAGAATAAGATGGTTATTAGAATTAGAAGTTTATCATTATGAAATAAAATTTAGGCACGGATATAAGAATGAAATTGTGACCAATTATCAAGACCACCATGGAAAGAAAAATAACTTACCGGTGATAGTAACCAAAAATTAATAAAGATAGCGAAAAAATAAATATTGCCTTTTAGTTAAAGAATATATGATAATTTCCTACAATAGATATACAAAAGTAAAAACAGTACACAATTTAGATTTCACGATAGCGGCAATTTTAATAGAAGCCCGTTATCTTTATTATCAAGAAAGATAAATATCTTAGAACGTTCTTATGGATTGAATGATATTGAAGTTGACTTACATGTTATAAATCAAAGTGATAAAACTATATGTGTTCAAAAGGGAGACATATTGGCAATTTTAACTCCATACAAGATTCCTGATATACAAGTAACTGAAGATGAGCGATAAAGGTGATAAAGGCAAAAGACCTATAGAAGGATTTATTCCTGTAAAAGAAAGAAGAACTACCAGACAACCTTTTATAAGATCAGATTTTACAGATCAAAATATAAGAGGCTACTTTCAACCAAGTTTTTATTCAGCAGATAGAAGTTTTGCCAAAGTCACAGGATACAATCAAACTATTGGAAGCAATCCGAATTTCAGGCCTCGTCTTATAAGAAAGCTATTCTTACAAGAAGTAGAGATAAATGTAGACCTAACAAACTCCTTTAATGTTAAGGCATTTGAAGAGTTTTTCAAGGCATCTGCACCATGGAGAGATCCAGGAATTATGAGCGATGCACTACAAGACTTCAATGATATATGGTTGACTGTAGGAAACTTCCAGAGTTATAAACTTCGTAATGCTATAAATGGTCTGGGATTAAAGGTAAAACAATTAGAAGAAGAAAATTTACAATTAAAAATAAAAGTTATAGATGATGAAGATAAAATGGAAGAATTTAAAAGAGAATTCAAGAGTATGTATAAGAAAAAAGCGAAGCCACAAAAGAAGCAAATTTTTGGCAGTTTGTTGATAAATTTAATCTATGGACTCCAGAAAGAAGATTAGAGTACAGAAAATGGATGATAAAAGAACTTGAAAAGTTGCCTCCTGAAATAAATCAGCTTATTGAAGCTAAAAGTGACAAATTAGTTTAGCTAAAAGTCATAAATTAGCTTTATCTTCTCTTAAAAAGGCCAGACAATGTTCTTATGATTCCAAACACATACCCTACCTCACATTATATTATCAAGAATGTGAACCTAAAGAAGAAATTACTACAGGAGCTGCATATCATATAGAAAGAAGAACCGTTTGTAAAATTATGATTGACAGAACAGAATATGATCAGTTCAAGTACTTTCCCAGAATGATACGAAATATCATTCAAGGAATGAATCCACTAGTCAAAGGAATTGAGATTGATACAGTAGCTTTATATCCTATCCAGTTAGAAGCAGAAATTTGTCCTTCATTCCAGATTTGGTTCTTGCAAAAACCTACTACTGAAGAACCTGAAGAACTCAGCGTCTTCACAGAAGAAGATTTTAACTGAGAGACAAATAAATACAATAATATAAAAGAATATTTAGAAGCTAAGAGACAAGCCTTAGATAAAGAAGAATATTGGTGTGACGGTATAAGGACAGTAGTTCTATTTGGGCTAATAACTCTTCATGATCATCACGAAGATAGACCCCTTAATGAAAAACTATTATTCAAAAACCATCAAAAGCTCTTTGAAAAGTTGCAATATAAAGAACCAGATTTACCAGAACTTTTTTACAGTGATTTAGCTACCTTAATGGATAACTATGACCATCTTCTATTTGAAAACGACGAAGCGTCTACTGGTGATAAATAAGAGCGACATCATCTACTGAATCAGCTTATCCTTTAAAGAAGAAACTGACAGAAGACTTTTGTAAATGGCCAACAACTTTGATAAAGTAACTTTTGAGTCATCTTATCTTTTGTAAAACAGACAAATTTTCTTTTGAGTCAGCTTATCTTTTGTAAAGTTTTCTAGAAGAGTTGGTAATGAGTCACTTATCTTTTGTAAAGTTTTCTAGAAGAGTTGGTAATGAGTCACTTATCTTTTGTAAAGTTTTCTAGAAGAGTTGGTAATGAGTCACTTATCTTTTGTAAAGTTTTCTAGAAGAGTTGGTAATGAGTCACTTATCTTTTGTAAAGTTTTCTAGAAGAGTTGGTAATGAGTCACTTATCTTTTGTAAAGTTTTCTAGAAGAGTTGGTAATGAGTCACTTATCTTTTGTAAAGTTTTCTAGAAGAGTTGGTAATGAGTCACTTATCTTTTGTAAAGTTTTCTAGAAGAGTTGGTAATGAGTCACTTATCTTTTGTAAAGTTTTCTAGAAGAGTTGGTAATGAGTCACTTATCTTTTGTAAAGTTTTCTAGAAGAGTTGGTAATGAGTCACTTATCTTTTGTAAAGTTTTCTAGAAGAGTTGGTAATGAGTCACTTATCTTTTGTAAAGTTTTCTAGAAGAGTTGGTAATGAGTCACTTATCTTTTGTAAAGTTTTCTAGAAGAGTTGGTAATGAGTCACTTATCTTTTGTAAAGTTTTCTAGAAGAGTTGGTAATGAGTCACTTATCTTTTGTAAAGTTTTCTAGAAGAGTTGGTAATGAGTCACTTATCTTTTGTAAAGTTTTCTAGAAGAGTTGGTAATGAGTCACTTATCTTTTGTAAAGTTTTCTAGAAGAGTTGGTAATGAGTCACTTATCTTTTGTAAAGTTTTCTAGAAGAGTTGGTAATGAGTCACTTATCTTTTGTAAAGTTTTCTAGAAGAGTTGGTAATGAGTCACTTATCTTTTGTAAAGTTTTCTAGAAGAGTTGGTAATGAGTCACTTATCTTTTGTAAAGTTTTCTAGAAGAGTTGGTAATGAGTCACTTATCTTTTGTAAAGTTTTCTAGAAGAGTTGGTAATGAGTCACTTATCTTTTGTAAAGTTTTCTAGAAGAGTTGGTAATGAGTCACTTATCTTTTGTAAAGTTTTCTAGAAGAGTTGGTAATGAGTCACTTATCTTTTGTAAAGTTTTTGAAGAGTCCGTAAAAAGGAATCTATCAAGAAGAGTCTGTAACCAAGTCTGTAACCTCTATATATAGAGGCAAGTTTTATGAAGAAGGCAGAGCCTTGAACTACCATATTCTCTCTTATCGATCTCTGATATATTTCTTCATAAACACTTTTATTCTCCAAAAAAAACTATACAAAAATACTGTTTACGATACTGTTCACGCGATTTTAAGACCGGCTAACTAAACAAGAGGATGATAGAAAGCGCTGGTTTAGCAAATCTTCAACCTTTTTATATGGAACTTGTAGTGTTTTAGAAACCATCATTATATGTCTCCATTGTATAGATAGGGCATCGGTGCCTAGTAAAAACTCTATCTCTTTCATTTTTACATATAACATTAAGGATTGTAATATATTTTTTCATGTAAAGTAATACTATAGTTAGGTTGTATTCTAAAGGCCATAAATCCTGGATATAGGTTTCCTCTAATCATTACTATAATATTATATATTTACTAAAAGAGTATATAACTAATATATATTACTAAGAATAACATAATATAATATAATTAAACATATATTAAATCAAATTCATATAATACAATAAAATTAAATTTTATATTAAGTTATAAAATATATTAAATTAAATTACGAAATATATATTATAATATAATACTTTTATTATAATATATAAATAAAATAATTTAATATAATATTGTAAATGATTATTTGTTAACAAAATAATGCTCAATCTATTATATATTATTATATTGTAGAAATATTAATATAATATATTTTTACCTAAATATTAATATAATATATTAAATTATGTTAAATATAATATATTATATTATAAATATTTAAATTTATAATGTTTTTAAATATGTTTAATATATTAATATAATATATTAAAATATGTTTAATATACTAATTTAATATTTTCCATTAATATGTTATATTATATTGATGAAAAATATAATATAGTATAAAAGTAATAAAATAAAATATAATATATATTAGATTACTATATATTATATTAAATTAATATAATATAATAAAATTACTATTATATTAAAGTTAAATATCATAGTAAATTATAAGATATAGTTAAAAATATAAAATAATAAACAATAAATAATTAGCTATTTTATTTAATATAACATATTATATTAGTATATTTTATATTAAATTAGTATAATATAATAAAAGTGTTAAAGAATAATAAAATCACTTTATTATATTGTATTATATTATAATCTTAAACTAAAGTATGACATATATTGATGTAATATAATATAATATATATTATATATATAATATGAAAAATATATTATACTATTAAATATAATATAATAAACATAATATAATATAATAAATAAATATATATTATTATATTATAGAAATATTAATATAATATTTTTTATTTAAATACTAATATAATATATTAAATTATGTTAAATATAATATAATATATTATAAATTATTTTTAATTTTATAATGTTTTTAAATATGTTTAATATATTAATATAATATATTCAAATATGTTTAATATATTAATTTAATATATTCCATTAATATGTTATATTATATTGATGAAAAATAAAATAAAATATAATATAATATATAATATAAAATTTAATAAAATATAATATAATATATATTAGATTATTATATATTATATTAAATTAATATAATATAATAAAATTACTATTATATTAAAGTTAAATATCATAGTAAATTATAAGATATAGTTAAAAATATAAAATATTAAGCAATAAATAATTTACTATTTTATTTAAATAGCATATTATATTAGTATACATTATATTAAATTAATATAATATAATAAATGTGTTAAAAGTATAGTAAAATCAATTTATTATATTATATTATATTATAGTCTTAAACTAAAGTATGACATATATTGATGTTATATTTCATATATGACATTATTATAATATAATATATGTGTATGGAAATGGTCAAACTAGTATTGACCAAGAAACTAAAATGGTGTTTTCAAAACACTTTGAAAAAAAAAGCACAAAGACATGGTGTTTCTTTAGAAAAACACCACAAAAACTCACAATGGTATCCAAACGCACCCTTAGTACCAAGTTTCTCCATTTTCCTCGTTCCTTTTATATATATATATATATATATATATATATATATATATATATATATATATATATATATATATATATATAATATGAAAAATATATTATACTATTAAATATAATATATTATATTATAGTCTTAAACTAAAGTATGACATATATTGATGTTATATTTCATATATGACATTATTATAATATAATATAATATATGTGTATGGAAATGGTCAAACTAGTATTGACCAAGAAACTAAAATGGTGTTTTCAAAACACTTTGAAAAAAAAAGCACAAAGACATGGTGTTTCTTTAGAAAAACACCACAAAAACTCACAATGGTATCCAAACGCACCCTTAGTACCAAGTTTCTCCATTTTCCTCGTTCCTTTTATATATATATATATATATATATATATATATAATATGAAAAATATATTATACTATTAAATATAATATAATATATTAAAATATGTTTAATATACTAATTTAATATTTTCCATTAATATGTTATATTATATTGATGAAAAATATAATATATTATATTAAATTAGTATAATATAATAAACATAATATAATATAATATAATATAATAAATGTGTTAAAAGTATAGTAAAATCAATTTATTATATTATATTATATTATAAATATTTAAATTTATAATGTTTTTAAATATGTTTAATATATTAATATAATATAATATATATTATATATATAATATGAAAAATATATTATACTATTAAATATAATATATATTAGATTATTATATATTATATTATAGTCTTAAACTAAAGTATGACATATATTGATGTAATATAATATAATAAATGTGTTAAAAGTATAGTAAAATCAATTTATTATATTATATTATATTATAGTCTTAAACTAAAGTATGACATATATTGATGTTATATTTCATATATGACATTATTATAATATAATATATTATATTATATTATATTATAGTCTTAAACTAAAGTATGACATATATTGATGTTATATTTCATATATGACATTATTATAATATAATATATTCAAATATGTTTAATATATTAATATAATATATATTAGATTATTATATATTATATTATAATCTTAAACTAAAGTATGACATATATTGATGTAATATAATATAATATATGTGTATGGAAATGGTCAAACTAGTATTGACCAAGAAACTAAAATGGTGTTTTCAAAACACTTTGAAAAAAAAAGCACAAAGACATGGTGTTTCTTTAGAAAAACACCACAAAAACTCACAATGGTATCCAAACGCACCCTTAGTACCAAGTTTCTCCATTTTCCTCGTTCCTTTTATATATATATATATATATATATATATATATATATATATATATATATATATATATATATATATATATATATATATATATATATATATATATATATATATATATATATATATATATATATATATATATATATATATAGAGAGAGAGAGAGAGAGAGAGAGAGAGAGAGAGAGAGAGAGAGAGAGAGAGAGAGAGAGAGAGAGAGAGAGAGAGAGAGAGAGAGAGAGAGAGAGAGAGAGAGAGAGAGAGAGAGAGAGAGAGAGAGAGAGAGAGAGAGAGAGAGAGAGAGAGAGAGAGAGAGAGAGAGAGAGAGAGAGAGAGAGAGAGAGAGAGAGAGAGAGAGAGAGAGAGAGAGAGAGAGAGAGAGAGAGAGAGAGAGAGAGAGAGAGAGAGAGAGAGAGAGAGAGAGAGAGAGAGAGAGAGAGAGAGAGAGAGAGAGAGAGAGAGAGAGAGAGAGAGAGAGAGAGAGAGAGAGAGAGAGAGAGAGAGAGAGAGAGAGAGAGAGAGAGAGAGAGAGAGAGAGAGAGAGAGAGAGAGAGAGAGAGAGAGAGAGAGAGAGAGAGAGAGAGAGAGAGAGAGAGAGAGAGAGAGAGAGAGAGAGAGAGAGAGAGAGAGAGAGAGAGAGAGAGAGAGAGAGAGAGAGAGAGAGAGAGAGAGAGAGAGAGAGAGAGAGAGAGAGAGAGAGAGAGAGAGAGAGAGAGAGAGAGAGAGAGAGAGAGAGAGAGAGAGAGAGAGAGAGAGAGAGAGAGAGAGAGAGAGAGAGAGAGAGAGAGAGAGAGAGAGAGAGAGAGAGAGAGAGAGAGAGAGAGAGAGAGAGAGAGAGAGAGAGAGAGAGAGAGAGAGAGAGAGAGAGAGAGAGAGAGAGAGAGAGAGAGAGAGAGAGAGAGAGAGAGAGAGAGAGAGAGAGAGAGAGAGAGAGAGAGAGAGAGAGAGAGAGAGAGAGAGAGAGAGAGAGAGAGAGAGAGAGAGAGAGAGAGAGAGAGAGAGAGAGAGAGAGAGAGAGAGAGAGAGAGAGAGAGAGAGAGAGAGAGAGAGAGAGAGAGAGAGAGAGAGAGAGAGAGAGAGAGAGAGAGAGAGAGAGAGAGAGAGAGAGAGAGAGAGAGAGAGAGAGAGAGAGAGAGAGAGAGAGAGAGAGAGAGAGAGAGAGAGAGAGAGAGAGAGAGAGAGAGAGAGAGAGAGAGAGAGAGAGAGAGAGAGAGAGAGAGAGAGAGAGAGAGAGAGAGAGAGAGAGAGAGAGAGAGAGAGAGAGAGAGAGAGAGAGAGAGAGAGAGAGAGAGAGAGAGAGAGAGAGAGAGAGAGAGAGAGAGAGAGAGAGAGAGAGAGAGAGAGAGAGAGAGAGAGAGAGAGAGAGAGAGAGAGAGAGAGAGAGAGAGAGAGAGAGAGAGAGAGAGAGAGAGAGAGAGAGAGAGAGAGAGAGAGAGAGAGAGAGAGAGAGAGAGAGAGAGAGAGAGAGAGAGAGAGAGAGAGAGAGAGAGAGAGAGAGAGAGAGAGAGAGAGAGAGAGAGAGAGAGAGAGAGAGAGAGAGAGAGAGAGAGAGAGAGAGAGAGAGAGAGAGAGAGAGAGAGAGAGAGAGAGAGAGAGAGAGAGAGAGAGAGAGAGAGAGAGAGAGAGAGAGAGAGAGAGAGAGAGAGAGAGAGAGAGAGAGAGAGAGAGAGAGAGAGAGAGAGAGAGAGAGAGAGAGAGAGAGAGAGAGAGAGAGAGAGAGAGAGAGAGAGAGAGAGAGAGAGAGAGAGAGAGAGAGAGAGAGAGAGAGAGAGAGAGAGAGAGAGAGAGAGAGAGAGAGAGAGAGAGAGAGAGAGAGAGAGAGAGAGAGAGAGAGAGAGAGAGAGAGAGAGAGAGAGAGAGAGAGAGAGAGAGAGAGAGAGAGAGAGAGAGAGAGAGAGAGAGAGAGAGAGAGAGAGAGAGAGAGAGAGAGAGAGAGAGAGAGAGAGAGAGAGAGAGAGAGAGAGAGAGAGAGAGAGAGAGAGAGAGAGAGAGAGAGAGAGAGAGAGAGAGAGAGAGAGAATTTTCATGCTGGCAGCAGGAACTTTCTTTCTGGAAAGACATGCAATCTTCCCTTTTAATCCAAAGCTAAAGATTTGTATTACTGCTTGCAATCATAGCAGACATATAGTGCACAGAAGTCACTTATTATCAGTTGTGTATCTGTAAAATTAATCCCCTTCATGTCATGCTCTTTTGTTACAACTTTCAATTGTTTAGTTGGAACAAGAAACCAAAGCCTGTAATTTTTGAATCACTTTCAAGTAAGGCTAAAGTTGATCACTCTATGCAAAGTGCACAAAGCAATCTGAACTGATTGGCTTTTTCAATAGGGACCTAAGAGACAGATTTAGAGGCACTGGTCATTTGTTATTTTTCATATTTCTTTGCATTAATTGCGAATAGACCCCCTTCTAATTCTATTTTTAAGGATAGATCTCTGAGTGAACTTTTTTTACTCTCAAAATTTCGTTTGGGGGTCTATCCGCACTTGGGTAAGTAGTGCTACGTACAGTTGGTATAACCACGCCAATAGAACTACAGAGGGTCTGTCTGCAATTGCGCATAGTGCAGGGTGCCTATCTACAATTATCCCCCATCTTTTTTCCAAATATACCCTATAGATATGTATAGGTCTAGAGCCTAGTGTCCATGTATCTAGCAATTTATCACGAATCTCATTTGAAAAGGCCAATAATGGTCTTATTGTGGCATGGTCCCCACTGTTGCGACGGCCAAGGCGGGCTTGCCACCTCAATTGGAATGAGATTCTACCTTTCATTTTCTTTGTTTTTCTTTCTCTCCCTGTATTCATTTGTATATTTGAAAAGTTTTGGCAAATTGTACAGGTTCATAGACTGCATTTCATTTGTCAACTTTTTAATTGTATTTATCTAATTAATTACGATGGATGACCCTCATTAGTCATGATAAACAAAGAGATTTTCCCTCCACTTCCATCCAAAACACAAGTTAGGACCAGCACCTACTCTGACCTCAACCTCATTATTCATTATTCAATCCTTCAACCACCACGACATAGTTGAGTTCTTGCAACTCTTGCAGTTGAGCCCTCCACCTATAGCTCTCTCTCTCCCCCTTTATCTTCATCTGTCCATTTGATCTCTACCAAGTATACTTACAAAGTTGCTCAAAAAACCATGGTAATTATTTTGCTATTTTACACGGATCCGTTTAGCAAATTTGAAGATACATGTAGAACATCCTTGCAGTGACGGCTCGGTCCCATGGGATAGTAAAGTCAATAAATTATAAATCAACAAAATATAATATTTATAAACTCATGCTTGTACATTAGCCAAAGCATATTTCCCTAATTTCAGTCTAGTAATGGCCCATAAATACTTGTCGAGTTATTTTTCCAGTCCAATTATTACTTTCACAGGCCAATTAGGAAACTAGATATGTTAGACTAAAACTAGGGCAATATAAACAGTAAGGTCCTGTTTGACAAATCCCTCAAAACTGGACTAGAATTGATCATGGCCCAGTTTTGTCGTAAAATAGTTTTTTTCGATCCAAGGAAAGGGTGAATAAGAAAAGAACTAGTTTTAGACCCCATTTTTGGATTAAGAAAAATTAGTTCAGAGTTGGTCTAATTTTTGTCGATCAAAATCAAATTCAAAATTGGACTAGATATAATCCTGACCTAATTACTTTAAGGATTTTCCAGACACAACCTTGCGAAGTGTGTGTGACATGATGCAACTTAAATTCCATGATGTATGTCACAAGTGAGTGACATACAAAACTATATACATAAACATACTATATAATGATTTTGACTTTGCATGCAGATGACATATCCTTCTTGAGTCCTAGGCATAATCATGTGAGGGAAAGAGATAAAAGAAGTAACCCTCTTCACTGACAAGTCAAAAATATCAAACATGAAAGAAAATGAATTTCACAAGTCCACACAATGAAATGTGTAGGGTCCAAGGCTCCAAGCCCATGCATGTGGGATTGCACGTGATTCCAAGATGCAAGTAAAGTGTCCCAATGCATGGGGCAGGTAAAAAGATAGAAAAAGAAAATTGAACGGTCCATTCAATATTATCAGAGATCTAATCTTACCTACTGTTTGTTCATCTCCAAAGGCCAAAATTGGGAGTAGAGCATTGAGATTTGAGAGTCATCTTTCAGAGTAAAATACTGGTCAACTACTTCACCAGGAGCTGCTTCTCTATGTTTAATGCCATCCTTGTCAGTCCACCATATGTGGATCCCAAAAGAAGAAGTCTTCTATTGAGGAAAATAAAATAAAATAAAATCCTATAGAAGGGTGCTCCATAGAAAGTCAAATTCCGAAGTTGATAATTGTATTGATGTAATAGTCTGATGTATTGATAAGATATTGGTGAATGGATTGATGTAATATTTTCACTATATTGATAATAATTTACTAGTAATATTTTATACTAATATACTCATTTAGAATAGATAGTGAGACATAGTGTCATCCCATTTTCTCTCTATAAGCCATCTATATTATGTTTTTCCACTATTTAAATGACTAAGAGGCATGAGCATGTGAGGAGTCTAGTAAGCCCTTAGTTTAATTATAGTTGATAGGTTGGCTTTGGGTTTTGATCTCCTTTGGATTTGCGATATGGTAAGAATCGATAGGAAATGATAATAAGATTCTATAATGCTCTAGCGTTTAGTGATCTATGTCCAAAAGTTGTAGGAATTGAGAAACAATCAGCCAAGGCAAATACTTAAAATATTACTTGAGATCTTTTACATGATCTTATTATTATGTATTTTCTAATTATTCATATTGTATATACATTTTATATATTGTCATGATATACTTGGAAGATTTTATAGTTAAATATATAATTACAAGTTGGTGCGTATTCCAAATATAATGCCGTCCGACGTACTAAAAAATGGATAGGTTTCTCTTTAATAAACTAAATGGATTTTTTTCTTTTCTTTTATAGCGCATTTGCAAATTTTTGCTTGTGTAGTACTGGGATGCTGTATATATATGAATGCCTTTTCAATTAGGGCAAATTTCATAAAACCCCTTAAATCTGGCTCATTTTCAGATAATCCCTTAAACTTTATAAATGTAACTGGACCTGCAGCATGTTACAAATCCCCCAAATGTCTGAATTCTTTTTTCACTAATTCCATGGATGAAATATCCTTACACCCAAAATTTTGCCAAAAGAAGAATTAGAAAGAAAATGAAAAGGGGAACAGGACCTCCGATCTTGGTGAACAAGAGAAGAAAGGAGGAGGAAAGAATTTTAGAATTAAAATATTAAAAAGGAAAATTATTTTTCGTTAGGGGGTGTTTAGTCAGTAGATCGCACAACACTTTCACGTGCGACATCTCTGACTTAACAGAGGTTATCTGATAGAACTTATAGGGGTTAAGTGATATTTATAAAGTGCAAGGGATTTATCTTAAAATGAGCCAAACTTTAAGAGAAATTCCTGATATTTAGTTATTTACCCTTTCAATTAAGGGGTGTTTTACGCTACACATAAAAGAAAATATCATCTTAATAATTACAATTTCCTTGGTTTTTGAAGCTGAAGAGGCAACCTCCAACCACTTCGTCCTTTGCACTACTTAAAGGACTTAATGGTTTGTGCACACCCACTTGGATATTTGTATTTTGGTAGTAGGAAATAAATATGGTGGCTAGCAATGAAGGAGTTTCTAATAGATCATGTCTCAAGTCAAAAATGAGAATGGATTTGCACTACTTATATGACTTAGAACTTATTTGGGGGTCTTATGCGTGGTTGAAAAGATTAAGGACGAGAATGCTCAGATTCTTACTTGTAGGGGGGGATGCAATTTTTCCTTTTATAAATTGACCAGCATCTGTTTCTCAATTAATCTCACCTCTCTGTCTCTCAAGTTCTTTCTCTCTTTGATATGGTAATAGTAGGAATGTCAAAATTGATCCAAACCCATTTGCCCACCCATACCCGCCCACTAAATGCCCATCTAAACCCACCCTGTTGATGTATAGAATCACACAGTCACTTAATCCTGTTGGATTAGTTGATGATGTAATGGAGTCCGCTTTCCCTTCTAGTATCCGATGATGCTAGATCTGACAAGGAGTTCACCTACACCGGAAAAGGAACCTGTGGAAGGGTGGAGTTGGGATCTCCGGTGGTCCCTCCGACGGTCAAGTCAGTATGTGTGTGAAATATGAGAATCAATGAAGAGAAAAAGTTCACTAAGAAAAGATCACTTACTTGTTTCGTGGAACAGTTAGCTATTTATATCTAGGGTTGGAGGGTATATTCGTCTTTTTATTTGATAAGAAACTGGTGATTGAGTCAGCCTCCTCTTCCATGTGTAGCCCAATTGATGGAATAACTTTTTTCATTGGTGGCTGTGGCACGTGGTCTTGACAGGTGTCTTGCCTAGAGTTAATATAAGAACTGGTGCTGTCCCCTTGCCATTAATGAGATGGGATTGGCAACGTTCGCAGCCGAATTAGTCCGAGGTGCCTTAATTACCGTGAGAGATGGGGGAATTAAGGAGCTGACAAGCGCATTTAATATGATACTGACGTGCTGTGGGGATCAGATTAGATTTCGTGTAACCGTCGTTTTAAACCGAGGGAGCCACCTAGGGTGAGTGAGGGATGTCAAGTATCCATGGGGACGACTTGTAGCCTTCGCCGCCCGTAAGAGTAGTCATCTAAGGGGCGACTAATACCTCCTTCGCCGCCCGTAAGAGTAGTCATCTAAGGGGCGACTAATACCTCCTTCGCCGCCCGAGAGTAGTCGTCCAAGGGGAAGACAAGTACCCCCTTTCGCGTCGTCTACGAAGGCAGTTGGCCAACATGGTCGGGTTCACATGGAAGACGTGAGAGATCCGCTTGACTTGGCAATAGGGCGTGAGTTGTTTCAAGCCAATGGGACAAAGTGTTCGTCTTACTTAATCATATGAGGTTGCTTCTTCTAATCATGTATTAGCGGTTATGACCATAACACACCCATTTAGTTAAATGGGTCATAAATGGGTGGATATTATTTCTATTAAAGATAAATGGGTCATAAATGGAGTGGATATTATTTCTATTAAAGATAAATGGGTCATAAATGGAGTGGATATTATTTCTATTAAAGATAAATGGGTCATAAATGGAGTGGATATTATTTCTATTAAAGATAAATGGGTCATAAATGGAGTGGATATTATTTCTATTAAAGATAAATGGGTCATAAATGGAGTGGATATTATTTCTATTAAAGATAAATGGGTCATAAATGGAGTGGATATTATTTCTATTAAAGATAAATGGGTCATAAATGGAGTGGATATTATTTCTATTAAAGATAAATGGGTCATAAATGGAGTGGATATTATTTCTATTAAAGATAAATGGGTCATAAATGGAGTGGATATTATTTCTATTAAAGATAAATGGGTCATAAATGGAGTGGATATTATTTCTATTAAAGATAAATGGGTCATAAATGGAGTGGATATTATTTCTATTAAAGATAAATGGGTCATAAATGGAGTGGATATTATTTCTATTAAAGATAAATGGGTCATAAATGGAGTGGATATTATTTCTATTAAAGATAAATGGGTCATAAATGGAGTGGATATTATTTCTATTAAAGATAAATGGGTCATAAATGGAGTGGATATTATTTCTATTAAAGATAAATGGGTCATAAATGGAGTGGATATTATTTCTATTAAAGATAAATGGGTCATAAATGGAGTGGATATTATTTCTATTAAAGATAAATGGGTCATAAATGGAGTGGATATTATTTCTATTAAAGATAAATGGGTCATAAATGGAGTGGATATTATTTCTATTAAAGATAAATGGGTCATAAATGGAGTGGATATTATTTCTATTAAAGATAAATGGGTCATAAATGGAGTGGATATTATTTCTATTAAAGATAAATGGGTCATAAATGGAGTGGATATTATTTCTATTAAAGATAAATGGGTCATAAATGGAGTGGATATTATTTCTATTAAAGATAAATGGGTCATAAATGGAGTGGATATTATTTCTATTAAAGATAAATGGGTCATAAATGGAGTGGATATTATTTCTATTAAAGATAAATGGGTCATAAATGGAGTGGATATTATTTCTATTAAAGATAAATGGGTCATAAATGGAGTGGATATTATTTCTATTAAAGATAAATGGGTCATAAATGGAGTGGATATTATTTCTATTAAAGATAAATGGGTCATAAATGGAGTGGATATTATTTCTATTAAAGATAAATGGGTCATAAATGGAGTGGATATTATTTCTATTAAAGATAAATGGGTCATAAATGGAGTGGATATTATTTCTATTAAAGATAAATGGGTCATAAATGGAGTGGATATTATTTCTATTAAAGATAAATGGGTCATAAATGGAGTGGATATTATTTCTATTAAAGATAAATGGGTCATAAATGGAGTGGATATTATTTCTATTAAAGATAAATGGGTCATAAATGGAGTGGATATTATTTCTATTAAAGATAAATGGGTCATAAATGGAGTGGATATTATTTCTATTAAAGATAAATGGGTCATAAATGGAGTGGATATTATTTCTATTAAAGATAAATGGGTCATAAATGGAGTGGATATTATTTCTATTAAAGATAAATGGGTCATAAATGGAGTGGATATTATTTCTATTAAAGATAAATGGGTCATAAATGGAGTGGATATTATTTCTATTAAAGATAAATGGGTCATAAATGGAGTGGATATTATTTCTATTAAAGATAAATGGGTCATAAATGGAGTGGATATTATTTCTATTAAAGATAAATGGGTCATAAATGGAGTGGATATTATTTCTATTAAAGATAAATGGGTCATAAATGGAGTGGATATTATTTCTATTAAAGATAAATGGGTCATAAATGGAGTGGATATTATTTCTATTAAAGATAAATGGGTCATAAATGGAGTGGATATTATTTCTATTAAAGATAAATGGGTCATAAATGGAGTGGATATTATTTCTTTCAAAAACACCCTCAACGTTTTAACAAAAGTAAAAATATTTTTAAAAATTTAAAATTACATAAAACACCGTAAATGTAAACTATCGACTAACAAACATAAAATTTGAAAATTATCAGCAGCCCTTAGAAATTTAAAGTTCTGAAAAACACCCCAAAGTTAAAAATTACAAAAATACCCTCAAAAGTTTTAAAATTACAAAAAACTCTCAAAAATTTCTAACTTCACATATAACACAAGAAATCATGAAATTTATAGTAGGCCCCTAAAATTTAAAATTTGCAAACAACACCCTCAAAAGTTTTAGAAAATGAGAAAAACACCCTCAAGGGTCTAAAATTAGTAAAACCACCACGACATTTCACAACCTATAAAGGACATATGAAATCAAGAAATTGCCAGCAACACTGTGTAAATTTAGAATTTGCAAAAACACCCTCAAAGTTTATAAATTTGCAAAAATACCATTAAGAGTTCAAAATTATAAAAAAACTCCCATAAATTCTAAACTTACAAATGATACATGAAATCTGAAAATTTTAGAATTTGCAAAAACACCCTAAAACTTTCAAAAGTTGTAAAAACACCCTAAAACTTTCAAAAGTTGTAAAAACACCCTAAATGTTTGAAAAATTACAAAAAATCTCATAATTTTCTAAACTTACAAATGATACATGAAATCTGAAAATTTTAGAATTTGCAAAAACACCCTCAAAGTTTATAAATTTGCAAAAACACCCTCAAAGTTTATAAATTTGCAAAAATACCATTAAGAGTTCAAAATTATAAAAAAACTCCCATAAATTCTAAACTTACAAATGATACATGAAATCTGAAAATTTTAGCAGTCCCTATAAATTTAAAATTTGCAAACAACACCCTCAAAAGTTTTAGAAAATGAGAAAAACACCCTCAAGGGTATAGAATTATAAACATAACCCTGAAATTTCAAAACCTAACAAAGGTACATGAAATCCAAAATTACCAGCAGCCCCCTGTAAATTTATTGTTTGCAACAAACACCCTCATAGTTTAAAAATTGCAAATAACACCCTCAAGAGTTCAAAATTACAAAAAATCTCATAATTTTCTAAACTTACAAATGATACATGAAATCTGAAAATTTTAGCAGTCCCTATAAATTTAAAATTTTTAAAAAGCACCCTTAAAGTTTTAAAAATACAAAAACACCCTAAATGTTTGAAAAATTACAAAAATACCCTCAAAAGTTTTAAAATTACAAAAATACCCTTAAAATTTTCAAAACACACCCATAAAATATCAAAACTTACAAATAGTGCAAGATCTGTAAATTATCTGAGCTAAGGAAAATTTTGAAATTTATAGAAAACACCCCAAAAGTTTTAAAATTGCAAAAACCCTTAAAAGTCAAAATTTATAAAAATCCTATAATTTTCAAAATGAACACAGTATATAGAAAATCTAAGAATTACAAACAACTACCTAAAAGTTTTCAAATTTGTAAAAACACCCTAAAACTTTTAACAGGTTGCAAAATACACCCAAAAATTTAGGACTTACAGAAAAGTCTTCAAATCGACATATAGTAAAATTGAAAACTAGGATTACAAATAGCCCCTTGAAAATTTTAGAATTTGCAAAAACACCCTAAAACTTTCAAAAGTTGTAAAAACACCTTTTAAATTTGAAATTTACAGAAAAATACCATAATAATTTCAAACCTACAACCAATATCTTTGAAAATCAGGGAAGTAAACACCGAAAAGTTTTAGGGTGTTTTTGCAAATTCTAAAATTTTCAAGGGGCTGTTTGTAATCCTAGATTTTTCAATTCTTGTTTGACGTTTAAATATTTTCAAAGAGTTTCTAGATAATTTTGCATTTTAGGGTGGTTTTCAAACTTTTGAAAGTTTTAGGGTGTTATTTGCAAATAAAAATTTGCAGGGGCAATTTGTAATTCTAAGAATTTCAATGAACTATATGTAGATTTGAAATATTCACAGATTTTTTCTAAATTTTGAATATTTGAGGGTGTTTTTGTAAATTCAAAAATTTAGGGGCTGTTTGTAATTATAAGAATTTCAATGTACTATTTGTAGATTTGGAATATTCCTAGAGTTTTTATAAATTTTGAATATTTGAGGGTGTATATTGTAACTTTAAAAGTTTAGGGTGTTTTTGCAAATTCTAAAAATTTAGGGGCTGTTTGCAATTCATAGATATCAGTTTTCTATTTTAGTTTGAAATTTTCAAGCTTTTTACGCAAGTTTAAATTTTTGAGGGTGTTTTTATCAAAATTTTAAAGTTTTAGGGTGTTTTTGCAAATTCTAAAACTTTTGGGACTGTTTGTCTTTCCCGATTTTCATTGAAATATTTTAGATTTGAAATTTTCAGTTTATTTTAATTTGTGTTTTCAGGGTATTTTTTGAAATTTTCAAATTTTTAGGGTGTTTTCTATAAATTTATAAATGTTTAGGGTATTTATTGTAAAGTTTTAAACTTTGAGTGTTATTTGTATGTTTTGAATTTATAGAATGTTTTACAATTTTTGAAAATTTTGAGGCTTTTATAGTTTTGGAATTGTTGGGTGTTGTTTGTAATTTTCTATTTTACAAGGGGATATTTATAATTTTTTATTGTTCGGCTTTTAGTAAGTTTGATATTTTTTGGTCAATTTGCAAAGAGCCCTAAAAGTTTACAAAAGACCTTGAAAGTTTATATATATAACACTATTATATAAACGCAAATGGCCGGCTTATGATTAAATCAAGCGCGAAAACCCGCCATTTAACATCCCTGTGAGGCGTAATAGTTTCTCCAAACTCAAGTTCCATTAGTCTGCTCTATTTGCTTCACATGCACTGAAAATATTGTTCATGCAGGCTCTGATAGTATGGAGGCTACTGAAAAAGGCTTGAAATTCCAACAAAGGAAAGGTGGCTACAGAGCTGCCATGTTCATATTAGGTAAATAATCACAAAAGCAATTAGTTATGTTCACAACTTACAAGTAGCTGATGAACTTGGGTTTAACTTTGTCTCTTAAAAATTTACAACTATGTCTTCTTCTTCTTTTTTCCCAGTCATGACAGGGCTTGAGTACATTGGGTTTGTAGCAAATATGGTGAGCTTGGTGCTATACTTTCTTGGAGTAATGCACTTTGATTTAGCTGATGCATCAACTACTGTCACAAACTTCATTGGAGCAGCTTTTTCTTGCTCACAATCCTCGGGGGTTTCATTTCAGACACATACATGACCAGGCTCAACACAGTTCTCTTGTTTGGGTTCGCCGAGATAGTGGTGAGTAAAAAAGGGTATAAATTTTACAGAACCCCTCTTTAGGTTTGGTTGATTTTGAGATAATCCTTCTAAACTTTACAAATGTCACTTAACCCCATTAAGCTTTTTGGCAGATAACCTCCCAAGTCAGATAATTTCCTAGCTAACACTGCTATATCCGACTGCTGACATGAAAATCACTTGCATCCAAATGACCAAAATGCGCCTGATGGAAAAAAAAAAACTCCTTTCACGCCCTTTTTAATAATTTAAATGCAATTTTTAGAAGAAAAAAACTCTTTAAGTGTGGTCCAGTTTAGAGTTAGTGATAACCCCGCTCTAACCTTAGTCCCCAATTTATTTAATTTAATTTAATAATTAGAGTGTTATAAGTTGCAAAGGAAATTTCGGTCATTTACAAGTTCATATAACACCATTAGAGGTTTCCTGAAACACCCCAAACTTAAGTGGTGTAAAGTGACATATAGCGGGTTATCTCAAAATCAAACAATGCTTAAAGCAGGTTTTGTGTAATTTACTCTTAAGTTAAATATTGTCCTAACAAATACAGTGTGACAGTTCTCAACTCAAAATTTTCAAATCCTTGACAGGGCTACATTCTTGTCACAATTCAAGCTCATTTCAAGCATCTGCACCCTGCCCCAACTTGCTTAACATGCAAGCCTGAGGGCAGGAACAAGACTCTATTCTACTTCTCCTTCTGCCTACTGGCATTAGGCTATGGAGGGATGAGGGGTGCTCTACCTGCACTCGGAGCCGATCAATTCGACAAGAACGATCCGAAAGAAAGGAAGCAACTAGGGAGCTTCTTCAACTGGCTGTTGATGAGTGCCAATATCGGTGCAACTTTCAGTGTCACTGTAATGGTGTGGGTTAGCTCAGAGAAAAGCACTTGGGCTGTAGGTTGCCTCACTCAAATGCTTCTCGCAATTGTGGGTTTCGGGTTTCTAATTGTTGGAAAACCCTTTTATCGTAAGCGAGTTGCAAGTGATAGTCCTCTTCTTCGCATTCTTCAGGTGATTGCTCTCGACTTCTCCTATTGCAAATTTCTCATAGCGGCGTCACCTCATAGTTTGAGTTCCCAAACAGAGAATATCACATTAACATCATAAAGTACTCATGGGAGATAAAGTGAAAAAAAAAAATCAAAATGGGATTTGAGGGTTTTCTAGAATTCCCAAGTTATTGGGGTTTAGTGAGAGTTTCAAAATTTATGAGGCTAAGTACTAAACTTCCAGTTATTGGAGGTTTAGTAAAATTTGCCCAATCTCTTGGATATTATTGAAGAATGAACAGATTGATTGCCTTTTTTGCAGGTAATTATGGTGTCAGTTCGGAACAGAAAATTGTCACTGCCCAATAGTCCAGAACACTTTTATAAGATTAATGAAAAGGAGAAAATTCCACATACAGACCAATTCATGTAAATTTTTTATCATTTAAGGTTTAGTGTTTTTCCAGTAAGCAATAAGCAAAAAAATTCAGAAAGCCTATCTTTATAATCAGCCCAGTTTTTGAGTAATGAAGGTAGCTGGAGCCTCAGTTCGGAGGTTCCATCTGTATTCTCTAAAAATAATAATAATAAATAAATCAGAAAGTCAAAATAGAATCTCTCGTAGCTAACATTAACAAAAATGTTCCCTCATAGTCAACAAATTTCCCCTTCAACATTTGATTTGTGCCGGAGTATAGAGTTCAAGGGACAAACACATTTTTGTCTGTACTTTTACTGCAATTTTCAGACACAAATGTACACCTATTAGTTCTTTAGCGTTGAAGCAAGGGTTCTAGTAAACAAGTTTGAACACTTTCAAAGTAAAAGGTGTTCCAATAATATGAGTTTGATCTACATGATGCTCCAACTGCTTCAAACCGAACACACCCTAACTTGCTTGTAATCCTCAGGTTTCTGGACAAAGCTGCAGTCCTACCTCCAAACACCACCCCAGCCCCATGGAGAGTTTGCACAGTCACCCAAGTCGAAGAACTCAAAATCCTAACAAGAATGCTGCCAATCCTAGCCAGCACAATCCTAATGAACACCTGCCTGTCCCAACTCCAAACCTTCTCCGTCCAACAAGGCAGCTTCATGGACCGCTCCCTCGGCCACTTCTCCGTCCCTTCTGCCTCCATCCCCGTCATCCCCCTTGTCTTCATGAACATCCTCGTCCCCCTCTACGAGTTATTCTTCGTCCTTCGCCTCCATCCCGTCATCCCCTTGTCTTCATGAACATCCTCGTCCCCTCTCGAGTTATTCTTCGTCCTTCGCCTCCATCCCGTCATCCCCTTGTCTTCATGAACATCCTCGTCCCCTCTCGAGTTATTCTTCGTCCTTCGCCTCCATCCCGTCATCCCCTTGTCTTCATGAACATCCTCGTCCCCTCTCGAGTTATTCTTCGTCCTTCGCCTCCATCCCGTCATCCCCTTGTCTTCATGAACATCCTCGTCCCCTCTCGAGTTATTCTTCGTCCTTCGCCTCCATCCCGTCATCCCCTTGTCTTCATGAACATCCTCGTCCCCTCTCGAGTTATTCTTCGTCCTTCGCCTCCATCCCGTCATCCCCTTGTCTTCATGAACATCCTCGTCCCCTCTCGAGTTATTCTTCGTCCTTCGCCTCCATCCCGTCATCCCCTTGTCTTCATGAACATCCTCGTCCCCTCTCGAGTTATTCTTCGTCCTTCGCCTCCATCCCGTCATCCCCTTGTCTTCATGAACATCCTCGTCCCCTCTCGAGTTATTCTTCGTCCTTCGCCTCCATCCCGTCATCCCCTTGTCTTCATGAACATCCTCGTCCCCTCTCGAGTTATTCTTCGTCCTTCGCCTCCATCCCGTCATCCCCTTGTCTTCATGAACATCCTCGTCCCCTCTCGAGTTATTCTTCGTCCTTCGCCTCCATCCCGTCATCCCCTTGTCTTCATGAACATCCTCGTCCCCTCTCGAGTTATTCTTCGTCCTTCGCCTCCATCCCGTCATCCCCTTGTCTTCATGAACATCCTCGTCCCCTCTCGAGTTATTCTTCGTCCTTCGCCTCCATCCCGTCATCCCCTTGTCTTCATGAACATCCTCGTCCCCTCTCGAGTTATTCTTCGTCCTTCGCCTCCATCCCGTCATCCCCTTGTCTTCATGAACATCCTCGTCCCCTCTCGAGTTATTCTTCGTCCTTCGCCTCCATCCCGTCATCCCCTTGTCTTCATGAACATCCTCGTCCCCTCTCGAGTTATTCTTCGTCCTTCGCCTCCATCCCGTCATCCCCTTGTCTTCATGAACATCCTCGTCCCCTCTCGAGTTATTCTTCGTCCTTCGCCTCCATCCCGTCATCCCCTTGTCTTCATGAACATCCTCGTCCCCTCTCGAGTTATTCTTCGTCCTTCGCCTCCATCCCGTCATCCCCTTGTCTTCATGAACATCCTCGTCCCCTCTCGAGTTATTCTTCGTCCTTCGCCTCCATCCCGTCATCCCCTTGTCTTCATGAACATCCTCGTCCCCTCTCGAGTTATTCTTCGTCCTTCGCCTCCATCCCGTCATCCCCTTGTCTTCATGAACATCCTCGTCCCCTCTCGAGTTATTCTTCGTCCTTCGCCTCCATCCCGTCATCCCCTTGTCTTCATGAACATCCTCGTCCCCTCTCGAGTTATTCTTCGTCCTTCGCCTCCATCCCGTCATCCCCTTGTCTTCATGAACATCCTCGTCCCCTCTCGAGTTATTCTTCGTCCTTCGCCTCCATCCCGTCATCCCCTTGTCTTCATGAACATCCTCGTCCCCTCTCGAGTTATTCTTCGTCCTTCGCCTCCATCCCGTCATCCCCTTGTCTTCATGAACATCCTCGTCCCCTCTCGAGTTATTCTTCGTCCTTCGCCTCCATCCCGTCATCCCCTTGTCTTCATGAACATCCTCGTCCCCTCTCGAGTTATTCTTCGTCCTTCGCCTCCATCCCGTCATCCCCTTGTCTTCATGAACATCCTCGTCCCCTCTCGAGTTATTCTTCGTCCTTCGCCTCCATCCCGTCATCCCCTTGTCTTCATGAACATCCTCGTCCATTGACCATATCAATATAGGATCAAAGCGGTTTTCGTCACATTTATCGTGACTAAACCCATCAATGGTCACATATACTAGCACGACCAAATGACATAGATCAATCATGGATGTACGGCATGAAAAATTACATGCAATGTGATGCATGCATGCCTATTTTCAACCGGTCCTACCGAAAACTTTAGTGAGGTCAACTTTAATCATAATGTAGCAGTGGTTAGCGAATACTTTATTACGTCGGAAAAATAACCAAAGTCCGAATAGGTCCAAAATACTCATAAAGCAATAAAATTACAAACTCCCACTAAAACATGATATCCTCAAATATTACCACCCCCATATGAGCAGTGTGCTCTTGAAAAATTATGGGTGGTAATCCTTTAGTAAGAGGATCTACTATCATGGAGTTTGTCCCAATATGCTCTATGGATATCTGTCCACTCTGTACTCTTTCTTTCACAACTAGGAACTTAATGTCAATATGTTTTGACTTAGTTGAGCTTCATTGTTGTTGGAATACATGATCATGATTTATTGTCACAAAATAACTTTAGTGGTCTTTCAATATTTTCGAATCTGTGAGACCGGTGACAAAATTTGTGACCATATTCCATGATTGGATGCCTCATGACAAGCTATAAATTTTGCTGCCATAGTGGAGGAAGCTACAAGTGTCTGTTTAACACTTTTCCATGATATAGCTCCTCCTGCTAACATATAAATGTAGCCTGAAGTAGATTTTCTGTTGTCTTGGCATCCAGCAAAATCAGAATCAGAGTACCCAATGACCTCCAACTGATCTGATTTCCTGTATGTGAGCATATAATCTTTTGTTTTCTGAAGATACCGCATAACCCTTTTGACTGCGATCCAATGATCCATCCCAGGGTTGCTTAAGTATCTGCCTAACATCCCAACAATGTACGCAATATCCGGACGCGTACATACCTGAGCATACATTAGACTCCCTACAGCTGAAGCATAGGGAATCTTCTGCATTTCCTGAATTTCAAGGTTACCTTTAGGGCATTGATTGAGACTAAACTTGTCTCCTTTAGAAACAGGGGTATCACCTGGTCTGCAATTTTGCATGCCAAACCTTATGAGTACTTTATTGATATAGCTCTTTTGTGATAATCCAAGTATTTCTCGAGAACGATCTCGATGTATCTGGATTCCTAATATAAAAGAGGCGTCCCCAAGATCTTTCATCTCAAAATTCTTTAATAGAAATCTCTTGGTTTCGTGCAACAAGCCTATATCATTAGTGGCAAGCAAAATGTCATCCACATACGTAACTTAAAAATATACTTACTCCCCTTGAATTTTTGATATACACAATCATCAACAATATTCATCTCAAAACCAAACGAGATAATTATTTGTTGAAACTTGTGGTACCATTGACGAGGAGCTTGCTTGAGTCCATAAATGGATTTCCTTAGTTTACAAACCATATTCTTTGGGTCTCCTGACACAAAGTTTTCTGGTTGTACCATATAGATCATCTCATCAATATCTCCATTGAGAAATGCAGTCTTAACATCCATTTGATGTAACTCAAGATTGAAATGAGCAACAAGTGCCATGATAGTCCTGAAAGAGTCTTTCGATGAAACCGGAGAGAAAGTCTCTGTATAGTCAATGCCTTCCTTCTGAGTATAGCCTTTAGCTACAAGACGTGCTTTATACTTTTCCACATTACCATTTGCATCCAGCTTGGTTTTAAATATCCATTTACAACCAATTGGTTTTGCACCTTCTGGCAATGGGACAAGTTCCCAAACCTTATTGTCTTGCATAGACTTGTACTCCTCATTCATGGCATCAATCCACTTTTGAGAGTTAGAACTTTTCATGGCACGAAGAAGTTGATTGGATCATCTTCCATCATTCCATTACTTTCCTCATGTTCTTGAAGAAATACAATATAATCATCCGAATAGCATTTCTCCTTTCTCTCGTGGATCTCCTTAATGGCACCGGTTCTTGAGGTTGTTGAGTTTGTTCTTGGAACAGGAGTTGTTCAATATTGCCTTCTTGAGGTTCAGTTCATTTCTTGAACAATAACAGGTATAGGTACTTGAATATTGTCAGAAATGACTGTATGGATTGGATTTAAAGCCAATTCCTCCTCAAAGGCAATGTCTCTAACCTTATTTCTCCCCCCAAACTCAACATCCTCAAAGAATGTTGTTGTTCCGTCTCAAAAATATTCCTGAGTGTGGGATCATAAAACTTATAGCCCCTGGATCGTTCAGAATACCCAATAAAGTAGCTGCTAACTGTTTTGGAGTCCAATTTCTTTTCATTTGGCCTATAAGGCCTTGCCTCAGCTGGACATCCCCAAATATGTAAGTGCTTTAGACTGGGCTTTCGACCAGTCCAAAGCTCATAAGGTGTTTTAGCAACTGCTTTACTTGGTACTCTGTTAAGAATGTAAGCTGCAGTCTTTAGTGCTTCTCCCCAGAGTGACTCTGGTAAAGAAGAATGAGCAATCATACTTCTTACCATATCCTTAAGAGTCATGTTTCGCCTTTCAGCTACACCATTCATGCTAGGTGATCCTGGCATGGTGTACTGTGGGACGATACCGAATTCCTCTAGGTATCTAGCAAATGGTCCTGGACGTTGTTCACCTGAACCATCATATCTGCTGTAGTACTCACCACCACGATCAGATCTAACGATTTTAATCTTTTTATTGAGTTGGTTCTCAACTTCAGCCTTAAAAGCTTTGAATACGTCCAGAGACTCAGATTTTTCTTTAATGAGATATAGGTACCCATAACGTGAGTAATCGTCTATGAATGATATAAAATATTGTTGACCATTCCAGGATGCCGTAGGGAATGGCCCACAAATATCTGTATGTATCAATTCTAAGACGTCTGAAGATCTGTTGGCACCTAATCTCTTAACTTTAGTCTGTTTTCCTTGATACCAATGCATACATCAAAGTCTGTAAAATCAAGAGAATCTAAAATGCCATCGGACACAAGGCGCTCAACTCTACCTTTTGAGATATGACCCAAGCTTATGCCATAATGGCTGAATTTTCCTTATTTAATTTACGCTTAGTACCACGTGATTCCACATGCAAGGTTTCATTATAGGAAGTAATTGTATCAAGCAAATATAGGTTGTCAAAATTACTCAAGTAACCAGTTCCACAATATTTGAATTAAAAGATAAACTGAATTCATTGTTTCCAAATGAACAAGTATAACTGATTTGTCCAATCTGGCGAAATTAAGTTCCGTCTAAAAGCGGTACTACAAAAGTATCTTTTAAGTCCAAATATGAACCAGTTCTAAAAGCAACCTAAAGTGCCCAATTGCTTCCACATCTACCGATTGGCCATCGCCCACAAAGATGTATCTTTCACCATCGGTTGGCTTTGGTAGCTCGGGCAACCTGCATAGAAACACTTATGTGAGTAGTAGCACGAGTCTAACCACCAAGTATTTCTAGATGCGAGA
Source organism: Asparagus setaceus (assembly GCA_012295165.1). NCBI lineage: Eukaryota > Viridiplantae > Streptophyta > Magnoliopsida > Asparagales > Asparagaceae > Asparagus > Asparagus setaceus. The sequence goes on along the minus strand of CM022702.1, from coordinate 87,413,036 downwards.
CTAAATTAACCTCGAGCGGACCAAAGTAAGGAACTTACCCTTTTTAACACGCCGGTGATATTTGGTCTGATCCTTCTTTGCGTGTCCATCCTTATGACAAAAGAAACAACCGATTATCCTTATGTTGTTTCTTTTGAACTGAACCCTTAGCGACTTCCTTATCATTCTTTCTTTTCTTGCCCTTATCCTTATTGGCGAGAAGCCAAATGAGCACTTTACGTCTTATCTTGCTTCAATCGTCTTCTTCTTGCACCACGGTATGAAATGAGCTCATTCGAGTCCATTTCTCCTTAAAGGTTATAAGCGACCTTAAATTGATTAAAGTGTGCGAGGAAGAGCGGCAACACCGAATGCACCAATAACTCATCACATAGATCGAGTTTGGTGCCTTAAGTTTTGAAGCAATATGAGACATTTCCATAATGTACTCCACGATATTTCCTTTGCCTTTATACTTCATTGAAATCAAGCTAATGGCGTGCTTGTTTCTATATCCTTTTAGCAAAGCGTTTCTCAATTTCGGCAAGGAAATATTTGGCTTTAGTAATCGCCGGATTACATTGCCCTAAAGGCTACGGGCAGCTTGATGATCATTAGACTCATGCGATTTGAGCGCTCCCACCTCTCATACTCCTTCTTTACATCGAGTGCTATCATGATGAGGGTTGAGGTTGTTCAGTCCTTAATACAAGGTCTAGATCCATGCAGCCAAGAACAATTAGAATGTTCTCTTTCCAAATCTTGTGATGGGAAGTAAATGATTACCTCCTAAGTTGCAAGTATACAACCTTTATCAAGTTATAGTATATAAGATTATCGATCCCACGAGGAACGGGAAAGTAGGAAGGGTTTTGCTCAAGTTTTGGTTCTCAAATTATGCGCGTGACAATTAGGAGTTTACTAAAATAAAATGAAAGTAAGCAAATGGTGAAAGTGGATATGGAGAGATAAGAGAGAGTGGATGTGGATTATGTGCAAAAGAGGAGAAAATGAAGTTGAGAATGTGGTTGTAGTTATATGCACATAATAACAAAACTAGGTTTGAGATTATATGCACATGAAGGGAATATGAGATTGAGAGAGAAGTAAAATCAATGAAATCAAAAATAAAGGAAAATAACAAACAAATGGAAAACAAGGATAAGAGGAAAATAAAGAAGGTAAAGTATGGAGGATTAATTAAAGATATGAGGAATCTAGAGTAGATCCACTTAGCTTATCTCAATCTCATGAAAATGAGTTGGATTTGTTAGCTAGTTTCAAACAATCTCTAGGGATCCCACAAATATTAGCTCCACACTTAGAAAGGATAATTCCCTAGAGGGTTCTAGCCTCAAGGTGAATTAAAGAAAAGGAAAATCTATTCTAGAAAGTAAATACAAGAATTAAATACATTGCATGAAAGTAAATTGCAAGGAATTAAATTGCATGAAAGTAAATTGCAAGAAAGTAAATTGCATGAAAGTAAATCTATTCTACAAACAAGAAAATAAAGAAGAAAATAAAAAGAAATAAAATAAAACCAACAACTCTGATCTTAATCTAATCCTCCTTTTGGTCCTTGGATTAGAAGAAGAGAAAGGAAATTGAAGGGTGAAACATTTCATTTATTGTGTAACAAAAGTTACAATTTTGGAAGGTCTTCTCAATTAAGAGTGACCCTCCTCTCCAAATGGAGTTTTACAAAATATTTCACACTCAAAACACTCACCTTCACCCTATTTATAGCCCAACGGAGTTGATGTGAACCATTGGATCAAACCTAGCCAAAAGGAAGAAATCCACCATTAATTGAATCTGTTGCAAACCGATCGGTTGTATCGGTTAGCCAACCGGTTGGTCAACCGATTGGTTCCCAACCGAATTTGTCTTTTCTTGATTTTTCTTCACGAATTTCTCTTGGATCAATTTGGTATCTTGGGCCTTTGTTTGTCTTGATTTGGGCTTCAAATATTGGTAGAAATTGAGAGAATTTGAGTCATTTGGGCTTTTATTCATTATTTCTTTATTAGCACGCAAAATAAGATAAAAATGATTATTAGTAATATCGTTATTCATATAACATAGGTAATAAGGGTATAAAAATGTAATTAAAATGTGATAATCAAATACCCCACACCTAGACTTTTGCTAGTCCTCTAGCAAAGAAAATAAAAAGAAATAAAATAAAACCAACAACTCTGATCTTAATCTAATCCTCCTTTTGGTCCTTGGATTAGAAGAAGAGAAAGGAAATTGAAGGGTGAAACATTTCATTTATTGTGTAACAAAAGTTACAATTTTGGAAGGTCTTCTCAATTAAGAGTGACCCTCCTCTCCAAATGGAGTTTTACAAAATATTTCACACTCAAAACACTCACCTTCACCCTATTTATAGCCCAACGGAGTTGATGTGAACCATTGGATCAAACCTAGCCAAAAGGAAGAAATCCACCATTAATTGAATGCATTTGCAAACCGATCGGTTGTATCGGTTAGCCAACCGGTTGGTCAACCGATTGGTTCCCAACCGAATTTGTCTTTTCTTGATTTTTCTTCACGAATTTCTCTTGGATCAATTTGGTATCTTGGGCCTTTGTTTGTCTTGATTTGGGCTTCAAATATTGGTAGAAATTGAGAGAATTTGAGTCATTTGGGCTTTTATTCATTATTTCTTTATTAGCACGCAAAATAAGATAAAAATGATTATTAGTAATATCGTTATTCATATAACATAGGTAATAAGGGTATAAAAATGTAATTAAAATGTGATAATCAAATACCCCACACCTAGACTTTTGCTAGTCCTCTAGCAAAGAAAATAAAAAGAAAACCTAACTCACTTTCGCGAGGAATCGCGGTTGTATTTAGCACATACAACAGGCCTTTAAACCCTAGGTTACCCTAGTGGGCGAGTTGTAGTCTCGTGAGGGTTTGCAGTGAATATACCCACAAAATTCAGTCAACTTGCCAATTTAAAGAAGTTAATAAAATAATTAATTCATTTGATATCTTCAAACATTCCAATTGAAGTTGGTTAATACTCAAGAAAACGTTTTATCATAACTCCAATGTAATTTTCTTAAGAAAATCCTTTCATTATAGTTATACAAAACCAAGTTTAACTTAAAAATTTAATTTAAAAGTTTTGAAAAGAACATGCTAACTCTTTGTTTTAAACAAATTTCAAGTCTTTAAATCCATTTAATTTTTCAAGAACATATACAAATATAACTATATATAAAAACATGATTAGTATGACAAATTTTTTTAACTCTTTATTCCTTGGTGGTTTTGTTCTTTTAATCGGGCTTTCTAAGTGACCATTTAGCGAGTTTTGGCCAATGAATCCCAACCCAATTGGGCTTAGGTCATTAAGTATAGAAATACTCCTCGGGCTTAATTACTCAGTCAACTTAGGCTTAGTAAAATAGAACCACCAATGATTTTAAGAGAAATTTTTCTTCTTTTGTTAAGTTAGTATAATATATATATGTGTATATGTATATATGTTCGAACAATATTTGGATCAAGACAACTTGAAAAATTATTTTCAACTCTAAGTTAGGCATGCAAAAATTCCATTACTTTAATTAAAATCTAAGTTAACACTTAAGTAAAGTATACTACTTGAAAATCATTTCTCAAGAAATTTATTTGGAGTTGTCATAAAAGGTAACTTGAGTATAGAACTAACTAAGGATTAGAAGACTTAAATTCTATCAATTTGATCAATTATTAATCAACTCTATTAAGTTGGCAAGTGACTATTTATTTATTTATTTTTTATTTTTTTTATGATGAAAAGAAAAAATGACATAAAAAATGGTAAGAAAATAACTAAGATAAAGATAAAATGACTAATCCCCACCCCACACCTAAATTTTGCATTGTCCTCAATGCAAATTCTAATATGCACAAAGTAAAATAGATAAGAATGGAAGCACTTACATTTGTTGATTAGACTTGAACAATGATAAAAATTCTGTAATTACCTTTGGTATGAGAAGGTGAAGTCAAAATTTATTCTTTTTTTTGAAATAAAGAACAACAAGAAACTCTCACATGAGAGCAGAATAAATTCTTGTTATTATTATGAGACAAAAATGTAGAATAAAAGATGAAACATGAGAAGCTCACATTCTACATTAAATCCTACCTTATTCTGAAAATTCTACCCGAAATTTAAAGAATTTCAAAATGATATAATCAGCGATGTGCTTAAATTCCAAAAATTTCAGGGTTTTAGTGATGTTAGCGACAATGGAAGGTAGGTATTAATGGTTGTATGCTTTTGAACTTAGATTAGTTATTAACAAAATTTCATCAAAAATAAAATCTTGTTGTTTTCTATTTTCCAAAAATCTAAGTTCATTGATAAAGGGTTCTTCAAATGTTGGCTTCAAGATGCATGTATTCAGCGTAATTCTCTGGATTACGAAGGACTTGATTATTAACACAGTTGCATTTGTTGTGAATGGATTGCATTCACTTGATCTTGAAAAATTGAACTTGACCCGCGTTCCTTGGATTGCTCACGGGTTGACTTCGGAAATGATCCTTTCTCTCTCTCACTTATAAGCTAGCTAGTTGACCAAGTGGGTTTCTAATCTAGCTATGGCTTGAGTGTTGGAGTTGAGAATTTGTCTGTTGATTGCATAAAGGAGTTCATCGTGTTAGATGTTTGAGTCAACAAGTTAAGTAGTGCGTGTAGAGGTTTTAATCAAGGCTTCCAAACCTCTTTCCAACACATTAAGGCGTTTCTCAACATTTGAAGGAATATGATTTGTAGATTGATGATGAGGCCGATTTGGAAATGGTGATTTGATTGTGGAAAATTGGTTTGAAGCTGAAAAGCTGCGTTGCCCTAGGGAATTGTTGGTTTGAAGAGGGAGTGAAATTTTGATTTCAGAAATTACCACGATTCCATGCAAAATTTGGATGATTTCTCCAACTTTGGATTATAGGTTGGAGAAAATTGATCGTGTCGGATCTTTGGAATCGGCATTCATCATTCTAGAGATTGAGTATTTCCTAAGAGTGGACATTGCTCTGAAGCATGGAACGTAGAAAACGATTATGACAACTGGCGAAACTTGATTGATTTGGTAGGGCTTCGTTCTTTGGTTTCTAAAGTTTCTAACTGCGTAGAATTGTAGCCATCTTAGCTTGAGGCCATGTTTGACTCTAAGGAAGGACCTCTAGAATTGGATTGGATGTGATGAATCACGGTGTTCCCACTTCATAGTTTTCTCGGATAAATTCTCTAAAAGTCCCAAGCTTCATCGGCATTTTTCTTCATGAAATCCCTTGACACATTGACTCTAAGGAAGTTTTTGAAGAATAATCCAATCCTTCATAAATGATTTGGCATAATCGCCACTTTTCAAGACCATGGTGAGGACATTGGATAAGAAGATCTTTAAATTTGTGAAATACTTCCAAAAGGTTCTCGGGACAATTTTAAAATTTTGAATCTTTGTTTCTAAGCTTGACCGTTTTGTGGATAGGAAAGAATTTTTTGAAAAACTTTTACAAATTCACCAGGTTGAGATGGAATCGTGGGCAAGCTATCTGACCATTTTTGGCTTTGTCCTTAGGGCAAATGGAATAAATCGGAGTTTGATCGCATCTTGATTAAGTCCCTCATCTTAATCATGAGGCAAACTTCTTCAAATTAGGAGATAAAGATGTATCGTCTTGGTTTGACTCCTAAGAATTTGGGAAGCATGTTTATGAAATGCGGTCGAAGTTCAAAATTGGTTCCATTTACCTCGGGGAGTTTTATGCAAGAGGGATTGCATTTCTAGTGGGGTAACAAACATCTTGAAGAACAGGTGGGTTGGTATTAGCCATTTCGTTTGGTTCAAGAGATGAATCAAAAGCGAATTAAGCGATTAGTATTATTCCTAACCCAAGTTTGCATACACCAAAATCAAAATTTTTTTTTTATTTGAAAAGGATAAGAGAAAAAGTTAAGAAGATGATGAGAAAAAATAAGGAAAAACTAACTAAAAATAAATCAAGGCAATCACTTTCCAATCACCTAACTCTAGGGTTAAGCCTAAAGTTGACTTAGACCGACTCTAACCAAAAATTCCCTTAGTGAAAAGATCAAAGTTTACTTGGGTAATTAGCCGTGGGATAGTACTAGAGGAGATCAAAGATCAATTAAGTACCTCTTTCCTTTCGGGCATATACATAACCCCTAAACCTTGCCTTAGACACCAATTAATCCAAATAAACATGGACGGTTCACTTAAGAAATTATTGTTCCTTAATGAGCTCGAATCCTTAGGGGCCAGCGTCTAATCAATTTTAAGAGGCTTGGGTATGTGTAGTGAGGAATTACTGATTTTGGGCTAAGGAAAGGGTGGTGAAATCCCTCACCTTATCTTGATTAATGGGTTTTGCCCTTAAGATATTTTCAAGTGTGTGCCAAATCAAGATGCTCAAATCACTTGGTGAATTCCTACTATTATATGAAATGCAACCCTAAAATTAATAGCAACTAAAAGGATGCAAAACAAACAAAAATCTTTTTATTTTTTTTTATTATGGTCGACAATAAAAAAATAAAGTTTATTAAATTCGACAAGAGAAAAAATCCTTTTATTTTTTTTTTTTTTTTATTTTATTTTTATCCTAATTGTCTCTAATGTATATGAACTATCTAAAGGGTGAAATTGAAAATACTAGATAGAGAAGTTACCCACATAAAAGCAATGCAAAGCCTCGTTGGAGGCAATTCTTCAATCTTGAATCTTCAACTCTTGATCTTCAAGCTCCAAGTTCCTACACAAAAGAAAACACACAAAATAAAAACCAAACTTAATGAAAATCCTACTTATGCACCGTTCCCGACCTTGGCCAAAAACGATGGGAAGTAAATGATTACCTCCTAAAGGTTCTCCGGGACAATTTTAAAATTTTGAATCTTTGTTTCTAAGCTTGACCGTTTTGTGGATAGGAAAGAATTTTTGAAAAACTTTTACAAATTCACCCGGTTGAGATGGAATCGTGGGCAAGCTATCTGACCATTTTTGGCTTTGTCCTTAGGGCAAATGGAATAAATCGAGTTTGATCGCATCTTGATTAAGTCCCTCATCTTAATCATGAGGCAAACTTCTTCAAATTAGGAGATAAAGATGTATCGTCTTGGTTTGACTCCTAAGAATTTGGGAAGCATGTTTATGAAATGCGGTCGAAGTTCAAAATGGTTCCATTTACCTCGGGGAGTTTTATGCAAGAGGGATTGCATTTCTAGTGGGGTAACAAACATCTTGAAGAACGGTGGGTTGGTATTAGCCATTTCGTTTGGTTCAAGAGATGAATCAAAGCAATTAAGCGATTAGTATTATTCCTAACCCAAGTTTGCATACACCAAAATCAAAATTTTTTTTTTATTTGAAAAGGATAAGAGAAAAAGTTAAGAAGATGATGAGAAAAAATAAGGAAAAACTAACTAAAATAAATCAAGGCAATCACTTTCCAATCACCTAACTCTAGGGTTAAGCCTAAAGTTGACTTAGACCGACTCTAACCAAAAATTCCCTTAGTGAAAAGATCAAAGTTTACTTGGGTAATTAGCAGTAAGGATAGTACTAGAGGAGATCAAAGATCAATTAAGTACCTCTTTCCTTTGGGGCCATCATAACCCCTAAACCTTGCCTTAGACACCAATTAATCCAAATAAACATGGACCGGTTCACTTAAGAAATTATTGTTCCTTAATGAGCTCGAATCCTTAGGGGCCAACGTCTAATCAATTTTAAGAGGCTTGGGTATGTGTAGTGAGGAATTACTGATTTTTGGGCTAAGGAAAGGGTGGTGAAATCCCTCACCTTATCTTGATTAATGGGTTTTGCCCTTAAGATATTTTCAAGTGTGTGCCAAATCAAGATGCTCAAATCACTTGGTGAATTCCTACTATTATATGAAATGCAACCCTAAGAATTAATAGCAACTAAAAAGGATGCAAAAACAAACAAAAATCTTTTTATTTTTTATTATGGTGACAATAAAAAAATAAAGTTTATTAGAATTAGACAAGAGAAAAAATCCTTTTATTTTTTTTTATTTTATTTTTATCCTAATTGTCTCTAATGTATATGAACTATCTAAAGGGTGAAATTGAAAATACTAGATAGAGAAGTTACCCACGCAAAAGCAATGCAAAGCCTCGTTGGAGGCAATTCTTCAATCTTGAATCTTCAACTCTTGATCTTCAAGCTCCAAGTTCCTACACAAAAGAAAACACACAAAATAAAAACCAAACTTAATGAAAATCCTACTTATGCACCGTTCCCCGGCAACGGCGCCAAAAACTTGATGGGAAGTAAATGATTACCTCCTAAGTTGCAAGTATACAACCTTTATCAAGTTATAGTTGTTCGCGGTAAAAGTCGGTTTGTTATTCATTGCTTCGTTTGAACTTGCTTACAGCATCTTTGGCCTACAACAAAAATTCAAACAAAAGAATGCCTTTTATTTTAAGGCGTACAATGAAAACGAAAAATTACAACTTTCTCCTTAGTGAACAAACACGAGGATCTGTTATATCGAGGTCCAAACTTGCGTGGATTCTTTGCTGTAGGGACTTTTGTGTCCGTGGACCACCGCGCAATTCCGATCCGGTAGAGCCGGGTTACGGAACTACTGAGGCGTAGGGGCTCGTTTCACGAAGAAGCGAAGCGCTGAGGGATCACACTCCGCGAAGGAGAGGATCGGCGGGCGGGTGAGATCTACTAGGAGAAATCTGGCGCTATCCACGAGATTAAGGCGAAGCTTAATCTAGAGGGTATCTGTAGTTCGACCGAATTGATTACCTTCGCTTGTAGATCGGGCGTCGGTGAACTTGTGCTCGCCGGTGCTCCGAGCCGTCGTCGGCCTCGTGGATCTCGCAAGAATTCTTGAAGATCTCCGAACCAGGCCTCAAAATCCCACCAAATCTCCTCCGCCCCTTGCTCTCCAAAAATCCCCGTTGAAGAAGACACCCCCTATTTATACAAATCGGGTTGCTGGTTCGCCAAAGTGGCCGGAGCCACCTGCCTTGCCGAGTCATTCGGGCTGTTGTTTGCGCACCGCCGTGCCGAGCCACTCGCCCTTGGCCGGCGCGCCGCTTCGCCGCTTTGCGCTCGCTTTTTCCGCTGCCCCGCTGCCGCCTCGGCTTGGGTTCCGCTATATTTGACTCGGGACTAATTCTTGGTTCGCTCCGGTTCAACGGTCTCCAACTGACATTCAAGTCCGGTTTAAACCGTGTTTGTGACGCCGTGGTTCGCCGAAGTTCGCGTCTTAGCGATTCGGCGTCGTATCATTCGATGGGTTATCATTCGCCACTCCCGTCACGAGTTAGTTTGGGGATCTTGTAAGTATTTTTCAACGCCACAGATACCCCTCCAAAGCGTCTCGGTCGATTCTTGATGAGTGCAGGATGCTTTGGACATGATGGTTCCGCCTTCGTTGGTGAGGGTCCCAAAAGATAGCTTCAAGTCTTGATTCTTCCGGACCATCCGGTTCTTTGTAGGATTTACGATAAGATCGCGGTCTTTGCATTTATTGTCGACCGCTTGTTAAAATCTTGATTGGCGGGTGAGTTTTGTTTGTAACTTCGTGTCGGTTGGTTGTTGTTTGACTAACCATCGGACTTTTGGACTTGTCGGCGAACTCCTTGTTGGCGACCGTTGGTTGTCTTGGGATACATGGAATTTCGTAACCTTTAATCGGCTAATTCTTCCATAATCACATGTGTTGTTGGTTTAACCACAACGGGAGGACTGATGGAGATATCCTCCAAGGATTCCTTGTTGAAACAGGAGACCATTTGGCTTTCAACCATCGTCCTAGCCTTCAGTCGGCGAGTGCGACGCTTTGACCGTTGTTGGGATATGATTATCCACGGTGGGTGAAGTTTCTTGAATTTGGACATATTGTCCTGTCGCCATGACTTTCACTGGCCGATTATTCCTCTCTTGGATATTATGGTGGGAGAAATTAAGGGTTATCGAGTTATCCTTAAGAATATGGGTTTATTCTCCGGGAACTCCTCGTTGAAAATTTGGAAGCGGTTTATACTCGTAATCCTAGTTGGAGTAGGATTGGGCGACCGTTGATGGCGTCGATGCAATCCATACGATCGAGTTATCCTAAGAATATTTCTTGTGAGAATATTCTTAGGAACTTCGACAAATTAGGAAGCGGTTTATACTCATAATCCTAGTTGGGTAGGATTAGGCGTTGATTGGCGTCGATGCAATCCATACGATCGAGTTATCCTAAAAATATTTCTTGTGAGAATATTCTTAGGAACTTCTCGACAAATTAGGAAGCGGTTTATACTCGTAATCCTAGTTGGAGTAGGATTGGGCGACCGTTGATGGCGTCGATGCAATCCATACGATCGAGTTATCCTAAGAATATTTCTTGTGAGAATATTCTTGGGAACTTCTCGACAAATTAGGAAGCGGTTTATACTCATAATCCTAGTTGGAGTAGGATTAGGCGACCGCGTTGATGCGTCGATGCAATCCATACGATCGAGTTATCCTAAGAATATTTCTTGTGAGAATATTCTTGGGAACTTCTCGACAAATTAGGAAGCGGTTTATACTCGTAATCCTAGTTGGAGTAGGATTGGGCGACCGTTGATGGCGTCGATGCAATCCATACGATCGAGTTATCCTAAGAATATTTCTTGTGAGAATATTCTTAGGAACTTCTCGACAAATTGGGAAGCGGTTTATACTCGTAATCCTAGTTGGAGTAGGATTGGGCGACCGTTGATGGCGTCGATGCAATCCATACGATCGAGTTATCCTAAGAATATTTCTTGTGAGAATATTCTTAGGGAACTTCGACAAATTAGGAAGCGGTTTATACTCGTAATCCTAGTTGGAGTAGGATTGGGCGACCGTTGATGGCGTCGATGCAATCCATACGATCGAGTTATCCTAAAAATATTTCTTGTGAGAATATTCTTAGGAACTTCTCGACAAATTAGGAAGCGGTTTATACTCATAATCCTAGTTGGAGTAGGATTGGGCGACCGTTGATGGCGTCGATGCAATCCATACGATCGAGTTATCCTAAGAATATTTCTTGTGAGAATATTCTTAGGGAACTTCGACAAATTAGGAAGCGGTTTATACTCATAATCCTAGTTGGAGTAGGATTGGGCGACCGTTGATGGCGTCGATGCAATCCATACGATCGAGTTATCCTAAGAATATTTCTTGTGAGAATATTCTTGGGAACTTCTCGACAAATTGGGAAGCGGTTTATACTCGTAATCCTAGTTGGAGTAGGATTGGGCGACGCTGATCGGGCCAGGGAATTGCGAGGTGTTATCCGCCAATAAACCTTCTAATCTTTCCCAATATAGCGGAGGAAGTAGGAGCCAATCAGCGGACTGATTTGGCTATCTTGACATCAAATAAGATTCCAATTAGGACTCCCAATTAGGGGCTGATTAGAGTCCTAATTAGGATTGATTTGAGCCCATTAGGAGTTGTTATAAATAACCAAACTCCTCCTATTCTTCTGACCTAGGCGGCCCCTATGCTCTCTCTCTTGTTTTCACCTCGCTTCTCGCCGTCGTATCTTCTTCGATCGACAAGGTATGCACACGAGAGTTTTACAAGGTCTTTTTCATCTTTTTCTTCTCTCTTTTCCTTGTGTATGCAGGTGATGAAAACCACGAGGGGAGAAGGACGGTGCACGATTGGGCGGCGGCGGCGCCAGCGGCGGCGTCGGCGCTGGCCGCCGGCCTCGACCGAAGCGCTGGGCGAAGTTCGGCCTTGCCGAAGGACGGTCGCTGCCCCGACCGGCCTCGGCTGGCTTTGCCGAAGGCCAGTCGCTTCGCCCTCGACCGAAGTCAAGGCTGTCTTCGCCGAAGGCCCGCTGTTCGCCTGGGCGCGGCTCGCTTGGTTTTGGTCGGGCCAGCGTCCATTGGTGCCTCGGTCATGGCTGCCGAGCCACGACCTGACCAAGCGGGCCTCTTTGCTGAATTAGCTGATTTTTCAAGCGCATATCTGACTTTATTTTATCCTTTTGCGGTTTCGATGTCGTCGCGAAGATCCCATGTTCGAGGAGTCGATCAACCGCGACGGCACGCGTGAATGCACACCTCCTTCTTTCTGGTGTGTCGACTATCATATTCTCATACAAATATGCATTGTATCCCGCTTAGCTCTCCTTTGTGGCGATTGGGAAGAAGCGAAATCCTCCTTTGTGGGGACCGACGCCAGATTGTGCACGCTCGCTACTGACCCCGCCGTTTCTTTGTGAGGCGATTGGGAAGAGCGAGATTCTCCTTCGTGAGGATTGAGGCTTCAAAGCTCACCCGTCTTTAGCGGGGCGATTTCATACCGCACTTTGCCCTGGAACGATGTATTGCCGCTTTGTTTATGCGACTATATTTATCGTTCTCGGGTATTCAATACGGATGAAATCGTCATACCGTTATAAGGTCGTGACTCAATCTCGTGGATTGAGAAGAGTTCTACGCCTTTATGCCGTTTCCTTTTCAAGATATTCCTCCTAAATGATCCGTTAACCCTTTGTTCTCTTGTGGTACGGATGTCTCCGATGATTATTAGTCTATTTGAAGGCTCCAAATGTCGGTCTCGATTCTTAAGGTCATCAGGAGAACACCTCTTTCCACCGAGGAAGCGAACCGCATGAGGCTTAACACCGCAGGAAGAAACCCTGAAGCTCGAGCCTACCATCATAATTTCGGATGGCGAGTTTGAGGGATCGCCTGCCATCCGATCCGCTTCTTACAACCTTCAAACCAGATTTCCCAATTCTCGATAGGGCGCTGGTGGAGGCCCCAGTTAATCTTGAGCCACTTCCACGGATTCAACCTATCGCCGTGAGATCGGCCAAAATCTGCGTTCGACTCCAATTCGCGGATGGGTCTCCTTCACCGTTGGAGAATGGTTTGAAGCAGTGATCTCTATTATCGAGGTTAGATGGGCGACCTTTATGGTCTTACGCCCATTCATATTGAGTAGCTTGGAGGAAATTCAGTGTTGGTGGCCCTCGGTGGCTAACGTTGTGAGCAAAAGCTCACTAGGCGGCTAACTCTTGCGTACCGTGTGGAGAGTTTAGCCTTTTGAATCCGCAATGAGGTGAGTGCGACTCCTCGGCGAGGCTCGAATCAAGGCTTCGTGAGCGCACCTTCGAGGAGAATATCGAGCAAGAGGTCATTTTGCGAACTCATATGGCGGCGGTGTAAACTGCGTCGAGATAAACTTGTACCACACCCATGTCAAACGACAGAATCGTGGATCGTTCAAGGGGAGAAGGCGAAGAATTTCAGCGTGAGTGCACGAGTCGGGATGTCAGCGAGCGTGAGAAGCAAGTCCTCGAGCGTCGTCGGGAACATCGCGGCTGCTATTGCCGCGAACTCGAAGAGGAACTTGAGAAGGAAGCCAAAGCTTCGGGTTCGGCGACCGGAGAAAAACTAGCCGCCGTCAAAGGCGACCTCGCTTCCTTCACATTACTAGATTGCGCCAATGAAGTCGGCGTGTTGCTTTGGTCTCGAGACTTCTTTGTTTTCTTTGTTGACCCGTCGTTGTGATTATCACAACTTTGCTTGAATCGATTGTCTCGACAATTGTAGCTCCTTTATATTTGCTTCAAATGAATAAGATTTATTCCCTTCATTGCTTATTATAATTCTTTTATTTAGATGCGAAATAATTAACCATAATACTTATAGGATTTTGGCGAATCCCGACCATCAGCGGGTTTGATTAGCCTTTACCAACTACCGTTTGAGTTGGGCTGGCATGTAGATTATCTAAATCCGTTCTACACACAGCGTTGTGCTAAAGAATGAAACCCTTCTAGACTTGTTGCTATGATATTGAATACATAGGCCACTTTTACGGCAAGAGACCACCCGACAGCAGCGTGTAAAGCGTTGGCTTTATCCCTTCTTAGGCTTGGGATAAAATACCCCGAATCAAACTCGGTGTCTTCTTCAATCGGAGAAAGACTAAACCCGACAGCAGCGTGTTAGGCGTTGGCTTTATCCCTTCTTAGGCTTGGGATAAAATACCCCGAATCAAACTCGGTGTCTTCTTCAATCGGAGAAAGACTAAGCCGACAGCAGCGTGTGGCGTTGACTTTAGAGTTATTAGCCAACCCCGACCTTCAGCGGGTTTGATGAGCCTTTACCAACTACCGTTTGAGTTGGGCTAGCATGTAGATTATCTAAATCCGTTCTACACACAGCGTTGTGCTAAAAGAATGAAACCCTTCTAGACTTGTTGCTATGATATTGAATACATAGGCTTCGTGCTCTTTTACGGGCAAGAGACCACCCGACAGCAGCGTGTTAGGCATTGGCTTTATCCCTTCTTAGGCTTGGGATAAAATGCCCCAGTCGAACTCGGTGTCTTCTTCAATCGGAGAAAGACTAAGCCGACAGCGTGTGGCGTTGGCTTTATCCCTTCTTAGGCTTGGGATAAAATGCCCCAGTCGAACTCGGTGTCTTCTTCAATCGGAGAAAGACTAAGCCGACAGCGTGTGGCGTTGGCTTTATCCCTTCTTAGGCTTGGGATAAAATGCCCCAAGATGAATCTTGGTGTCTTTGACCGAGAATGACTCAACCGAATAAATTGGTGAGAGAGAAGGAACTTTATGTTCTATTTCTCGAGAATGAAACCAATAGCGTGGGCCCGCCAGGGAATCGAAAAGACTTCGAGGCGACCTTGATCGGACAACACAGTGCGAAAATCCGGCGCATACCTTGATCGGCGCTACCTAAGATGAAAGATGGAACTAAGAGTGGGATCTCCGCCGAGAACCGAAAAGACTTCGAGGCGACCTTGATCGGACAACACAGTGCGAAAATCCGGCGCATACCTTGATCGGCGCTACCTAAGATGAAAGATGGAACTAAAAGTGGGATCTCCGCCGAGAACCGAAAAACTTCGGGTGACCTTGATCGGACAACTGGTTTGAAAATCGGCATACCTTGATCGGCGCTACCTAAGATGAAAGATGGAACTAAAAGTGGGATCTCCACTCGAGAACCGAAAAGACTTCGGCGACCTTGATCGGACAACACAGTGCGAAAATCCGGCGCATACCTTGATCGGCGCTACCTAAGATGAAGATGAAACTAAGAGTGGGATCTCCGCCGAGAACCGAAAAGACTTCGAGGCGACCTTGATCGGACAACACAGTGCGAAAATCCGGCGCATACCTTGATCGGCGCTACCTAAGATGAAGATGGAACTAAGAGTGGGATCTCCACTCGAGAACCGAAAAGACTTCGGCGACCTTGATCGGACAACACAGTGCGAAAATCCGGCGCATACCTTGATCGGCGCTACCTAAGATGAAAGATGGAACTAAGAGTGGGATCTCCGCCGAGAACCGAAAAGACTTCGAGGCGACCTTGATCGGACAACACAGTGCGAAAATCCGGCGCATACCTTGATCGGCGCTACCTAAGATGAAAGATGGAACTAAGAGTGGGATCTCCGCCGAGAACCGAAAAACTTCGGGTGACCTTGATCGGACAACTGGTTTGAAAATCCGGCGCATACCTTGATCGGCTACCTAAGATGAAAGATGGAACTAAAAGTGGGATCTCCGCCGAGAACCGAAAAGACTTCGAGGCGACCTTGATCGGACAACTGGTTTGAAAATCCGGCGCATACCTTGATCGGCGCTACCTAAGATGAAGATGGAACTAAGAGTGGGATCTCCGCCGAGAACCGAAAAAACTCAGGTGACCTTCAGTCGGACAACCTGGTCTGAAAATCCCGGCGCATACCTTCAGTCGGCGCTACCTAGGAATAGGGTGGATAGATGGGACTAAGAACCCCTCCGTTTATCACGAAAGGGATCTGATGCTTAGAGAGGAAGAATTTTATATTCTATCTCCGGCGTAAAAGGGATTTTGATTGGGCCTCTTGTTCATAGAAGGAATCAAGAGGAGATTGTGGCAATGTACCATAAAATTTGTAGGCCCACCGTCAAGGGATTTGATTGGTGGGGGAAAATAATGATGGAGGATAAATCTAGGGTTATCCTCAAGTGGGTAACACATCCCACGAGAAACTTCCCGTTGAAACGGGTTATCCTGAAGATACTAAGGGTAGTATTTCTTCAGGAACTTCCCATTTATCGGCATTAATTGTCGGTCGCCATTTAGTGTAATTAGGCGGTATGCACCATTAGAGTAGACCGTTTCTATTACAAACGGACCCTCCCATTTAGGTTCGAATTTACCTTTCTTTTTGGAAGTGAGGATTATCGGTCGTCGAGCAGCGAGGACCAAATCTCCTTCTTTAAAGGTTCTCTGTCGAACTTTCTTGTTGAAAGCCCTCGACATCCTAGCTTGGTAGAACTCAATGCATTGTTGAGCCTCCAGGCGCTTCTCATCTAACATCTCGAGCTCTTGAGGCGTTTACGATGTTGTTTTTCGGTCGTCATCTCTCGCTGAAAGGGCGATTCGGCGGACGAACTGAATTTCCAACGGAGAACTGTTGCACCCATAAACCGGAGTACGGGTCGCCTGGGCCATGCTGCATCAAGCAGCGATATGCCCGAGTGCTTCTCGAGTTTATCATCGGTCTAGCTTGTTATTCTTCACAAGCCGACAAAATTTTGATAATCGTCTTGTTGAATGCCCTGCTAATCCATTTGTCGCCGGATTATAAGCCGCTGACGAGACATCTTGTATCTTGAACTTTTCAAAACGATGAAGGAATTGCGATGAATTGGGGACCGTTATCATGCGATCCGTTTGGGACACCGTGTCGGTAAATGACATGGTGTTTGATAAATTTGACGACAAGTATTTCTTTACTTTTAGGGATTGCTTCACCCACTTAGAGAAGTAGTCGGTGTCGCTAGAATAAACCGATCGCCTTTGGTGACGGAGGAAAAATGGGACCTAGCGTCCATTCCCCATGTCTCGAATGGCGAGGATGTGGCGAAGGATGCAGCCTTTCGAGGTGATGCATATAATTCGCGGAATTTGACACGCCATGGTTTCGAAGCCGCATCGACGCCGCCATTAATCATCGTGGGCCAAAAGTAGCCCATTCTCCTAATTCGATCGTAGAGCTTGGGACCAGTCGGTGCGACCACATTCCCCTTCGGTGCTTCCCGAAGGACCTCTTCTTTGTTTGAGAGGCATCGGAGTAAAGACCATCGCACTCCCTACATATAGCATCCGGTTTCGTAAAGAATCTTGGAGCTCACCGATTGACTCTTCCTTCACGCCTTCGTAGAATACCATGTAAGACGAATCGATGATAGGAAAGCCAATCCGGGGCTCCAACTTGGTTTGGGTTGCATGTACTTCTTTGGTAACTACCCCTTATCTTCTTGTGCCTCATCGTATAATGGTACGAAGAGTTGGTGAGTCCGTCAACTAGTTGCTCGTCTCTAAGGTTGTGCTAACGACACGCCTAACGCCGCTGCATCCGCGATAAGCGTTTTGGAAGCGGGATATATTCGATGAAAAACTCTTGAATGAGTGCGCTATTTCAACGACTATCGATGATAGGGGATTAGATCATTCGACTTAGTAGTCACCACGAACTGCTTAACTATCAATTGCGAATCGCCGACGCCGAGATATTCGACCCCGGCTCCTTGGCGAAACTAAGTCCAATAAGTAGTGCATTGTATTCAGCTCGTTATTAGAGCAAGGTTCACGAGAATAAGCACGGGCATGACAGATTCCTGGGAAACTAAGACAACCCGACTCGTGGAAATCTTAGAACATCAGGGGCACTTGCCACATTGGTAGCTCGAGAGGTTCAAAATACAATCGCCATATTTGTTGGTGCGATGTAGTGTTGACTTCTTGAACTTCATCAGGAAGATCATCATATAGCTCAACCGCATCCGTCGGCCGGCGTACCAAGAGATCACAAATCGCTTGTCCTTTGGTGACTTACATTGTTTAAAATACAAGTCATATTGGGACAAGAGCAAGGCCCATTTCGCCAAGCGCCAACTCATCGAGGCGGTGGGTCATAAATATCCAACCGATTTACGCTAGAGATAACATAAATCGTCTGTCAGGCTAAATAGTGCGCATTTTACGAATCGCGAACACTAATGCAAGGCACCGCTTCACCATTGATATCGAGACTCAAAGACCACCATGTTCGCTCTCGTAATACACCGTCCGTCGCGACCGGGCCGCCGCCGCCTCACAGTAAGGCGCTTAACGAAAGTGATCCGCCTTGACGATCAAAACGGTTTTCCCATCATGTGCAACAAGAACAGAGGTTTAGCGAGATATGACTTGATCTCTTCAAATGCCTTACGGCGTCGTCCCAAATATGACCGCCCTTCTTGTTCAACTTAGAGAGCGGTTGGCACTTCTCGGATAGGTTCGATATGAACCGTCGGATGTCATGTCGCCCTTGTAACCCCCGAAGTTCTCGCATTTCTGAGGTTGCAACTCTTGAATTGCCTTCACTTTATCGATCAACGTGGATGCCCTTATTTGTGGCGACAAAGCCAGGAACTTGCCACTAGACATCCCAAGGAAGGATTTGGCGGGGTTCATCTTTAGTTGATGAGTTCGCATGAGTTCGAATACCGTTCTAAGATCTTTGATGTGATCTCCTTTGTCCGCGGCTTTTCACGACCAAATCGTCGGCGTAGCATTCGACCGTTTTCGAAGATGATCTGGAAAATCTCGGTCATTGCTGCGGTATGTTGCACCGCGTTTTAAGCCGAACGGCATGACCGTAGCAATATCATATATGCTTCAACGCTGTGTTTAGGCCATCGGGTGCATCTTGATTTGGTTGTACCCGAAAAGCCATCCATAAAGGACATCCTCTCAAATCCACATGTATTATCAACTATGGCGTCGGTGATTGGCGGAAATCATCCTTTGGGCAAGCGTTGGTCTGTAGTCGACGGATCCTAATCGAACCATTCTTCTTCATGGCCAGGGACTATATTAGCCACCCAATCCGGATGTTGAATTTCCTCGATGAATCCGATTCTATGAGTTTCTTTACTTTGTCAGCGATTGCTTGCAATATTTGTGGGCGAAACCGTCTTTCTTTGTTGCTTGGCGGGTTTGACATCCATCTTGATGTTGGTGATGTGTCGCCACATTAGGGTCGAGTCTGGCATGTCCTCATAGCTCGAGGCGAATACATCGATATACTCCACGATCAAGGCAACTAACTCTTCCTTTTCTTCGAGGGAGAGTATTGCGATGTTTATGAGTTTAGGATGCTCTTCATCCCCATATTAACTGGACTACCTCATCCTTAGTGGGGGTTCTCTTTGTTGAACCTATCCCCAAGCTGCTCTTGGAGTTGATGGATCCATGGGTCTTCCCATGTTGGCATGTCTTCATCACTCTCAGCGATGGCGGGGATCAGCTGAAGCCATATTTGACATTAAAGCCTTGAAAGCTTCTCAGAGGTGGTGTAGAATCCCAAGCGAAGAATCGGGCGAATGTCCGTCTACCTCATCGGGTGGATTATTATCAATCGACCACGAGCATTAGATCTTCTGAGGAGGACTCGTATCCCAATCCCCGTCTGAATGCGTAGTAGTTATCTGGCTTCCCTCTTGGGACATATGCCGCTCTGGGAGGGACTCGAGGACCTCGCCCAAAACCAGACCTTCTCCTTGTGTCAAGTTATACCCCCATTTCTTCATGATACCCAGTGTTTCTGGACTATATCTGAATGTGTGGAGGATAGGTCCATTGTTGTCTTCGTCGTTTTCTAAGAAATGATTCGGCGCTGGAACTGCATCTCCTTTACCGTAAACCAAGTCTTTTTCACTACTCGATCTTCGTGGGATGGCGAAAGCCGCCCCAAAGGAGTTCTGAATCGCTTTGTGTAAAGCAAGATGAGTGAATTGGTAGGTGCAACTCCGGATCGTTGTATAAACCCGTCATCACATCATTCAAAGACAAAGGGTACTCTAAATCGTCATTTATTGATTCATCGGCAATTTGCCAATTACAATGTTCATCTGACGATTCTTCATCGTCAAGATTGATTACAAGGGGTACAATGTCATTTAAAACAAAACCACCACTATAACCAAGCCGGCGGTATCAACTTCTCCACCGCCGTCTGCTGGGCCGATGATTCGCCGGACTCATTACCGTAGAGGAGAGAATCGGTGAAATAATTCTCCATCCCTTAAGCGGTTGTTTGTCGCGACCACCGTCTTGACCTCATTATTAGTGTCTACATATTTGAGACGATGAAGAGTAGGCGGGACTATAACGTTATTGTGGATCCAAGGTCGACCCAACAATAAGTTATAGGAAGTCTCGCGTCAATCACATAGCGGTGACTTGGACTTTAAGTCCCCATTTGGCACTTTATCCGATCTTACCAAGCGCCGACCCGGTGTTAAATCCATAAATCATTGTGTTCGCCGACGCCAGCCATCGTGAATTCGATGATACATGAGGCGAGGGCATGATGTTCATGAATGAACCCGGATCGACTTGGATCCTGCTAACTTCACCGGAACCAATATACGGTGAAGTATAGCGGCCTATCGTGCTTGAAATTCCTTGTCGCATATCCTCCTTTGTAAAAGTGATGCGAGGAAGTGTTTAGCCGCAGGTTGCATTCTTGGGCGATTCTTACGGACTCGGTGAATCAGGTGAGGAAGACCTCCGAATCGCCGGCTTCTTGAAGAGCTTCTTTCGTCTCTTTTGATAACCGCAACAACTCGCATTGAGTGATCCTTTATGAATATTGGCCAATTGTGCCATTACATCAAAGCGGTATGGAGAGTTGAAGTTCGGTTTATTTCTTCCAATCGGCGATCGAATCGAGACCGCCGGAGTTGAACTTCCTCGTAGTCGTTTTGTCTTTCGCTTTTCGGGCCACAGTGAGGGTGTTGTTGGTACCCGACTCGGCGTCTTGGCATTTGGGTCGGGGACTTAGGGTACTTGTACTTGTACTGCGGTCCACTGGTATGCGGCTCGTTCCTTCTGACAAACCGAATGTTACCACCGCTCATTATTTCCTCCGCACTGTGGAAGTAGCATGGCATGCCTTTCCCCTCCGTTTTGATTTTTTCTTGATGAGGAAGGAGCTACCCATTGCTCATCCTCAAGCGGTGCAGGTGGACCCACGGGACTTCGCCATTTGGGGTATACGATACAAGTCCTTTACGGCGTTGTTTGTGTGGTCGTCATTCACCGTCTTCATTGCGACTTTGACTACGGTTTGGGTTCAAACCATGTCAATGGTAATCACTCCAAAGCTTATGGACACGCATTTGCTCCGACCTTCTTTTCTTTGGGCGGCTTCATAGTGATGACCCTACGTCAATTAAAGCACGGATTTTGTCCTTAAAGGTGAAGCGAGGATTTAGTGGGGTGATGAATTGCCACTGTGATACAGCGATATTTTGGGTCGTTAGTCCTCATTGCCTCCTCTTGATTACGAATCGGAGGAGCTTGATCTTGTTATTTTCGACAAGATATTTGAAGAGACCGGAATCTCGCCGCCCCTAAAGGAATAGGACTTCGAATTCGCTCAGGGTCTGTGTTGCCACGTTGATTGTGCCCGCGGCGGCGCTTCGCGCTTGCCGGGCCGCTGCCGCTGGGTTGAGTTGGAACATTTGGTTCGCGAACCACGCTTTGTCTCGTCTTTCCTTTGCCGCTGACAAGTTACGCTCGAGTTTCCGCCGCCTACTCGACTCTTTCCGGCTTTTTCCTCTTGAGGAACCTTTCGGCTTTGTTTCCACGAACCTTCAAGTCCTTCCACGTTATAGGCGGTGCCGTCCCCATTGCCTCGAGCACGCCTATCAACAAGTTACCGCGTGTCCGAGGATGAACTTCTGTTATTGGATCCGACGGTTCATTGCCTTGTTAGAATCGTTTGACAAAGTTATCCACTTTCTCCGCCCTTCTCGCTTCGCCGAAGTAACGCGTCGATCGACACTTTCTATCGCTGCCGAAGAAATTGGTGAGGAAACTAGATTCCATATCGCCCCAAATGCTAATGCTCGCTTGAGACGGCGGTACCAATCGAATCAGACCCGAAGGGTACCAGCGAATGGCCAGAACCATCGGGCTCGTTTAGGATATCACCCAGTGCGACTTGAAGTAAATCAAGTCGTGTCGGGGAACCCTTCCGTCAAGCGGTGTGAAGTTTATTAAATTAAACTTTGTCGGGTATGGGATTGATTCCCACTCCCTAGGGTATGGGCAAGGGATGCGGTTTTCTTCACCTCTTGGCGGAATCGGTGAATTGATTTTGCTCTCGAGGTCTTTGATCTTCGCCAACTACATTATGCCCATGCTGCGCCGGGTTCAGAGGGTTATCATCCTCTTGTATTTCCTCCCGTCCGAATCGGCCGCTATCTTGATCGACGCTTGATACCGCTCGATTCACCCGATGTTTTGACAAGGCTTGATCTGTTGGTCATGCATTTCTCTCATCGCCCGTGATGGCCAACTCCATCTCTAACTTGAAGTTCTCCCATTGCTTATTCAGCGCTTCTAGCATTTTAGCCACTTGATGCATGCGATCATAAGCATTTCTGGGGCTCTTCGCCGATACAAGATGATCGAGGCAATTATGAGCCTATATCCTAAGCATCATCCTCCGCGTATCCCTTTCGAAGTTTGTCAGACTCGATCGCTTGATAGTCCCGACCGCAACGAAGTTAACCGCTAAGCGATGCGCCGAATTGTCCGCGGACGATGGTTCTTGTCGGGTCATATTATTAGTGACCTCGGCAATTCATCTTCGGGATGTCCTCCTTCAAGGAATCGCCTTGACCTAGGTCTTGCGTTTCCGCGTTAAGTCTTTGGAAGACCAAACTCTTCGAGTTTCTGCCAATTGCACTCCAGAGCACCGCTTTGATGAGCTTGGAGCACAAGCATGACCGCCAATTTAGGGGAATCCTTCGAGATTTTCACTTTGCACGGTAATATAGCTCGTTGGCTGCGGTACCGGAGCACCGTGTTGGCACGATCTTTCGGGTATAACATCGCCGTCATCGAGCGAGTGTCTCCTTCGAGAATGGCCAAAACTACGAAAGTAACTTCGCCTTGACTTCGCTTATGTGGCGTGAAGTTTGAGACCCTCGGACCGATCTTTAATCCGGTTGGTGGGGTTCTGAGGAATCTCCGGTCCTTTCGAACGGGTGCTCCGTACGAGGAGTGACCCGTGATCCCTTGAGAGGACCAGCGATCCTTGATAGTTGGTTTGGTGGTGGTGGCGGGGTTGGTTTCACCACGGTTGATCTGAGCACCTTTGACCTTGGCGCCGTCGGACTTGGACTTTGGCGAGTTTAGCGCCTATAGCCGGCTTAGGTGTCGAGGCAGAACGTGGGCAAGCGGGGTTGGGGCACCGTTAGACTTGGGCCTCAAACACGGTGAGTGCGTTGGTGGCTTTTCCACTTCCTTCTTCAACTCACGGCACTGACCAAAGCCGTGCTCTGCAAGGAGGCGCGGCGCTCCGGATGCGCTCTCGGAAGTGTGGAGCGATTTCGCTGACACGACTGGTTGACGGCTTGATAGACTGGCTCGATCACTTGAGGTCAAACCTCTGCGAAGTCCGATCTTAGATCCGCCAGCGGACCCCATCCACGGATTGCATGGCCTTGGCATTTTGCCCGCCATGCTTTGTCGCCGCCGGGCTCTTGGAGAGCGCAGCGTCATCGGCGCTCATCTGGCGCCATCCGGACTTCGGGCCGGCGGGATTTTCGCCACCTGCGCCGGGTTGGACTCGCCATCACGGGGCTCTACCTCGAGGCCCATCGGTTCTTGCGCCGAGACCTTCTTGGAGCCGCGGGGAACCGATCTCGAAGAGGGTGAGGACAAGTACTCCTCGAACTTCTCTTGGTGAACTTCGAACTTCGACCTCTTCCTCCACCGATAGGAATCCGCTGGCCGCGCGACGCACGCACTCGATCGAGGCCGGTGGCTCCCACTGCGGGTCGCCTGTTCGGTAAAAGTCGGTTTGTTATTCATTGCTTCGTTTGTTATTCATTGTCTTCTTCTTCAATGGGGATTTTTGGAGAGCAAGGGGCTTGGAGGAGATTTGAGTTTTGAGCCAGTTGGAGATCTTGAAGAATTCTTGCGAGATCCACGGCGGTCGGCCTACGGTTCGAACACCGTGACCACAAGTTCGATCGGCGTCGATCTACAGCGGAAGATGGCGAATTGGTCGAACTCTGAGATACCCTCTAGATTAAGCCGTCTTAATCTCGGGGATATATTGTGATTTCTCCTAGTAGATCTCACCGCTCGTGATCCTCTCGCCGTGAGTGTGATCCCTCGGTAACCGTTTCCTTCGTGAAGCGAGCCCCTCGTCTGTAGTTCGAGGCGGTCTCTACGGATCGAATTGCGGTGGTCCACGGACACAAAAGTCCGACACGGGCAAAGAACCCATGGCGAGGACCCGATATAGCGAAATCCTGCGTGTTTGTTCACTAAGGAGAAAGTTGTAATTTTTCGTTTTCATTTATGCGCCTTAAAACAAAAGAATGCCTTTTATTTTAGGTGCAAATCAACAAAATTACAACTTTGCCAAATGGTAAACTGAAGGATCTGAATACTAACGTGAATTCTGCCGAAAAGGGCTTTAAAGTCATCACTGATACGTCAATAAGCGTTTCGATGCAAACTTCGGCGAAAGGCTTCGTTCAAGAGCGAATCACACTCGCGAAAAATCCGTACAGGAAAATCACGGCGTATCTGGTAAAACGGCAATAGAGGGTATCACCGACAATCGATCGCTTAACGAATCCGGGGCGTCGGCGAATTTCAGCCGTCGTCGGCAAATCGATGTTGCTAAAATCGCAAACCTGAAAATCTCCTTCTACTCAGGCCTATTTATACGGAAATGCGGGTGTTGTGGCCGAGAGGCCACCTCGATACCTGGCGAGTCACCTCGGCAAGTTGGCGGAAGCGCCGTTCGCCGTTTCGTCGTTTTTAAGTCGTTTTCGGCGTTTTCCGTCTCTCGGGCTTGGGTTCCGTCTATATTTGACTCCGGGACTAATTCTTGGTTCGTTCCGGTTCAACGGTCCCGAAATCCGATCGTCAATTCAAGTCCGGTTTAAACCGTGCTTGTGACGCTGTGGGTTCGCCGTCGAGTTCGCGTCTTAACGATTCGACGTCTGTATCATTCGATGGGTTGTCATTCACCGACTCCCCGTCACGAGTTGGTTTCGGGGATCTTGTAAGTATTTTTCAACGCCTACAATAGTATATAAGATTATCGATCCCACGAGGAACGGGAAAGTAGGAAGGTTTTTGCTCAAGTTTTGGTTCTCAAATTATGCGCGTGACAATTAGGAGTTTATTAAAATAAAATGAAAGTAAGAAAATGGTGAAAGTGGATATGGAGAGATAAGAGAGAGTGGATGTGGCCATGACGCACGGCACCTCCCATCTGAGGCCGTGGCTCCCATCGTCGCCTGTTCGCAGTCGGTTTGTTATTCATTGCTTCGTTTGTTATTCATTGTCTTCTTCTTCAATGGGGATTTTTGGAGAGCAAGGGGCTTGGAGGAGATTTGGTGGGATTTTTGGAGCGGATTTGAGAGATCTTGAAGAATTCTTGCGAGATCCACGGCGATCGGCGGTTAGAACACCGGCGAGCACAAGTTCGATCGGCGTCGATCTAGCGGAAGATGGCGGATTGGTCGAACTCTGAGATACCCTCTAGATTAAGCCGTCTTAATCTCGGGGATAATTTGTGATTTCTCCTAGTAGATCTCACGCTCGTGATCCTCTCGCCGTGAGTGTGATCCCTCGGTAACCGTTTCCTTCGTGAAGCGAGCCCCTCGTCTGTAGTTCGAACGGGTCTCTACGGATCGAATTGCGGTGGTCCACGGACACAAAAGTCCGACGCGAGGCAAAGAACCCGCATGGCGAGGACCTCGATATAGAGAAATCACCGTGTTTGTTCACTAAGGAGAAAGTTGTAATTTTTCGTTTTCATTTATGCGCCTTAAAACAAAAGATTTTCACATTAATAGCTGTAATTATTAATCAATAAAATTCAAATAATGACATATCCCCATCCAAGATATCTTGTACAACATTAATATCAAGTCTTTGGACAGTAATATTAACTGCAAGTGATATCTTGTTGCAATGATCAAACACTGACAATAACACATGTCAAACAACAAACCCATCTTTGGATTGATTTGTTATCCACATGTAAACCTTATAATTGTCAGCGTTTATCATCACAGATCGTATCTGATCTAAATAAATATTAATCTTCCTTTGGGCCGATTAAATATCTACTCGAAAAAGTATACACACAACCATCTAACATCCTTCATGAACAATCTACACAAGAGAGGTTACTTTGGCAACATCTTGCTTCAATTAATCATTTAGAATGAGAGACCAACTTAATTCCTTAGTGTCATAATACTTGAATGAAATAATTGATTAACAAATTTAATTGAGTTTGCACGAATTGAGCACGAGGCTCGCTTGAGTTTGAGCTGCGAGGTTCGACTTGAGTTGAGCTGCGAGGTTCGACTTGAGTTGAGCTGCGAGGTTCGACTTGAGTTGAGCTGCGAGGTTCGACTTGAGTTGAGCTGCGAGGTTCGACTTGAGTTCAAGCTGCGAGGTTCGACTTGAGTTGAGCTGCGAGGTTCGACTTGAGTTGAGCTGCGAGGTTCGACTTGAGTTGAGCTGCGAGGTTCGACTTGAGTTGAGCTGCGAGGTTCGACTTGAGTTGAGCTGCGAGGTTCGACTTGAGTTGAGCTGCGAGGTTCGACTTGAGTTGAGCTGCGAGGTTCGACTTGAGTTGAGCTGCGAGGTTCGACTTGAGTTGAGCTGCGAGGTTCGACTTGAGTTGAGCTGCGAGGTTCGACTTGAGTTCAAGCTGCGAGGTTCGACTTGAGTTGAGCTGCGAGGTTCGACTTGAGTTGAGCTGCGAGGTTCGACTTGAGTTGAGCTGCGAGGTTCGACTTGAGTTGAGCTGCGAGGTTCGACTTGAGTTGAGCTGCGAGGTTCGACTTGAGTTGAGCTGCGAGGTTCGACTTGAGTTGAGCTGCGAGGTTCGACTTGAGTTGAGCTGCGAGGTTCGACTTGAGTTGAGCTGCGAGGTTCGACTTGAGTTGAGCTGCGAGGTTCGACTTGAGTTGAGCTGCGAGGTTCGACTTGAGTTGAGCTGCGAGGTTCGACTTGAGTTGAGCTGCGAGGTTCGACTTGAGTTGAGCTGCGAGGTTCGACTTGAGTTGAGCTGCGAGGTTCGACTTGAGTTGAGCTGCGAGGTTCGACTTGAGTTGAGCTGCGAGGTTCGACTTGAGTTCAAGCTGCGAGGTTCGACTTGAGTTGAGCTGCGAGGTTCGACTTGAGTTGAGCTGCGAGGTTCGACTTGAGTTGAGCTGCGAGGTTCGACTTGAGTTGAGCTGCGAGGTTCGACTTGAGTTGAGCTGCGAGGTTCGACTTAAAATAAAATGAAAGTAAGAAAATGGTGAAAGTGGATATGGAGAGATAAGAGAGAGTGGATGTGGATTATGTGCAAAAGAGGAGAAAATGAAGTTGAGAATGTGGTTGTAGTTATATGCACATAATAACAAAACTAGGTTTGAGATTATATGCACATGAAGGGAATATGAGATTGAGAGAGAAGTAAAAATCAATGAAATCAAAAATAAAGGAAAATAACAAACAAATGGAAAACAAGGATAAGAGGAAAATAAAGAAGGTAAAGTATGAAGGATTAATTAAAGATATGAGGAATCTAGAGTAGATCCACTTAGCTTATCTCAATCTCATGAAAATGAGTTGGATTTGTTAGCTAGTTTCAAACAATCTCTAGGGATCCCACAAATATTAGCTCCACACTTAGAAAAGGATAATTCCCTAGAGGGTTCTAGCCTCAAGGTGAATTAAAGAAAAGGAAAATCTATTCTAGAAAGTAAATACAAGAATTAAATACATTGCATGAAAGTAAATTGCAAGGAATTAAATTGCATGAAAGTAAATTGCAAGAAAGTAAATTGCATGAAAGTAAATCTATTCTACAAACAAGAAAATAAAGAAGAAAATGAAAAAGAAATAAAATAGAAACCAACAACTCCTGATCTTAATCTAATCCTCCTTTTGGTCCTTGGATTAGAAGAAGAGAAAGGAAATTGAAGGGTGAAACATTTCATTTATTGTGTAACAAAGTTACAATTTTGGAAGGTCTTCTCAATTAAGAGTGACCCTCCTCTCCAAATGGAGTTTTTACAAAATATTTCACACTCAAAACACTCGGCCTTCACCCTATTTATAGCCCAACGGAGTTGATGTGAACCATTGGATCAAACCTAGCCAAAAGGAAGAGAAATCCACCATTAATTGAATCATTTGCAAACCGATCGGTTGGCGTCGGTTAATAACCGGTTGGCCAACCGGTTGGTCAACCGATGGTTCCCAACCGAATTTGTCTTTTCTTGATTTTTCTTCACGAATTTCTCTTGGATCAATTTGGTATCTTGGGCCTTTGTTTGTCTTCGATTTGGGCTTCAAATATTGGTAGAAATTGAGAATTTGAGTCATTTGGGCTTTTATTCATTATTTCTTTATTAGCACGCAAAATAAGATAAAATGATTATTAGTAATATCGTTATTCATATAACATAGGTAATAAGGGTATAAAATGTAATTAAAATGTGATAATCATCTTGAAATTAGACCCATTTAGCATGGGAATTGAGTTGATGTTAAAACAAAAGATTTTCACATTAATAGCTGTAATTATTAATCAATAAAATTCAAATAATGACATATCCCCATCCAAGATATCTTGTACAACATTAATATCAAGTCTTTGGACAGTAATATTAACTGCAAGTGATATCTTGTTGCAATGATCAAACACTGACAATAACACATGTCAAACAACAAACCCATCTTTGGATTGATTTGTTATCCACATGTAAACCTTATAATTGTCACGCGTTTATCATCACAGTCATATCTGATCTAAATAAATATTAATCTTCCTTTGGGCCGATTAAATATCTACTCGAAAAAGTATACACACAACCATCTAACATCCTTCATGAACAATCTACACAAGAGAGGTTACTTTGGCAACATCTTGCTTCAATTAATCATTTAGAATGAGAGACCAACTTAATTCCTTAGTGTCATAATACTTGAATGAAATAATTGATTAACACTGAAATTTAATTGAGTTTGCCTGAATTGAGCACGAGGCTCGCTTGAGTTTGAACTGCGAGGTTCGACTTGAGTTCGAACTGCGAGGTTCGACTTGAGTTCGAACTGCGAGGTTCGACTTGAGTTCGAACGGCGAGGTTCGACTTGAGTTCGAACTGCGAGGTTCGACTTGAGTTCGAACTGCGAGGTTCGACTTGAGTTCGAACGGCGAGGTTCGACTTGAGTTCGAACTGCGAGGTTCGACTTGAGTTCGAACTGCGAGGTTCGACTTGAGTTCGAACTGCGAGGTTCGACTTGAGTTCGAACGGCGAGGTTCGACTTGAGTTCGAACTGCGAGGTTCGACTTGAGTTCGAACTGCGAGGTTCGACTTGAGTTCGAACTGCGAGGTTCGACTTGAGTTCGAACGGCGAGGTTCGACTTGGCGAGGTTCGACTTGAGTTCGAACTGCGAGGTTCGACTTGAGTTCGAACGGCGAGGTTCGACTTGAGTTCGAACGGCGAGGTTCGACTTGAGTTCGAACTGCGAGGTTCGACTTGAGTTCGAACGGCGAGGTTCGACTTGAGTTGACTGCGAGGTTCGACTTGAGTTCGAACGGCGAGGTTCGACTTGAGTTCGAACGGCGAGGTTCGACTTGAGTTCGAACGGCGAGGTTCGACTTGAGTTCGAACGGCGAGGTTCGACTTGAGTTCGACTGCGAGGTTCGACTTGAGTTCGAACGGCGAGGTTCGACTTGAGTTCGACTGCGAGGTTCGACTTGAGTTCGAACGGCGAGGTTCGACTTGAGTTCGAACGGCGAGGTTCGACTTGAGTTCGACTGCGAGGTTCGACTTGAGTTCGAACGGCGAGGTTCGACTTGAGTTCGACTGCGAGGTTCGACTTGAGTTCGACTGCGAGGTTCGACTTGAGTTCGAACGGCGAGGTTCGACTTGAGTTCGACTGCGAGGTTCGACTTGAGTTGACTGCGAGGTTCGACTTGAGTTCGACTGCGAGGTTCGACTTGAGTTCGACTGCGAGGTTCGACTTGAGTTCGACTGCGAGGTTCGACTTGAGTTCGACTGCGAGGTTCGACTTGAGTTCGACTGCGAGGTTCGACTTGAGTTCGACTGCGAGGTTCGACTTGAGTTCGACTGCGAGGTTCGACTTGAGTTCGACTGCGAGGTTCGACTTGAGTTCGACTGCGAGGTTCGACTTGAGTTCGAACGGCGAGGTTCGACTTGAGTTCGACTGCGAGGTTCGACTTGAGTTCGACTGCGAGGTTCGACTTGAGTTCGACTGCGAGGTTCGACTTGAGTTCGACTGCGAGGTTCGACTTGAGTTCGACTGCGAGGTTCGACTTGAGTTGACTGCGAGGTTCGACTTGAGTTCGACTGCGAGGTTCGACTTGAGTTCGACTGCGAGGTTCGACTTGAGTTCGACTGCGAGGTTCGACTTGAGTTCGAACGGCGAGGTTCGACTTGAGTTCGACTGCGAGGTTCGACTTGAGTTCGACTGCGAGGTTCGACTTGAGTTCGACTGCGAGGTTCGACTTGAGTTCGACTGCGAGGTTCGACTTGAGTTCGACTGCGAGGTTCGACTTGAGTTGACTGCGAGGTTCGACTTGAGTTCGACTGCGAGGTTCGACTTGAGTTCGACTGCGAGGTTCGACTTGAGTTCGACTGCGAGGTTCGACTTGAGTTCGACTGCGAGGTTCGACTTGAGTTCGACTGCGAGGTTCGACTTGAGTTCGACTGCGAGGTTCGACTTGAGTTCGACTGCGAGGTTCGACTTGAGTTCGACTGCGAGGTTCGACTTGAGTTCGACTGCGAGGTTCGACTTGAGTTGACTGCGAGGTTCGACTTGAGTTGACTGCGAGGTTCGACTTGAGTTCGACTGCGAGGTTCGACTTGAGTTCGACTGCGAGGTTCGACTTGAGTTCGACTGCGAGGTTCGACTTGAGTTCGACTGCGAGGTTCGACTTGAGTTCGACTGCGAGGTTCGACTTGAGTTCGACTGCGAGGTTCGACTTGAGTTCGACTGCGAGGTTCGACTTGAGTTCGACTGCGAGGTTCGACTTGAGTTCGAACGGCGAGGTTCGACTTGAGTTCGAATCGCGAGGTTCGACTTGAGTTCGAATCGCGAGGTTCGACTTGAGTTCGAATCGCGAGGTTCGACTTGAGTTCGAATCGCGAGGTTCGACTTGAGTTCGAATCGCGAGGTTCGACTTGAGTTCGAATCGCGAGGTTCGACTTGAGTTCGAATCGCGAGGTTCGACTTGAGTTCGAATCGCGAGGTTCGACTTGAGTTCGAATCGCGAGGTTCGACTTGAGTTCGAATCGCGAGGTTCGACTTGAGTTCGAATCGCGAGGTTCGACTTGAGTTCGAACGGCGAGGTTCGACTTGAGTTCGAACGGCGAGGTTCGACTTGAGTTCGAATCGCGAGGTTCGACTTGAGTTCGAATCGCGAGGTTCGCCAAAATGAACCGAGGTTCGCCTAATGCGAGGTTCGCCAAAATGAACCGAGGTTCGCCTAAATGCGAGGTTCGCCAAAAGGCGAGGTTCGCCAAAATGAACCTCGAACCTCGTCTGAACTACAGGAACCCCTTAGGGTTTAGATCTGAACCGTCAAAGCCGCTTAGGCTTTTGAACCCATTAGGGTTTATTCGTGATGGCTGCCGCCGTTACAAAAAACAAAAAAAAAAATTTTTTTTTTTTTAACTCAATCCAGATCCAAACCTTATATTAATTTTCTAAAATCATAGAAAATTTAACCAAAAAATCAAAAAAGTTACTGTTCACGACCAAAAAATTTTACTTTTCATCTCGAATTATTTCATTTACTGTTCATCCGAACATAAATTACTGTTCATCCGAGATCAAACCTTCTTGTTCATCAGAAAAAACTTTCTTGATCATCGGACTAAAACATTTCTTGTTCATCCGAACCCAAAAAATTCGAAAAA
Organism: Asparagus setaceus; assembly: GCA_012295165.1. NCBI lineage: Eukaryota > Viridiplantae > Streptophyta > Magnoliopsida > Asparagales > Asparagaceae > Asparagus > Asparagus setaceus. The sequence continues at coordinate 87,380,977 of CM022702.1, read as the reverse complement.
GATTTGATCTTTATTCATAAATCCACCCGAAAAATCATAGAAACTCAAAAAATCTCTAAGAGTTAATCAAGAGGCTCTGATACCACTTGTAAGAACTTTAATAAGACTTGATTACCTCAAAGAGATTGATAAAAAACTAAAGCGGAATTATACCTGAATCCATGGTTTGGATCTTGGGTGGATTGATGGATCTTTTAATCTTAGGGCTTCTTCTCTTCCTTAGATCTCTTTTGAGATGGGGGTAAAAGAGATGAGAATTCTTGTGTTTACCCTAGATTAGGGACCATAACCCCATATATATAGGTGTTGCACTTTTACAATTTGGCCCCTCATCAAATTGTAATTACAACCTGGTATCTGCACATTTAGCCCATGACAATATATAAATACCCGATAACCCAACTTAATTGATCACTTTAGTGGGTTTCCTTAAGTGATAGATTTACACATTAATTTAACATATGTGCCCACAAATAGATTTAATTAGATTTAAATCTAACAAGGGATTTTAATAAGAATCGTGTGGATAGGTTTTACTGGTTTCTGGCCGTGTTGAGTTGTGTAAACTTTGGGGTTTATGTTTTGTGTGCTAAGTGGTATAAATATAGAGGAGATGTGCATGATGGTGTTGTTGATGTTGGCGGTGAAGAAGGTGAGGAGAGCAAGGGGGAGAAGCTAGATCAGAATGAGAGTAGGCAAGTTTGGTAAAGGGAGAGGAAGTGAGAAATGAATTTGAATATTATAGTTATGTGTATATCTTTAGATTCAAAAGAAATAAATTGAAAATGTGGTGGTAAAAGATTTTGTTGAATTTTGGGTTTACAAAACAAATGGATCCTGATAACCCGCTTTACGTGATCCCAACGTCAATGATTTTTTTATGTTTAATTTTTGAAGTTTAAACCATTTATAATTTTGCTAGTACAGATGCATGCCTTTTTCTTTAGATATTTCCTCACAGGTTCAAACAAATTATTTTCTGGATTCTGTTGCGCATCATGACCTTAGTCTTCTCTTTCTCTCGGTAATTTCGATTACTTGGTTTTGGATCCTTTTCCTCATAATTCTATTCTTCTATATTTTGATTGCTTATATTTGGATCTCTATAAATTTCATTGTAAAATTAATAGACAGGAGATGCCAATCTTTTTAGAAGTTTGATCTCAAAATAGTTCGAAGCTGCCAAGTTAAAGGTCAAAGCATGTTATTGAGTTAGAAAGTCTGTTTCACTTTGACATTCAAGTGGTAAAGCATGACAATGGCTAAGAGCCTAAAACTCAAGACCAGACTACAATTTTGTTTCAAAGGTAAGTTTCACTAAATTATCGTGAACGTTCAAGAGTTTTGTGCAAAAATATTGAAAACTTATAAAGCTACATAACATCATGAATTATTGGAAATTCTTGCTTATGACATTTAAGGCTTCGATAAAAGTTCCAAACTCTTCTTGAAAATAGAAAGGGCGATGTAGAAGATGTTAACCCACCTATCATGTCTCCTTTTGACAAAAAGCCAAAATTGGATGCCCAGGAAAAAAAAACAATGAATGCATGCATGTACATAGTCCTTATAACTGTAAGAAGAGTAAATCATGAAATCCTTAATAATGTGGTGAAAGGAGCATCCCTTCTAGCACCTTTCTCTCTTGCAGGAGACCACCAATTCGTTTACTTGTCCATTTGAAAGATGACCTTGAATGCAACAATTTGAATGCTTACCAGTGCACAATGTTAAAGTCAGCAGCAGCTACAGTAACCATCTACCCGCTACAGTAATCACCAACCAAAGTCTCACTAAACATCACTGTATCAGCACTGTAGCAACAGTGAATACCTACCGCAAGTTCACCTATATAAACCCCCTAGCCTTAAGTTGAAATCATCCTAAGTTAATAGAAATCCCAAGCTCTTCTCCTCAGCTGCAAGAAAGAGTAAAGAGTGAGAAAAGAAAATAAGGCGGGAGAGAGTGAGTAAGAGAATATAGTAGTGTTGTAAAAGAGTGTAATGATTTGTAGTAGAGAGAGAGTATTCATATTTGAGAATATTGAGTGTTGTACCACTAGAAAAATAACAATAAAGTATTTATTAGTGCCCACCACACCCTTCTCAAATCGACAAGTGGTATCAGAGCCTGACTTAGGGTGCGTGTGTCTGCTTATCGTATGCTCTGTGGCTGCCATCGAAGGTGGATCCTTCACATCAGAAAATAAGCTAGATTATCATTTATCCTTTGAAGGCACTGGGTACTATTTACGAGTAAGGTACTATTCATAAGTACGGTCACTATTTACGAGTACGGTACTGTTTATAAATACGGTTACTATTTACGTGAGATAGTGAAAGTTGCAGCTCGTGATAGAAGCAAGGCGGTCAGGGACCGGCTCTCTCTTACGGTGATCCTATCGGCATTATTGAAGGCCAAAGTTCGTGCTCAGTCAAGGACTGTGAAGTTGGTTGGTCAAGGACCAGACTTGCGTGGAGATACTGAAGCAGTACCACGTCACGATGGCGGATCTGACAAGTACAACTACTACACTCAAGAAACTCAATGGCAATAACTACAGCTACTGGGAGACTTGTATGAAGTCCTATTTACAAGGACAAGACCTCTGGGAGGTCATCGGGGGTGCCGAAACTACAGCACCTCGGGAGGCTGGCAAAGTACTAAGGAAGTGGAACATTAAAGCTGGCAAGGCTATGTATGTGCTGAAGACGACGGTAGAAGAAGATCTCGTAGACTATATGCGAGATGCCAGAACTCCGAAGGAGGCATGGGATACGCTCGCCACACTCTTCTCAAAGAAGAACGACGCTCGACTTCAACTCCTTGAGAATCAACTGATGACCTTGCAACAGAAGGATCTGACAATCAGTCAGTACTTCAAGCAAGTAAAATCACTCTATTCAGATATCGCTCAACTAGATCCAGATTCTAAAGTGTCCGATGCAAGGATGAGGAGAATAGTCATCCACGGTTTGAGACCGGAGTACCACGGGCTCGTTGCTGCTACACACGGCTGGCCGACTCAACCAATACTATTGGAGTTAGAGAGTTTGCTAGCTACACAGGAAACCCTAGCCAAACAAATGGCCGGCGTTTTAATAAAAAGCGAAGATGAAGCACTCTTTAGCAGCAAGGAGAGAGGCAACCCGAGAGGCCCGAGGAAAGAGTATAAAGCGGAGAGAGTGAGTAAGAGAATATAGTAGTGTTGTAAAAGAGTGTAATGATTTGTAGTAGAGAGAGTATTCATATTTGAGAATATTGAGTGTTGTACCACTAGAAAAATAACAATAAAGTATTTATTAGTGCCCACCACACCCTTCTCAAATCGACAAGTGGTATCGAGCGACTTAGGGTGCGTGTGTGCGCTTATCGTATGCTCTGTGGCGCCATCGAGGTGGATCCTTCACATCGAGAAAATAAGCTAGATTATCATTTATCCTTTGAAGGCACCGGGTACTATTTACAGTAAGGTACTATTCATAAGTACGGTCACTATTCTGATGCGATGCTGTTTATAAATACGGTTACTATTCGTGAGATAGTGAAAGTTGCATTTCGTGATAGAAGCAAAGGCGGTCGGGACCCTCTCTCTTCTGATGATCCTATCGGCATTATTGAAGGCCAAAGTTAGGTGCTTTCGATCAAGGGCTGTGAAGTTGGTTGGTCAAGGACCGGACTTGCGTGGAGATCTTGAAGCGATACCGCGTCCGCGATGGCGGATCGACAAGTACAACTACTACACTCAAGAAACTCAATGGCAATAACTACAGCTACTGGGAGACTTGTATGAAGTCCTATTTACAAGGACAAGACCTCTGGGAGGTCATCGGGGGTGCCGAAACTACAGCACCTCGGGAGGCTGGCAAAGTACTAAGGAAGTGGAACATTAAAGGCGGCAAGGCTATGTATGTCTGAAGGCGGCGGTAGAAGAAGATCTAAGTAGACTATATGCGAGATGCCAGAACTCCGAAGGAGGCATGGGATACGCTCGCCACACTCTTCTCAAAGAAGAACGACGCTCGACTTCAACTCCTTGAGAATCAACTGATGACCTTGCAACAGAAGGATCTGACAATCAGTCAGTACTTCAAGCAAGTAAAATCACTCTATTCAGATATCGCTCAACTAGATCCAGATTCTAAAGTGTCCGATGCAAGGATGAGGAGAATAGTCATCCACGGTTTGAGACCGGAGTACCACGGGCTCGTTGCTGCTACACACGGCTGGCCGACTCAACCAATACTATTGGAGTTAGAGAGTTTGCTAGCTACACAGGAAACCCTAGCCAAACAAATGGCCGGCGTTTTAATAAAAAGCGAAGATGAAGCACTCTTTAGCAGCAAGGAGAGAGGCAACCCGAGAGGCCCGAGGAAAGAGTATGGAAAGGCTGGCTCAAGGAGGCGGAAGACGCCATTACGAATGAGAACCAAGCAGGCGTGAGGAGCAAGGTGATCGTCGAGCAAGGCAACCTGACGATAGCTGCTATAACTGCGGGAAGAAAGGCCATTTTGCCAGAGATTGTCGATACAAGAGAAGACCGGCAGAGGGCAATGCTGCAACATCGCGCAGATGTCAAGATGCTGAAGAAGAATGGGATGCCCAAGCATCCGTGGCCATCATTGAAGATGTACCCGTCGACGAAGACGAGATTGTTGGTATGGCACTAACCTCGATCGTAGAAGAATCTGAGTTTGCACTTGCAGCGGTTTCAGATCAAGAAGAAATCGATCTGATAAAGATGGATTATCGATTACATTTGTTCCAATCATATGGCGGAGGCGAGAAAGCTAGTCAATATGAAAGAGTATAGAGGCGATCGAGAAGTAGTGATAGTAAATAATTCAAGATTGCCCATCACTCATATTGGGAAGACCACGTTCATGCCACGCTTCAATCCAGATCAAGTCCAGCTACAAGATGTGTACCATGTCCCAGGTATGCAGAAAAATCTCATATCAGTATCTCAGCTGATGTCTTCTGGAAATTATGTGGCATTCGGGCCACAAGATGTCAAAGTCTACAGTAATTTGAAGCCCTCTAGAGAACTTGTTATGGAGGGACGGAAGGTAGAATCTGTCTATGTGATGTCGACGGAATCGACATATATAGACAAAGCCAGGAAGAATGAGACGACTGATTTGTGGCATGCTCGACTTGGCCATGTGAGCTATCACAAGCTCAAGATCATGATGGAAAAGTCAATGATGAAGGGTCTTCCACACTTAGAGATTCGAGGAGGGACTGTGTGTGGAGGTTGTCAATACAGTAAGGCACATCAATTACCGTACCAGGAGTCACAGTTCAGAGCCAAGGAACCTTTGAAGCTTGTACACTCAGATGTATTCGGTCGAGTGAAGCAAGAATCAATCGGTGGGATGTGGTACATGATCACTTTCATCGATGATTACTCGAGGTATGTCTGGGTTGATTTTATGAAGGAAACGTCTGAAGCACTCTCCAAATTTAAACAATTTCGAGAAGAAGACGAAGGAGAACTCGGCAAGAAGATTTGTTGCCTACGCACAGACAACGGAGGAGAGTACACATCGAAGGAGTTTTACGACTACCTAAAGCAGTACAAGATTCGGCGGCAGCTAACGTGTCCAAATACTCCGCAGCAGAATGGTGTAGCCGAAAGAAAGAATCGTCATCTTGCAAAGATATGTCGAAGCATGCTTCATGCCAAGAACGTGCCAGGACATTTTTGGGCCGAGTGTATGAAGACTGCAACACACGTGATCAATCGGCTATCAAAATCGAAAGTGGAGTTCATGTCACCCTTTCAGAAGCTGTGGAATATCAACCCAACCGTAAGCCATTTCAGAGTTGTCGGTTGTATATGTTATGTCTTTGTGCCTGATCACTTACGCAGCAAGTTCGATAAAAAGGCTGTGAGGTGCATTTTTATGGGGTATGAAAATAAAAGAAAAGGATGGAGATGTTGTGATCCCACCATTGGGCGATGCTACACATCAAGAAATGTAGTGTTCGACGAAGCCTCATCTTGGTGGACTCCACAAGAAGTTGTTCTCCCAGACTCCAATGATCTAGAGGATCGATTCTGAGAAGAAGGCGGGGAGCGAGTCAAGAAAAGCGCATCAATTAGAGAAGATAGAGGCAAGTCCATGGAAAACTGGTGTTCAGCAGATAACATCAGAAGAGGAGCACCCAAGCCAGATAGAGAATATCGAAGAAGAACCAGTTGAACAACTTCGAAGATCGACCAGACCTAGGAAGCCGAATCCTAAGTATGCTAATGTGGCCATTATGGAAGATGTGAAGGAGCCATCTACCTTCAAAGAAGTATATGGGACAGATGAATGGAGATGACAGAAGAAATCCAAGCATTGAAGCATGATTTAGAGATCCACTTAGACTCTTGGATAGAGAAGTTGCTGCTGAGTGGGAGTATTAAAGTCAGCAGTAGCTAAAGTAACCATCTACCCCGCTACAGTAATCACCAACCAAAGTCTCACTAAATCTCACTGTAGCAGCACTGTAGCAAACAGTGAATACCTACTGCAAGTTCACCTATATAAACCCCCTAGCCTTAAGTTGAAATCATCCTAAGTTAGTAGAAATCTCAAGCTCTTCTCCTCAGCTGCAAGAAAGAGTAAAGAGTGAGAAAAGAAAATAAGGCGGGAGAGAGTGAGTAAGAGAATATAGTAGTGTTGTAAAAGAGTGTAGTGATTTGTAGTAGAGAGAGAGTATTCATATTTGAGAATATTGAGTGTTGTACCACTAGAAAAATAACAATAAAATATTTCTTAGTGCCCACCACACCCTTCTCAAATCTACACACAATGCATGAAAATCCTCGACAATCGAAAAGGATCAATGCCTCCAAAGAGGCCCATCAGAATCCTGCCAGCGGGCTCTCGCCAGTTCCAACATCAACGAAGCGCTTGTCATTTCCGTTTGCAATTTAAGAACATAAAGTACATCAAAATTAAAATAAATATAAAAAAATTAACTGATTACAACTAAAACATCCATCTTTTTAGATGGTAAGACATCAAAACTAAGATCTCATAATAACTGAGAAATTTTTACCACATGAGTTATCTCAAATATATCAAAATAATACAAATATTGGTCCCATGAATCGAGTACGATGCCCGCATGGTGTCATTCGGGTATTTCACTGCCCCTTCTGATGAAATTTGTGGTCACCTAAATCATTGGAATTGCTAGTTAGTCTCCCACTTCATATAATTGTTCTAAACTAGTCCATCTGTTAGTTCTTACTATTCAATTTCTTAAACCCTTGGCGGGTAAAAGTATCAAACCCACATGGTAGATTACTATTTTACCCTCAACCATTCAACCCCAAACAGTATTTAAGATACAAGCGCATTTGGGTTTGAATGTAAACTTTTACAAAATTATAATAATTAAAATATTAGTCAAAAAAGTGCAAAAGATTAACCAAAAAGTAATTTCAATGCTTACATAATTGAGGGGACTAAACAGTAATTTCAATGCTTGACCTGATTTTAAAATATGAAATATGTCAGGGACCCGTATTAACAAAAAGACCTAAAAATATTTATGCACCCAATGAGTAGTTGATGCGTTGAGTGCAAAGCTCGCCTGCGTATAAATTGGAGGGAAAAAAAAACAAGCAATTTCTATCGTCAATGCTTTTGAGTTTAGGCCCACATCGGAGAAAAAGGAACCCTAGTCGTCGATAGCGAGGAGGAAAGGAGACTAGAAGCTCTAGGCGGCGTTATCCTACGCCAGGGCTTGCCGGATTGGGTTGGCGGAGGGTCGTGGATAGTACCCGAACCTCTTCCTTTTTAATTTCTTTCTTTATTTCCTTTTTTTAAAAGCCATTAATTACGCTTTGGTACCTCCAAATTTAATTTTGCTCATTTGGTACCCTAAGGCCGAAAGTTTTGCCTTTTTCAAACTTTATTTTATCCAAGCTACTTTACATCTTTACCAGAGTATTGATCATTCTGAATGTGAACTAAACATGTCCTTTAAAAGACTAATTAGCACTTACCTACCTTATAATTTTCCCTACTTTGCACTTACATATCTTTACTTATTTTTGTCAACACTTATATGCCCTAAAGTTTCTAAATTTTGAATTTTAATACATTATGCTATGAAAACATAAGAATTTCGCCTGAATGTGACACTTGCAAGCCAATTTTAAACTTTCATAGCCATTAATATTTGTTGAATTCATTGTTAACCCTACCATAATTTTATTTTAAAATATTATTTGTGTGGATCGATTTAAAATAGAAATGTGGCATGTTTGACATCAAACTAATGTGATAGCGTCACTAAATTTGCTTTTCTTGACATATAAATGCATGTCAATAACCTACTACGGTTGACTCGAACTTTGAAGAAGTTCCAATGTGGCTCGAATGGTCTTGGGTTTAATTCTGGGTTGGGTTATCAAAGGGAAAAAAAAAAAGACATGTCAATTTCTCCATTAATTAAACAGTTAAAATTATATGGAAAACAACTCTAGGGGTATGTTTAGGGTACTCTTAAACTGGGTCAGAACCAAACCTGACTAAATTTTGAGCTTATTTGTGATTGGCAAAAACTGTGCATGTTCTGACTCAGTTTTTCTTAGGCCAAAAAGAGGCCTTAAAACCAGTTTAGTGAGAGACCACCACCCTATTGGACCAACTCTAAACTGGCTTAGAGAAGAGCTAAGCCAATATTGAAACTGATCCAATTTTTAGATGATTGCCAAACACACCCTGGATATTCTTTGCAGTTGGGAAAATACAAGTCAAGCATAATCTTTATAGTGTATGAATATCAACTGCAATTTGGTGTCAATGTTTGTCATTCTCTGGGTTTCAGCTTGGTCCAGCCCAATACGGAACATGTTTAGAATTATTATCAACAATGTTCGATAGTTGCATAAAATAGTCAGTCAGGGAAGAGAAGGATTTTTAGAAATAAAGATAGCATTACTTAAATTAAGAAATAACTAGTATTCCGGTGCACGCGATATGTGCATGACACAAGACGTGGGGAATTTATTATAGTCAATTTATTAAGAAAACAGACAGTTTAAATGCATTTTTGTTGGTTTTTTTGGGGGACTTTTACAAGTTTGAGGGCATTTCTGTGATTTGTTTCAAATGTGAAAGCATTTCCTTTGAGTTTGTATGTGTGAGAGCATTTTTGTTGATTTATTCAAGTGTGAGAACATTTACAATTTATTTTTAGGTGTGAGGACATTTCCGGAACTCTTAAAATGTGGCTCACAAAGACAAGAAAGAAAGCTTTTCTTAAATATGGTACTGATAATTATGATATTACATGACAGAAGTTAATTAGGTTGTTGCATTGGCTCATCCTTAAAAAACAGAAACAGACATAACTGACAATGAAAAACTACCATATCAGGATAAACTAAACTGTAAATAATGATCATATATAAACAGTTAAGTCATGGATAATGTAATTCTTGCTATATTGTAATCTAATATTGTCACTAATATTGTCATCTAAGCTACTATATGATTAGTCGTTATTTTAGGAAGAGTTGGTTTTTTGCCCTCTATGAGATTTGAGCCTTGTTGGGAGTGATGACATTGGTCTGCTCTTTGTGTGTGTGTGTATATATATATATATATATATATATATATATATATATATATATATATATATATATATATATATATATATATATATATATATATATATATATATATATATATATATATATATATATATATATATATATATATAGAAAATCTCCTATAAACTTAAGTGGATAGAGTACTTGTCCACCAAACTTTTAATCCCTTCATTATGTTTTGAGATTTGTGTTACACATCGATGCTATTTTGAGATTTTGTGCATTTATTTGTATCACATGCTAGCACAAATCTCAATGCAAAATTAATGAATAAAAAGTTGGTGAATGAATAAACTCTATCCACTTAAGTTTATAGGAGCTTTCTATATATATATATATATATATATATATATATATATATATATATATATATGCTAAATCTTTTCACTGAATTCTTCCTCAACCTACCAGAGCTTTTGATAGCATATTCTCCGTCTAGAAGGAAGACTTTGAATCAGGGAGGAAGCTTATAGAGTTCAAAAGTTGGGTGTTGACTGCATGCTTACTAGCTGAGAACACCACCTACCCTTTGAATTATGTTTATTAATGTCGATAAAAATTATATGTTTGTTTGTGGGAAAAATAAATTGTACAAAGACAACAATTTTCCTAGTTTTTAACTTCTTCCAATGAAAAAAAATATCTCAATTAGCATTTTCAAATAAACTTAAGATCTTGTTAATGGAAGTTAATTTCTATTAATGGAGTTGCAATGTGCCTTAAGCACTTAGCTTCTATTGGTTCCACTTGTATTCACCATATCTTAGAATCTTCTTGAATCAGCGACAAGATTTTGATTTTGATTATTATTATTTTATTTTTTTTGTCCCTGACTTGCCAAGGTCTCTTCCACATGTCATATATTCTTTTGATTTTTCTGTCATATGAAAGTTGTTCCTCACTAATTGGATGTAAAGTCTGGTCAAAAGAATTTTGATCTGAGATGACAAAAGCCCAAGTCTTTGGTGCCCTTTCAACTACAAACGTAACTAGTTGATAATGGAAAATTTACTGCTATATTGCCTTTTTTACTTTTGCTAAAGGCTTAGTGGTTTCTTTATGTTCCCTTTTTTCTTGTTATAACAAAACTTGAGTTTTGGGCTTATGGTCTCTATGTATTTACTGTACATCTGACTCTAGTGATTGCCGTTGATGTTTTTGTTTACCTTGTGGGTTTTGTAGATAACCCCCTTAACTCTTTTTATTATAGGAAATCTCCTGAGCTTTTCTGATATTTAGCCCCTGAAGTTTGAGTGGTTTTGCACATAACCCTCCTAAACTTATTTTATTCCATTAAGGCCCTTGAAGATTTTTAACTTTAACGCCCAAAGTAACACCGTTAAGTCTAATGTATCATGTGCTGAGTATGTGACCAAAAAATTCAAAAATACCCCTTAACTGTCAAAAAATAATGGAAATAATAAAAATGATAAAAGGATATTTTTTTTGAGACTTTGAGAGGTATTTTCGTCTTTTTTTGCATGCCAAAGCACATGACACATTAGACTTGATTGTGTCTGTTACTTTGAGGGGTTATCTTCAAGGAGCTTTTTTTTTGAATAAAAGAAGTTTAGGGGGAGTTATGTGATCAAAGTTCGGGAGGTTTCCTGTAATCAAAATAGTTAAACGCGTTTTCAGCAGAACCTACAAACTTTAGGAGGGTATCATGAACTTAACCATAATGGAAAATCTACTCTAATTTTCATGCTGGCTGCAGGAACTTTCTTTCTGGAAAGACATGCAATCTTCCCTTTTAATCCAAAGCTAAAGATTTGTATTACTGCTTGCAATCATAGCAGACATATATGTGCACAGAAGTCACTTATTATCAGTTGTGTATCTGTAAAATTAATCCCCTTCATGTCATGCTCTTTTGTTACAACTTTCAATTGTTTAGTTGGAACAAGAAACCAAAGCCTGTAATTTTTGAATCACTTTCAAGTGAGGCTAATTAAAGTTGATCACTCTATGCAAAGTCCACAAAGCAATCTGAACTGATTAGCCTGTTCAATAGGCGCCTAAGAGACAGATTTAGAGGCACCGGTCATTTGTTATTTTTCATATTTCTTTGCGTTAATTGTGAATAGACCCCCTTCTCATTCTATTTTTAAGGATAGATCTCTGAGTGAACTTTTTTTACTCTCAAAATTTCACTTGGGGAGTCTATCCGCACTTGGGTAAGTAGTACTACGTACAGTTGGTATATCTACGCCAATAGAACTACAGTGGGTCTGTCTGCAATTAATTGCACATAGTGCAGGGTGCCTATCTACAATTATCCCCCATCTTTTTTCAAAATATACCCTATAGATATGTATAGGACTAGAGCCTAGTGTCCATGTATCTAGTAATTTATCATGAATCTCATTTGAAAAGGCCAATAATGGTCTTATTGTGGCATGGTCCCCACTGTTGCAATGGCCAAGGTGAGCTTGCCACCTCAATTGGAATGAGATTCTACCTTTCATTGTCTTTGTTTTTCTCTCTCCCTGTATTCATTTGTATATTGGAAAAGTTTTGGCAAATTGTACAGGTTCATAGACTCCATTTCCTTTGTCAACTTTTTAATTGTACTTATCTAATTAATTATGATGGATGACCCTCATTAATTAGTCATGATAAACAAAGAGATTTTCCCTCCACTTCCATCCAAAACACAGGTTAGGACCAGCACCTACTCTGACCTCAACCTCACTATTCATTATTCAATCCTTCAACCCCCCACAAAATAGTTGAGTTCTTGCAACTCTTGCAAATTTGAAGATATACGTCGAACATCCTTGCAGTGACGGCTCGGTCCCATGGGATAGTAAAGTCATTAAATTATAAATCAATAAAATGTAATATTTATAAACTCATGCTTGTACATTAGCCAAAGCATATTTCCCTAATTTCAGTCTAATAATGGCCAATAAATGCTTGTCGAGTTATTTTTCCAGTCCAATTATTACTTTCACAGGTCAATTAGGAAACTAGACATGTTAGACTAAAACTAGGGCAATATTAACAGTGAGGGCCCGTTTGACAAATCCATCAAAACTAGACTAGAATTGATCATGGTTCAGTTTTGTAGTAAACTGATTCTTTTTCGATCCAAGGAAGGGGTGAATAGAAAAAGAACTAGTTCTAGACCTCATTTTTGGATTAAGAAAAATTAGACAAGAGTTAGATCTAATTTTTGTCGATCAAAAACAAATTTAAAATTAGACTAGATATAGTCCTGACCTAGTTACTATAAGGACTTTCCAGACACAGCGAGGTGTTTGCCCACCCTTTGCATAATGCGGCTCCGATACTGAGGATATATGTGTCCAAAACATATGTCTGACGTGTGTGTGAGACATGATGCAACTTAAATTCCATAATGTATGTCACAAGTGAGTGACATACAAAAATATATACATATACATACTATATAATGATTTTGACTTTGCATGAAGAGGATATATCCTTCTGAGTCGTAGGCATAATCATGTGAGGGAAAGAGATAAAAGAAGTAACGCACTTCACTGACAAGTCAAAAATATCAAATATGAAAGAAAATGAGTCTCACAAGTCCACACAATGAAATGTGTAGGGTCCAAGGCTCCAAGCCCATGCATGTGGGATTGCATGTGATTCCAAGATGTAAGTAAAGTGTCCCAATGCATGGGGCAGGTAAAAAGATAGAAAAAGAAAATTGAACGGTCCATTCAATATTATCAGAGATCTAATCTTACCTACTGTTTGTTCATCTCCAAAGGCCAAAATTGGGAGTAGAGCATTGAGATTTGAGAGTCATCTTTCAGAGTAAAATACTGATCAACTACTTCACCAGAAGCTGCTTCTCTCTGATCAGTGAACCAAACCATTGATGAGCAGGAGACTTTGGACTCTAGTGTGTATATGTTTAATGCCATCCTTGTCAGTCCACCATATGTGGATCCCAAAAGGAGAAGTCTTCTATTGAGCAAAATAAAATAAAATAAAATCCTATAGAGGGTGCTCCATAGAAAGTCAAACAAAGAGGGAAAAAAAAAGCTTACGATGATCATTCAAATTCCAAAGTTGGTGATTGTATTGATGTAATACTCTGATGTATTGATAAGATATTCGTGAATGCATTGATGCAATATTTTAACTATATTAATAATAATATACTGCTAATATTTTATACTAATCTACTCATTTAGAATAGATAGTGAGACATAGTGTCACCCAATTTTCTCTCTATAAGCCATCTATATTATATTTTTCCACTATTTAAATGCCCAAGAGGCATGAGCATGTGAGGAGTCTAGTAAACCCTTAGTTTAATTATAGTTGATAGATTGGCTTTGGGTTTTGATCTCCTTTGGATTTGCGATATGGTAATAATTAATCAATAGGAAATGATAAAGATTTTATAATATTCTAGCCTTTAGTGATCTATGTCCAAAAGTTGTAGGAATAGAGAAACAATCAGCCAAGGCAAATACTTAAAATATTACTTGAGATCTTTTACATGATCTTATTAATTATGTATTTTCTAATTATTCATATTGTATATACATTTCATATATTGTCATGATATACTTGGAAGATTTTATAGTTAAATATATAATATATTACGAGTTGGTGCGTAATCCAAATATATTGCCGTCCGGTGTACTAAAAAAATGGACAGGTTTCTCTTTAATAAACTAAATGGATTTTTTTTTTCTTTTCTTTTATAGCGCATTTGCTAATTTTTGCCTGTGTAGTACTGGGAGGCTGTATATAAAAATTTCATAAAACCCCTTAAATCTGGCTCATTTTCAGATAATCCCTTAAACTTTATAAATGTAACTGGACCTTCGAACCTTGCAGCATGTTACAAATCCCCCAAATGTTTGAATTCTTCTTTCACTTAAACTCCAAAAGGGCCTCAATTTCATGGATGAAATATCCTTACACCCAAAATTTTGCCAAAAGAGAATTAGAAAGAAAATGAAATGGGGAACGAGACCTCCGATCTTGGTGAATAAGAGAAGAAAGGAGGAGGAAAGGATTTTAGAATTAAAATATTAAAAAGGAAAATTACTTCTTATTAGGGTTGTTTAGTCATTTGATCGCAGAAGACTTTCACGTGCAACATGTAACTTATTAGAGGTTATCTGATAGAACTTATAGGGGCTAAGTGATATTTATAAAGGGCAAGGGATTTATCTGAAAATGAGCCAAACTTAAGAGAAATTCTTGATATTTACTCATTTACCCTTTCAATTAAGGGTGTTTTACGCTACACATAAAAGAAAATATCATCTTAATAATTATAATTTCGTTGGTACGTTTTTGAAGTTTAAGAGGCAACCTCCAACCACTTCTTCATTTGCGCTACTTATATGACTTAATGGGCTGTGCACACCCACTTGGATATTTGTATCTTGGTAGTAGGAAATAAATATGGTGGCTAGTAATGAAGGAGTTTCTAATAGATCATGTCTCAAGTCAAAATGAGAATGGACTTGGTTCTTGTGGAGTTGGTCTTCTGTGGGTCCTTTGCCTCTCGCTCTCATCCTATCAAAGCCTTCATTATGTCCCACATGGGCCACATCCTAGCCTTACATATTGAAAACAATATTTAATGAGCTTGTTATGTATATATGCATCCATATGCATGTGTACATATGTTTAGATAGCATGTGAATCATGTGTTATAGCTACAAGGTCATTTACTTCTCCCATGTAGTGAATTTGACATGATGTATATTAATTAACTAATATTCGTCCAATTTCATATGTGTTGTGTTTATTATCTTGTTCTTTCACTGCATGATCTGTGTTACGCAAATAGGAGCATTACACTGATGTAGGTCCAACTCTTGCCATAGTTTTATACATATGTTGCTAATCTTTGCTGAGAAAAATATTTTGTCGTATTATTGCATCAATAACTTTAAGTTAAACTTGATGGCCAGTTAGTTTGGACATCTTAATTTTATGGTATTTTTTTACCCACCGAGCTCCGCTAAGATGGTTGGATAGATTTGTTCTCTGCTCAACAGCCCCTACAGGTTTGAATACCCTTGTCGTCTTTCTTGAAATTGGGTGAGTCTTTCTAATAGTGTGAAGGTTGGACCTCAGGCTCTCTATCAGGCGGAGGAATACCCTAATCAAGTTCTCCTGTTGCCAAAAAAAACTTTATCGTATTTTTTCTTGAGAAGATTATTTGCAATCAATATTATCATTTTATCAAAAAGAGATTTGTCTTCTGACTTGGCTTAGCTTCTACATTTGTAGCCTTCAGTACAAACGCATTTGCAGTGTAAATGTAGGCAGCAGTGTACGCCGTGATCTATAGTTACCAAACACAAAGGAGAGTGAGAATCTCAACTCCATGAGAACAGAGCAGAGGGTGGCCCAATAGTCAAAGTGGAGTGTGAATAAGTGGAGTGTGAATTGAGCTTCTGGAGATTCCCCACAGTCTGACTCCATGCAATCTACAGCACTTTCACCCATGCACAGAGTCTCAATAGATCGAGAGATGGATATATATTTGGGGTTTTTGTCTTTAGACCCAAAGTTTTACCCTGATTTATTTTTAAACCCAAGTATTTTTATTTGTATCTTTAAACCCAATCAACTTTCTCTTTTTGTCTTTAAATCCAAATAGTATAATTCACAGTTGAAATATATTATATTTGTACTTTTAGGAGGTAAAACCCCAAAATACCCTCACATCCCCTCAAAACTCTCTCTCTCTCTAATATATGAAATTAAAATCAAAATTATGAAAACTAAAATCAAAATTTTATATATTTTAGTATATTTATTATTATTAATTGTAATGAACAATCATGAGGAGTTATGAATAATCATGTGAAAACTTGTGATGAAGAAAATAATAAATTAATGTTATAATTTTCCCAAATACTTATGTGAATTTATCTTTGTAAAATTAAAAGTTGATGAATTGGGAGAATTTATACCTTAAAGTACCAAAAGAGATGAATCCTCACTAAAATTTAGTATTTAAACCTTAGGAATTAAGATAGTTGAGGAGTATTTAATGAGTTTGTATGAGAGTTGAAGAAGGAAATAAGAGAGCAAAGGAGGTGAGAGAATTAAATGAGAAAAAGAGAGGGGTAAAATTAGATTTTTTGAAAAATTTTAGGAGGACTACATAAATATGAAGTGTATTTGAGAATTTGGGTTTAAAGATAAATAAACAAAATTGATTGGGTCTAAAGATACAAATAAAAGTAATTGGGTTTAAACATAAATCGTGGTAAACCTTTGGGTCTAAAGACAAAAACCCCTATATATTTTCACCCATCACATGGGGTGTGAGCAGGCAGAGAGGGCTTGGTTTTAATTGAGAGTTGTGCACTAGTTTTATTTGCAAATCTTGCACATAAGCCCATGTATCTTTTTGACTCTAGCTATGTTTGATTGGTTAATGCCAAGACCTAGCCAAAAGTAGTACTTTGATTTAGAGACTTGAATATTGTAGTAACTAACTAACTATGGCTAAAATTTCCATGCACTTTGTAACTAAACATTTTTTTGGTAAACAATTGAACATTAGATAAAGGGTTAATTTTAGAAACTTCCCTAGACTTTGGGGGATGTTGTAGATAACCCCCCAAGTGGCGGTGAACTTTGGACGTGTTTCACATAAAGGGTTGATTTTAGAAAACTTGCCTGGACTTTGGGGATGTTGTAGATAAGTGGTGGTGACTTTGTAGGTGTTTCACATAACCTTCTCCCTTAACTTTTTGATTCCACTAAACCCCCTGAACTTTGGGGTGCCTAAAAAGACCATTGAAGTTTAAATTTTTTGAAACCTTGGAAGTGTCAATGACTGCTGCAGAAAGACAAAAAAAATCATTTTAGAATTAAATCATTTTAGAATTAAATCATACTTATTCAGTTAACTTTAATTAATCATTAATAACTAAATCCTTAATCCGAATCTCAATTAGACAAAGAAAGGGAGACAGAGGAGGTTGGACAATTTGAAGTATTTTTTTGCCAAAAATTTTAATAAAAAGAATCAATGAGTAATTTTTGGGATTGTGGGATATTTTCGTCTTTTCTGTCATGCGATCATGTGAAACGTTAGAATTGATGATATTACTTTGGGTGACAAAACTTTGGGGATTTAGCTGAATAAAAAGAATCTAGGGTCTATGTGTGACACCCAGAAAGTTCAAGGGGTTTAGTAAAATTAAATTAGTTAAGGGAATCATTTACAAAACCCCCTTAAGGTCAGCGGTTTCCGAAAATTAATCCTAAGATAAATTTTACAAGGTTATCATGATATGGACCTTTTCAAGAAAACGAATATGAATATCTTTATTAGAGAAAACCACCACGAATTTTTTCACTAAGCTGTCATGATTCACAGTGTTGGTGTTTTTCTAACACAAGTACAGACTAGTTTTATATTTTCTAACACAAAATTCTTACATGCAGTTACAACTGTGTGTCGTGCCGGGCCCGCGAGCCTAAGTCCTTAGACCCACAAAATTTGCATGTTATTTGGAGCAAATGATTGCCAAAATGACTAGCTACTGTTACACCTGATTCTCATGACTCATCTTATAAACTCATATATAATTTTGTAAATTCCCGATATAAAACAAATAAATAGACCATCACGCTGCGCTATAATTCATGCTAAGAGTTAAAATAACCTACCTTTATTTCTGATTCACTAGATGAGTACATCTACATATATAGACGTACAACTATGTATTTACTCACTCTAAATACATAGACCAAGAGTTCTAACTCTATCTTTTAACCCCAAAATATTGTTTCAAGTGCGCATAAAGATAAAAAAAATAGATAATCAAATATCAAATTTTAGCTTGTCTTTCTAGTTAAACTTGCATGAAGCTTAACCAAAACCACCCTTAAACCTCATGGAGAACTGATCACCAAAAAAAGAAAAAGAAAAGAAGAAGAAGAAGAAAGGGTAAGATTTATTACTTAAAATAGAAGGAAAAAAAAAACTCATGCCACATCATCATTTGAGCAAATGCTTTCAAAAGTTGCAGTTTATATTTAGTTCATGACTTCTCATAGCCTCCTCTTTCTGATATCCATGATTTGTATTCTTGACAAGAAAGAATCAAACAAAAAAAGTCCACCCACCAAACCCCACATCCACTCTCCCATAGCCATGATCATGATGGTGACCATCATGATATGATGATGAAGCATTTTATGGAATTTTTTTAATTTGACCTCCTCAAGCCTAACACCACCAAACCTAATCATTCAAATTAAAGTGGAGAAAATGCAAAAATGTCCAAAAATCCCTAATTAAGTATCAATCAATAAAATCTCTCTCTTCTCTCTCTCTCACTTTTTTTCAACTCAATTTTAGCATTCCTTTTTACCCTCCCAAACCATTTGAAAACCCCAAGAAGAGACCCCTTTCTCTCTTTCTCTCTCCTCTCTTTCTCTCTCATGAGCATGATGAAGTGAAGTGAGGACTCTCTCTCTCTCTCTCTCTCTTAACAGACATCCAATCTCTATTTCTTCATATCAGAACAAAAAACCCCATTTCTTTTCTTGGGCTTCCTCTATCCCCACTAAAAACCCCCTTCTCCCCCTCTCTACCCTTTTCCTCGCTTTTTGCCCCTTTCAAATCTCAATCTCCAAATATTTTTCATTTTCTTGCCCTTTTCTCATCCGGGTCTCTCCAATTTCCCCCCTTTTGGGTGTTTCCCCATCTGGGTGTTTTGATTTTTCCTCATTTGGGCTCTTAGATCTGCTGCTACGAGGTCAGAATCTTTGTTATTTATCTATATATATATATATTTTTGTATTTAGTTTGTAGTGATTTGGGGGAAGAAGCTAATGATTTATAAGCTGAGATAGACTTCTTATGATGCAAATTTATTATAAGAGGAATCATAGGGTTGAGGGGTTGTTTGGGTTTCCGTGGTTGCAATCAGTTGTTAGCTTGCCCATTTTGTACTATGTCATGGTGCTGCTGCATGCTTGTAGAAATCCCCCATTTCAGAGATTTATGAGCAGGGTTTGGATTATGTAGTGTTGGGTTGTAGTTAAATGGGCAACAGCACTTCTCGAGTTGTTGGTTGCTTTGTGCCCGCAGGCAATGGGAAGGATGGTGTCAATCTTGAGTTCTTGGAACCTTTGGACGAGGGATTAGGCCATTCCTTTTGTTATGTTAGGCCAGTTATTGTAGATTCTCCGGCTATAACCCCTTCGAACTCTGAGAGATATACTGTAGATTCGAGCACTTTTGATTCGGAGACGCATAGTGGTTCTTTTAGGCAAGAGATAGTAGAGGAGCTTGCCGGATGGAATAGACCGAATAAGAATTTTGCTGAGACCACATTTAAGACTATATCGGGGGCTTCTGTTAGTGCAAATGCATCCACTGCTAGGACTCCCAATGTATTATTAACCGGTGATGCTCAAGAACCCGCTGCCTTATTTGAGAGCTCAGCTTCTTTCGCTGCCATCCCTCTTCAACCGGTGCCTCGTGGGTCTGGGCCCTTGAATGGGTTCATGTCGGGTCCACTGGAGAGAGGGTTCGCCTCGGGGCCTTTAGAGAGAGGTAGTGGGCTAATGTCTGGGCCTCTTGATAAAGGTACTTTCTTGTCGGGTCCTCTTGATTCTAGTGATAGGAGTAATTTCTCAGCTCCATTGGGTTATGAAAGGAGAAGAGGGATTGGACGACTAATGAGGAGCATGAGTAGGCCTATGAGGAGTGCTCTTTCTAGGACATTTATGAGAAGATCACAGGGTCCTGGTTGGATGCAAAGGTTGTTCTTTCATTCGAAGGAGGAAAAGTTTCGATCAGAAGTTCAGCGGGATTTGGCAGAAGTGGGGCCTTCTGAACCCGAGTATAGTAATAGCCGAAACTTGCAATGGGCCCATGGAAGAGCTGGAGAGGATAGGGTTCATGTAGTTTTATCGGAAGAACAAGGGTGGTTATATGTTGGGATATACGATGGCTTTAGTGGCCCTGATGCGCCCGATTTTCTCATGAGCAATCTTTATAAAGCTATAGATAAAGAATTGGAAGGTTTGCTTTGGGATTATGAAGATAAATCTCAAAAGACTCCGATAGTGTCTGGCCCGATGGAAAGGGACACTGTTGAAGCTTCTTCAGAAATTGTGGCAGATAAATGTTTTGCATCACAGATGGCTGATGATGAAGTAGAAAAAGATCACGGGAGTTTGTCGTCATGCAATGAATGTAGCCAAGAACAATGTGAAGAAGGTGTTGCAACTACTCAGCTAAACGCAGGCGAGAGCAGAAGCAAACTAACTCTAGACACATCATTAGGCCACGAAGCCATACAGGATGATGAGGTATTAGAAGGAAAAGATAATACCATGGCTATAGATCAGGTTCAAGCGACAAGTGAAATTAGTCAAAACTATGGCGCAGATATGACAGAAAAAGCAACAAGCACAGTCAATGCTCAAGGGGAGGATGCTATTGGTGCTCCAGCAACCATTTCTACACAGCAATCCAGGAAAAGCAAGCGCCTTTATGAACTGCTTCAGATGGAGCTCGTAGAAGACAGAGAAGCAAAAGAGTCTAAATTGGCATCTGTGTCGAGGAACAATTCACAATCTTGTGCTGAAAGCACTAAAGGAGAAAGTTCAGGTCGCACTGAAGGGGCTGACAGTCCCAGAGAAAGTGATGGGGTACCCGTGGAGAACTCCGAACAACATAAACATATGACTTCATTTTCTTCTTCAGGACACAAGCAGATGATGAAAAGATCATTAATAGGATCAAAGTTGAGAAAGATGTATAGGAGGCAGAAAACATTGCGGAAAAAGCTTTTCCCCTGGAGTTATGATTGGCACAGAGAACAACACCAAGTTGATGAGCCGATGTTCAACCCATCAGTAGTTGTTAGGAGATGCAAATCTGGCCCGGTTGATCATGATGCAGTACTGAGCGCAATGACACAAGCACTTGCCAATACGGAGGAAGCATATATGGAAATGGTCGAAATGTCGCTTGATAGGAATCCGGAGCTTGCACTAATGGGTTCTTGTGTTCTTGTAATGTTGATGAAGGATCAGGATGTGTATGTTATGAACCTTGGTGATAGTCGTGTCATTTTAGCACAAGATAGGTTGAATGACCGTCATGTTGGCCCCAATCATGTGAAAGATGATGCAAGGAATCGGAATAGATCTAGGGAGTCTCTCGTTCGTGTGGAATTGGATAGGATATCAGAGGAGTCTCCTATGCATAATCCCAACAATCGAGTTTGCGGCATTAGCAAGAACAAGGAAATTTCCCTTTGCAGATTAAAGACGAGGGCTGTGCAGCTGTCCTCTGATCATTGTACTGGCATTGAGGAGGTAAGTAATTTTCAAGAGTTACTTTTTTTTTTTTTTTGCCTTTAGAAATTTGTTTTCCTTATGCTTGTCAGATAGAAAACCTGACATGAATTTAGCATGTGAACATGCATGTACATATAAAACTTATAAATAATGTGTTATGTATTCCTTGAACATCAGCTTTGTTAGAAGAGTGATTTCCTCTTGATTTACTATGACTCTTTGGCCATGGAACCTTTAGGAATCAAGTTGTCAAGGTGTTCAGCCTTTTCGTCTTGTTTCTTCTAATTTTTAAGCTATATTACCGTATTCACACATGAAATGTTTTTCAAGGATTATGTCACTCACACCACCTCTACAGTACTTATCAGTTGAATCATTTTCCACATAAAGAAAAACTGGATACTAAAGGAAAGGGAATCAGGAAAAAGCATTTTGATTTGATTTGGTATCATTGCATCAGGCTGCGTCTTGAATTATGATGGTGGAATTTAACTATTAACATACAATCTAAAATTATCAATGTCGTGTGCCTGGTTTTAGCGTTATCTTTGGGCATCTGAAGTTTTTTGAATGATTTTTCGTTCCACGTCACGAAATCCACAAACCTTGATTCTCTCAACAGATATCTGTCTGTTGAGATATTCTCTGGTTTACTTGGTCATATTTGACTGGGTCAAACTAACATCTGGGAGCTGTTCATACATTTTTTAAAGCAGTTTAGAGGCTCGAGTATTCATCTAATCAATCACAGACATGGTCCAATATCAGTAAAACTAGTGGTAGTACGTTCTATTGAAATATACCCCAGAATATGCACACTTGACATTGTCCACATGCTCTGTTGGATACATTCCTGTGGTTGTCTTCCCTCTTTCTTCTCCTTTTCATTTAATCTGAATTTTATGGAAGTATTTATAGTTGCATACTATGCAAATATGGATTGTATATGTATATATGGAAATACCATTGAATTTGCACTGCTCAAATCATGGAAATTCTGTGTTTAATACCAGAGAACTTATACTGTATAAACTGTTTGCTTATTTCACTTGCTAATTTATTTTAAAAAGTTGTGAAGATACTGCTATGGTTAAACATATTCTACTATTTTATTTTTTCTGTCTTCCAACAGGAACACAATTGTTATTTGTTTTTATTTCAGGAAGTTTCAAGGATAAAAGCAGAACACGTTGACGACATTCAAGCTATTCTGAATGATCGAGTAAAAGGGCAGTTAAAAGTTACTAGAGCATTTGGTGCTGGTTTCCTCAAGAAGGTTGAAAAGTTTTACACAAATAATTTTTCAGTCATATAGTTCCTACATCGATTAGCCATTCTTAACTTTAGGCTTTGAATCTGTCATTTGCATGAAGCTGACTGTGAGAACCAGCATAACTGAAGAAGTTAAAGTAATATTTCTCATTAGATGATATTAATATGGTTATTTATGAAGAATTAACCATGGAACTTTTCACCCTCTTGGCATCCTATTATACCTCATTATTTATGGCCTAATCCTCATTACTTATGGCAATACGGCATAGGTGAAACTGAAAACTTTTGAATTCAGATCGTATCATGTTCAAAGCCTTTTTCTTTCATTCAATGTGCTAAGGCTTGACTTACCATACGTCTTACTTCTATTTATGTGATAATTGCATTAAAGAAGATCTTGTTTCTTCTTTTCTTGCCTCTTCTTCTTGCTGATTGCTGCAGTATGACTAATAATCACCAATTTCCTCTTTGCTTTCACTATTTTGAAAATTACAAATTTACAAATTTTCATCCCTAGTCATTTTATATATGGCAATGTAGCATCACACATATTATTATTCCTGAACGAGATAAAGCACATCATAACATTATTTTCTTACATTTATTCGTGCTGTACATTCCAATACAACCAAATGCGTCATGCACCGATAATATTTATACTTGCATAAACATGAACATGCTTTCCGAGATAATGATGGAGATGTTATTATATTGATGCATAAAAATAATCAAACTGATGGAGCAAGAGGGCACCTCATACAACATCCAATTGTATAGATAAACATATGCAAGAGGACAATTGTAGGTTTAAATTAATATCTGGATTAGGCTTTTAAGTTTTTTCTTCCATGTTTTACAATTATGCCAAGGTAAATGGGCGTTATTTGAATTGATTCACCCAGTCAAATAGGCAAATCCCTAAGTTTGCTATGTTGTCCTTATGAATCCTTCTGCGCCTATCATTCTATTAGGAGCCATAGTATACACTTCTGTTCATTCATCTGGTCATTATGTTTTCCTTCCCTTTTAAATCAGCTCACAAAAGAGTGGGTTACTCTCTTAGTTAGGGCTTCACCAGCTCTCCAGTTACATGCCCATGCCATTTTAACCAGTCACAAAAACTTTACCTCAACCTGTACAATTCCTGTGTTTCATAAATACTCAAACTTTGTTTTTAAACCACACCTTGATGTTCTAATTTCCACTGCATTGATCTTATTTTTTTGTTCTTTAACTTGCATCTTGGTCATTCCTGGTATCCTGAACTATATGAAATTTTTAGCTTGGTCAGGATCACTAATGTTGCTAGATGCTAAGCTTATCGTTGACTAATCATTGTTGGCATTTGACTTCATACATGAAACGGGTCAAGATTTCCTTTAGATTGGGTTAGTATTCTTCGGATACTTGCTATGTCAATATATAATTCTTTAGAATAGATGCTTATTCATGTTAAGGAAGTACTACAAAAGATGGTGGATGTTTGGTTTATTGCTATGTCAATATATAATTCTTTCAATAGATGCTTATTCATGTTAAGGAAGTACTACAAAAGACGGTGGATGTTTGGTTTATTTTGGTCTCATTTGTATCTGTTTTGGGCTCTTATTCTCTACCAGTACATAACGGAATTTCTCAAGAAATATATGCTTCTCCTTAGTGGCTTTTTGTGATGATATTTTTATGTGCAAATTTTTGTAATCTAAATTATCTAATTGAAGATGAAGCCTGTACATTAAATATCTACATCAAAGTCATTGACTGTTGCTTATAGCTTGCAATGTTCCGTAGCATAAAGTTTTCGTCTCTATGAAAATAATGAAACTGATGGAGCAAGAGGGCACCTCATACAACATCCAATTGTATAGATAAACATATGCAAGAGGACAATTGTAGGTTTAAATTAATATCTGGATTAGGCTTTTAAGTTTTTTCTTCCATGTTTTACAATTATGCCAAGGTAAATGGGCGTTATTTGAATTGATTCACCCAGTCAAATAGGCAAATCCCTAAGTTTGCTATGTTGTCCTTATGAATCCTTCTGCGCCTATCATTCTATTAGGAGCCATAGTATACACTTCTGTTCATTCATCTGGTCATTATGTTTTCCTTCCCTTTTAAATCAGCTCACAAAAGAGTGGGTTACTCTCTTAGTTAGGGCTTCACCAGCTCTCCAGTTACATGCCCATGCCATTTTAACCAGTCACAAAAACTTTACCTCAACCTGTACAATTCCTGTGTTTCATAAATACTCAAACTTTGTTTTTAAACCACACCTTGATGTTCTAATTTCCACTGCATTGATCTTATTTTTTTGTTCTTTAACTTGCATCTTGGTCATTCCTGGTATCCTGAACTATATGAAATTTTTAGCTTGGTCAGGATCACTAATGTTGCTAGATGCTAAGCTTATCGTTGACTAATCATTGTTGGCATTTGACTCGTACATGAAACGGGTCAAGATTTCCTTTTAGATTGGGTTAGTATTCTTCGGATACTTGCTATGTCAATATATAATTCTTTAGAATAGATGCTTATTCATGTTAAGGAAGTACTACAAAAGATGGTGGATGTTTGGTTTATTGCTATGTCAATATATAATTCTTTCGAATAGATGCTTATTCATGTTAAGGAAGTACTACAAAAGACGGTGGATGTTTGGTTTATTTTTGGTCTCATTTGTATCTGTTTTGGGCTCTTATTCTCTACCAGTACATAACGGAATTTCTCAAGAAATATATGCTTCTCCTTAGTGGCTTTTTTGTGATGATATTTTTATGTGCAAATTTTTTGTAATCTAAATTATCTAATTGAAGATGAAGCCTGTACATTAAATATCTACATCAAAGTCATTGACTGTTGCTTATAGCTTGCAATGTTCCGTAGCATAAAGTTTTCGTCTCTATGAAAATAATGAAAGATATATACCCTTTACCTATAATTTGGAAATTGCTGATTATGTTTCTCAGTGTCTATAGCATCTCTTATTATTTCATTTTATTTCCTTCTTTCGCGGAGAAAGGGCCATGGTTCCAATTACCATTGGTGAAATTCATATCAGAAAAAATAAAACTTAATGTACATGAATATCTCGAGGTGATCCACTGGATTGAACTAAAAACTGAATTAGCACTACCTGTTTCATGGTTCCTTTCATGCTTTCGGAAGTAAAATTTTTTTGGTTAGCATTACTTTTAAGATTTACTTATGCTAACATTTTTCCTGAATGCAGCCAAATGCTAAACATTTTTCCTGAATGCAGCCAGAGTTCAATGATGCTTTGCTCGAGATGTTCCGAATCGACTATATTGGAAGCTCACCTTACTTAAGCTGCATACCTTCAGTGCTGCATCACCGTCTCTGCTCAAATGATCGGTTTTTGGTCCTATCTTCTGATGGGCTTTACCAGTATTTCAGCAATGAAGAAGTCGTCTCTCATGTTGCATGGTTTATGGAAAATGTCCCTGAAGGAGACCCTGCACAGTATCTTATTTCTGAGTTACTGTTCCGTGCAGCTAAAAAGAATGGTAAGTTACCATCATATGTCAGTGTTACTAGTTACTATTAATGTTGCAACTACTAATAATGTTCTTATCCGTTATCATGATGATAACTGCTATCACTGTAGTCCCGTTTTTCTTTGATAATTGATTCGTTATTCTCTGTTAAAGACGTGTAACATGACTATTAATTTCCAGATAGTGACCCCCTGTCATGAAGGAAATACTTAAGCTCTTTTGCAAATGATATTTATGAACACTGATCCATGACCAAACGAGCCCTGAGTGTAGATGTCATTACTTTTTATGAGGTAAATTTCACAAAACCTCTCTGAACTATCGGGGTTTTTGTGGGTAAACCCCAGAACTTTTTTCCCCCCTACCAAACGCCCTCGAACCTTGGGGTCTTTCACAAGAGTTCCCTAAACTTCAAAATTTTCCCACAGACCCCTAACCCCAGCGGCCAAAGGTGCTAATGGCATCGCCAACCATTGTTTTGCTTGTGTAGCAAATAAATGGTTTGGGAAGAATCAAAAAAAATTTTATTTATAATTGTTATTATTTGGGTTTTTTTTTTTTTGGGGTGGGGTTGGAAATAATGCTATGTGCACACAAAACACACACACACAAAGAAGAGTTCAGGTTTTCTTTTTTAATTTACCCTTTTTATATATCCTCCCACACTTGCTTACGATCATTGATTATCTCTTTTTTGCATATTTCTATGGTGTTATGTTTTAACAATTTAGGGGCAAAATGCATATTAACCTTTGTTCTTTTCATGCATCCTTTCCCTTCATATTCTTCTGCTATTTATGCTAACTTTTCATACATTCTCTTTTGACAAATCTCGAATTCTCTGTGCAGGGATGGACTTTCATGAATTGCTAGATATTCCTCATGGTGATCGTCGAAAATATCATGATGATGTTTCTGTAATGGTAATTTCCCTTGAAGGACGGATTTGGAGATCATCGGGGTAATTGTTTTTTCACAGAGCAGGTATTGCATCAAGAACACAACAAGATGTAGCAAAACTTCTTGATGAAAAGTGGCATCTTCTGCTGTAATTGTTTCTCTTTTTTCTTGCGGCTCTCCTCTCTGAGCTCCTCTTTTTCTTCCATTGTGTTATAACAGTTGCAGGGTTTATCTCTTGGTGTTCTTTGTACTATTGGTGTATGCACAGTCATCCAATTGATGGACTGCTTTCAGTCCAATATATTTCAAAATTTTCCTTGATTGGATGAAAGGTTAAAAAGAGGGGAAATCAATTGTTGATCAATTTTTATTTTTTTATAACTATTTTGGAGCAATCTTTTTTCTCAATAGAGTATGTTCATGCTCGGATATAGAGAGGTACGTTTGGTTCCTTGGTCAGCGCTACGTTTGGTTCCTTGGTCACCTGCGACCGGGATTAGTGGGACTGGGGTATTAAATCCCATTCTTTGTTTGGTTTTATTTTGGTACATTATGGGACTGATATTAAAACAAGTTTTTATCCCTGAGCTTGTACGGATTATTTTGATTTCTTTGGCTTATATATGTTGGTTCTATACACCTTTCAAATACATTAAACTATTTATAAGATCCTATAGTGTAATAAGAGAGATGATGGTTATATTTCATTGTAAACTATAATCTATAGTTCATCTATTAACTAATACATTAATTGCTTATGAAGGAAGAGAGAAAATACCTATTTTTCCTATCTTATGGGAAGAAGATAATAGAGATTTTCTTTGTTAGTGAAAGTAGATAGTTTAAGTGGTAGAGTTTTTCTTAGATAAATTGAAATTAAGTTTAAAATTTAAAAATTAAATAATTTAACCACCAACATTCATTTACAAATCTGAATAAGAATTTATAGTTTTAAGAATTAAAAAATGATATACAATGATATTTTTGTGGAAAGAGATTTAATTGAAAAAGAACATAGACATCGTTTGGTTATTTGCGGGACTGTGACTGGGATTTCAATGTTGCGATATTTCAATCAAATCTCATGTTTGGTTCACCCGGGATTGGGGATACGAATGGGAGAGGACTTATGTCTATTCCCAAAATAGATAGTAGGAAGTTCCACCGTCCCATAATATTAGGAACATAGGACTTCCCATGATCATTATACTCCCATTTTATGCCTTCCCCACACCAATAATATCATCTTAGTACTAATGTAAAATATGTTAAATTAGGGAGTCATTTGTAATTTTAGAAATTTTTCATGGTGTTGTTTGTAATTTTGAAACTTTCAGATGATTATTTGTAATATTCAAATTTTTTAGGGACTGGCTGTAAAAAATTTTAGGGGTTGTTTTGTGAAGTTTTTTAATGAGTTATTTGTAATTTTCAAAACTTTTAAGGGCTGGTTATAAATTATTTTTGGTTTTGTGATTTTTAAAACTTTTAGGGGCTGTTTGCAAAATTTTTAGAGGGACTTTTGTTAATTTTTAGGGAGGTGTTTGTAATTTTTAATATTTTTATGTTTGTAATTTTCAATATTTTTAGTAGATTTGTTATTTTTGAAATATTCATTGGGGTGGTTGTAAAATTTTAGGGGCTATATGTACTTTTAAAACTTTAAGATTAGAGGGCTTTTGTAATATTCAAATTTTTTAGGACTGGCTGTAAAAATTTTAGGGGCTATATGTACTTTTAAAACTTTAAGATTAGAGGGCTTTTGTAATATTCAAAATTATCATGAGGTTGTTTTATAATTTTGGATTTTATGGGGACACTATAATTTTCAGATTTTTAAGATGGTATTTGTAATTTTCGATTTTAGAGGTTATTTGCAATTTTGAATCTTAAGGGTTTGTTTGCAATTTTCTTATTATTATAAGTAGGCCTATGAAAATTTACAAAAACTTCTAAAAGTTTCAGAAATTACAAATAATTTCCTAGAAGCTTCGAAATTACAAATAGCCTTTGAAAAGTTAACAGACACCCTCTGAATGTTTAAGAAATTATAAATACCCCTTTGATTTTGCAAAAAACATGAAAGTTAAAAAATTGCAAAATTTTGCTAAAAACCCTAAAGTTTCGAGGATTAGAGGCTGCCCCCAAAGAGTACTGATTCGTTAAAAATGTTATTTTCAAACAAGTTTACTATATAATGTACGTATCGCGTGCATCAGAAAACTTTTAAATTTAGGGGTTTTTGTCTTTGGGCCCAATGCTTTACCTTGATTTATTTCTAAACCCAACTAGTTTTAAATGTACTTATAAACCCATAGAACTATGTGTATTTGCCTCTAAACCCAAAAAACACTAATACATCCAATATGTATACAATGTACACAAAAATAAATTATAAATCCTAAATTACCCCTTGCCTTACTCCCCCTCCTCTCTGTTAACTTACTCCTTTTCATCTTCTCCCTCTTCTCCTTGCTTCCTTTCTCTCTCCTCCTCCTCATCCTCCATTTCTAAGCACCCAATCTCTCTACCTCTCTCAAGACCCTCCTCCTTCAAGATCCACTCTCTGCCCTCTTCAAACTTCTCTTCCATCGCAGACTCTTCACCCATGAGCTTCCCTCTCTCATTTCGGAGCTTGACAAGTGGGACCCATCTTAGTACTAATGTAAAATATGTTAAATTAGGAGTCATTTGTAATTTTAGAAATTTTTCATGGTGTTGTTTGTAATTTTGAAACTTTCGGATGATTATTTGTAATATTCAAATTTTTTAGGACTGGCTGTAAAAATTTTTAGGGGTTGTTTTGTGAAGTTTTTAATGAGTTATTTGTAATTTTCGATTTTAGAGGTTATTTGCAATTTTGAATCTTAAGGGTTTGTTTGCAATTTTCTTATTATTATAAGTAGGCCTATGAAAATTTACAAAAACTTCTAAAAGTTTCAGAAATTACAAATAGCCTTTGAAAAGTTAACAGACACCCTCTGAATGTTTAAGAAATTATAAATACCCCTTTGATTTTGCAAAAACATGAAAGTTAAAAATTGCAAAATTTTGCTAAAACCCTAAAGTTTCGAGGATTAGAGGCTGCCCCCAAAGAGTACTGATTCGTTAAAAATGTTATTTTCAAACAAGTTTACTATATAATGTACGTATCGCGTGCATCAGAAAACTTTTAAATTTAGGGGTTTTTGTCTTTGGGCCCAATGCTTTACCTTGATTTATTTCTAAACCCAACTAGTTTTAAATGTACTTATAAACCCATAGAACTATGTGTATTTGCCTCTAAACCCAAAAAACACTAATACATCCAATATGTATACAATGTACACAAAAATAAATTATAAATCCTAAATTACCCCTTGCCTTACTCCCCCTCCTCTCTGTTAACTTACTCCTTTTCATCTTCTCCCTCTTCTCCTTGCTTCCTTTCTCTCTCCTCCTCCTCATCCTCCATTTCTAAGCACCCAATCTCTCTACCTCTCTCAAGACCCTCCTCCTTCAAGATCCACTCTCTGCCCTCTTCAAACTTCTCTTCCATCGCAGACTCTTCACCCATGAGCTTCCCCTCTCTCGACTCGGAGCTTGACAAGTGGGACCCATCTTAGTACTAGCGCTGCTCAAGGAGGGAGAGCAGGTCACCTTAGTTTTCCAGGACATGATCACTCTGGTAACAAACTAATGGCTTTATAGCCTGATTTAGTTTCATGCCCGTTATGTATTTGATGGAATGCCCACTTGGGATTATTTGTTGGCTTGCTTAATAGTTGACTAGCTGTGTTCGGTTTCATGCCCGCTACGTGTTTGATGAAATGCTCAAACTGTATTTTTTTTGTTTGTTTGCTTCTTTGTTGATTATTTCTTACTGTAACAATCGCGCACAACTGGTAAACAAATGTGCACACACAAAGACATAAAGAACTTCATTTTGTAGCCAACATTCTCTGAATTTTTAAGAGTAAGGGTTGTGTAAACGTTGCTAACTATACCAGAAACGACATAGTTGAAGGTGGATGATTGGGAACATAATGGACAAATTGCAATCGAGGCGATACGTGCCAAGTTTCTAAACATGAATTATAAATGATTCTGGAAAATTTGAAATCTGCTATTTGGATAATGAAAAAATTTTACATCTAATGAGACTATTAAATAACTTCTAAATTCAGTTATTATGTTGGACAATACACCAACGATGAATGTGTTAATAATTTATAGTTTTTAGTTTGTGCTAAGGTAACTAGAAATTTGTTGATATTGTCTGCTGCCACTTTCATATGAGGAAACGCAATTGGTTTTTTGTATTATAATACTTAAAATGACATCACGTTATATTCAAACGTTTTTCGCTATAATGTTTTGATGATAACTCTTTTCATCTGTAGAATACTCAGATTTGGACTGCAAAGAGAGAATGGACCACATTGGTATTCTTATCGACCAGTCAGGGTGGATCAATTGAGCTGAGTTTTTGCTTATCAAAGATCCAAAAAGAAGGGAATACAGTTATGATATTATCATTTGTACATGCTCAGTTTCATGTATGGCCCTTTATTGTTGATTTATTGAGTCCTGAACTACGTTTGATGTATGATGGTTCACCTCTATTTGATGCTTTTGTTAGAAGTGAAACTATGCCTTTCTGTTCTTTTATCATGAGCAGAGCTATGCTTTTGTGCACATTGTTCATGTATGGTTAATGGATGAATGTATATACTAAAAGTTGTGTTATATCTATGCCTATTGTTCATGTATTGTTAATAGTTATTTGATGTATCCAGGTAATTTTATGTTTTAATTTTGGTTTCCTTTGCGCAGATCCAGTTGAATTTATGGAAATTAACTTGAGACTCTTTTATTCCTCTCATAATTAGTATAGAAATTAAGTGAAAATAATATGAAGAAAGTACACCGGGACAATATGAAAGTATAGCGTGGTAATATGAAAGTATAGCGTGTTAATATGAAAGTATAGCGGGATAATATGAAAGTATATCAGGATAATCTGAAAGTATAGCATGATATTCTGAAAGTATAGCGGGATAAAATGAAAGTATAGCGGGATACTATGAAAGTATAGTGGGATATTCTGAAAGTATAGCGGGATAATATGAAAGTATAGCGAGATAATATGAAAGTATAGCGGGTTAATATGAAAGTACAGCGGGATAACATGAAAGTATAGCGGGATAATCTAAAAGTATAGCGTGTTAATATGAAAGTATAGCGGGATAATATGAAAGCATAGCGGGATAATATGAAAGTATAGCAGAATATTCTGAAAGTATAGCGGATAATATGAAAGTATAGCGGGATAATCTGAAAGTATAGCGGGATAATATGAAAGTATAGCGATAATATGAAAGTATAGCGTACTAATATGAAAGTATAGGGATAATATGAAAGTATAGCCGGATATTCGAAAGTATAGCGGATAATATGAAAGTATAGTGGGATAACATGAAAGTATAGCGGGATATTCGAAAGTATAGCGGATAATATGAAAGTATAGCGGATAATCTGAAAGTATAGCGGGATAATATGAAAGTATAGTGGGATAACATGAAAGTATAGCGGATAATCTGAAAGTATAGCAGATAATATGAAAGTATAGCGGATAATCTGAAAATATAATGTGATATTCGAAAGTATAGCGGATAATCTGAAAGTATAGCGTACTAATATGAAAGTATAGCGGATAATCTGAAAGTATAGCGGGATAATCTGAAAATATAATGTGATATTCTCAATATCCATTACATTATTTTGCATAACATTACTTTTCATTCACCTCCATAAATATCATCACATATGCAATACATACTCTTCATATCCATGAGCAACATGCATAAAATCAACATTCACGTCATATCCAACTTTATTATATACACAAAATACAACCAAGACCGCTAAAGAATATTGTCAACAAAAATAATCTGCTATAATTTCAAAATGTCTGGCAACACTTTCAAAATAACATGTTACACTTTTATTCACCTCAATAAATAACATCGCATACACAATACATACACATCATGTCCCTAAGCAACATGCACAGAACTTGCAATGCAGTGAATAAATACAGTCGTGAATTACGCTTCAAAAGTATACCAAATTTGATGAAAGTCTAACTTCCATATGTTCACTGCAAACACAATAAAACATAATCCAACATTAATAGCATATCAAAGAATGTAAAACAAGCTAAGATTATATTAATATCCTTTTCCATCCCTAGCAATGCATAATTTAAATGTGAAATGCTAAATTTAACCTTACTAACTTTGACTTCCTCTCAAACTATTTGAATTTGTGTCTATCAAACATCCAAAATGAATAACATTCAATCCATCGCCATCATGAAACCAGTTCCATCTCATCAACCGCCTTCTCGATAACCCCTTGCACTACGAGCTTCATTGTCGCCACCTCCAACTATAAATAAAATATTAAAATAGGAATTTCATCAAATAGATTCTAAGCATGAAACTAAATCAAGCTAATCAAGAAAATAAACAAACTAAAAAAACCCGAAATGGGCATTTCACCAAACAAGTAACAAGCATGAAACTAAATCAAGCTAATCAACAAAGAAGCAAACAAACAAACAAAAAAAATCAGTTTGAGCATTTCATCAAACACATAGCGGGCATGAAACCAAACAATGCTAGTCAACTATTAAGCAAGCCAACAAATAATCCCAAATGAGCATTTCATCAAACACATAACGGGCATGAAACTAAATCAGGCTATAAAGCCATTAGTTTGTTACCAGAGTGATCATGTCCTAGAAAACTAAGGTGACCTGCTCTTCCCCCTTTCCCCCCTTGAGCAGCGCTGGTACCAGGATGGGTCCCACTTGTCAGGCTCCGAGTCGAGAGAGGGGAAACTCATGGGTGAAGAATCTGCGATGGAAGAGAAGTTTGAAGAGGGCAGAGAGCGGATCTTGAAGGAGGAGGGTCTTGAGAGAGAAAGAGAGGTTGGGTGCTTAAAGATGGAGGAGAGGGAGGAGAGAGAAAGGAAGCAAGGAGAAGAGGGAGAAGATGAAAAGGAGTAAGTTAACAGAGAGGAGTAAGGCAAGGGGTAATTTAGGGTTTATAATTTATTTTTGTTTACATTGTATACATATTGGATGTATTAGTGTTTTTTGGGTTTAGAGGCAAATACACATAGCTCTATGGGTTTATAAGTGCATTTGAAACTAGTTGGGTTTATAAATAAATCAAAGTAAAGCATTGGGCCCAAAGACAAAAACCCCTTAAATTTAATATAATTATATTAGTTTTTGAACCATATCTATATTCATATGTGTAACTGTTAAATATGTACGAATACCAAATATCGTACCTGTTACGTGTATCATTTGTACCCCTCTTACACAATACTATTTCCTTTGATATCGCACGCGCTAGCCACGTGATTGACCTGCTTAAAAACTAACGCGACGCGCAAGGGAAAAACTAAATTAAAAAGGGAATTTTTTTTTTTTTTAACAAAAATAAAGAACGAGTAGCTTAAAAATTAAGCTACGCTGATACCCTCTCCTATATAAAGAGCAAATCAAAAGAATTCTCCAAAGTATTTCTCTTTCGATTCCAATTGAATCTCAAGAATTCTACGAAAGAACGAAGAATCCATCGCAGGGATGTTTAGCACCACGTCATCGAGCGGTAAGTTGTTCGCCCCAGTTGTTTAATTTCTTGTCGTGAATTCTCGTTGATGGGTTTGCATTGTTTTGATATGATCGTGTGTTTAGGTTTTAGAAGTTGGAATCTTGATGTTTTTGAGTTTCTTGTGTTAAAAATTAAATTTTTTGGGGCTTTATGAAAGTTTTGCAATGTCGGTTCGAGTTCAGAGATTAGATTTTTTTTACATTTGTGCCATTTTTCTGCTAAGCTTGAAACTTATGTTTATTTTATATTGTGTTAGGTTTGATTTTATTTCTGGGTTTTAAAAGAAATTTGATCAAATTTGGCTATTTCCTATAATGGTTGTTCTTTTTGCGGAATTTTGTCTGGTCGGTGCTCTTTCTTGATCTTTTTAGACTGCAGTTTAGAGAATGTGCTTGAAAGGATGTTTTTTTTTTAATTTTTATTTCACAAATATAATCTTTTCTTTGGAGAGGAAGTAAATTTACATATTCCAGTCGATAACCTACAATTTCTCCCAAAAATTCAATCTTATGTTACTTTGAAGGCACAGCTCTGTTGGTTGGGTAAATCACACAGTATAGTTAAAATTTCATATAGTTTCAAGATTTTCTCTGTTCCCTTTATAAATTTATGATGACAATTTTTCTCCTTTGCAGCTTTTGGCCAATCTTCGACGACTAGCACTAGCACTTTTGCTGAGAACCCTTTGGTAGTCCTGGTATTTTTGGTTCACAATTTGGTAGCGTAACTACCGGTGTTTCCTCACCGTCTTCAACGCTCACTTCCACCTTCGGTGCTCTGTCACCAGCGTTTGGTAGTTCTAAATCAGCTTTTGGGGCATCATCAACACCGGCATTTGGTGGTATTGAACCGAAACCTCTCTTTTGTGTGCATATATTAACTTCATATCTTAAGCGCATTCAAGCACTTTTGTACCTGCATTGGTTGCTTGGATTTCAAACTTGTCAGTTGTATTATCTCCATGCATAAGTGGGAGTATTTGGTTTATCAGATTAACATGTCTATAACAAAGAAAATTGGCTTAGTTTCTTCATCATCTTATCATATATCACATAATAACATAAGCCTTCAATGGACAAAAGAAAATAACAGGAAATGCTTCCTTATAATCGCTAAGGTTTGGTTATCTATGTAGACTGTAGACTAGTTTTAAAATTAAATGACAGGACAAATTTTTGTATACATAATCCATATAGCCAAGGATCTATTCTTGACATCTTCTACCAAAATTATTCCTTGTTTTTCTTTTAAAGAATGTTGAATATGTTAGATTTAAATCTAATTAAATCTATTTGTGGGCACATATGTTAAATTAATGTGTAAATCTATCACTTAAGGAAACCCACTAAAGTGATCGATTAAGTTGGGTTATCGGGTATTTATATATTGTCATGGGCTAAATGTGCAGATACCAGGTTGTAATTACAATTTGATGAGGGGCCAAATTGTAAAAGTGCAACACCTATATATATGGGGTTATGGTCCCTAATCTAGGGTTAACACAAGAATTCTCATCTCTTTTACCCCCATCTAAAAAAGAGATCTAAGAAAGAGAAGAAGCCCTAAGATTAGAAGATCCATCAATCCACTCAAGATCCAAACCATGGATTCAGGTATAATTCCGCTTTAGTTTATTTTTATCAATCTCTTTGAGGTAATCAAGTCTTATCAAAGATCTTACAAGTGGTATCAGAGCCTCTTGATTAACTCTTAGAGATTTATTTTTTTTTGAGTTTCTATGGTTTTTCTGTGGATTTATGAATAAAGATCAAATCTTTTTCGAT
Organism: Asparagus setaceus; assembly: GCA_012295165.1. Taxonomy (NCBI): domain Eukaryota; kingdom Viridiplantae; phylum Streptophyta; class Magnoliopsida; order Asparagales; family Asparagaceae; genus Asparagus; species Asparagus setaceus. The sequence continues at coordinate 87,343,908 of CM022702.1, read as the reverse complement.
TTTTGGTTAAATTTTCTATGATTTTAGAAAATTTATATAAGGTTTGATCTCGGATGAACAAGAAAGTTTTTCGGATGAACAGTAAAGGTTTGATCTCGGATGAACAGTAAAAAATTTTCGTTGTGAACAGTAACTTTTTCGATTTTTGGTTAAATTTTCTATGATTTTAGAAAATTTATATAAGGTTTGGATCTGGATTGGATTTTTTTTTAAAAAAATTTTGGTTTTGTGACGGCGGCAGCCATCACGAATAAACCCTAATGGGTTCAAAAGCCTAAGCGGCTTTGACGGTTCAGATCTAAACCCTAAGGGGTTCCTGTAGTTCAGACGAGGTTCGAGGTTCATTTTGGCGAACCTCGCCTTTTGGCGAACTTCGCCTTTTGGCGAACCTCGGTTCTTTTTGGCGAACCTCGGTTCTTTTTGGCGAACCTCGCCTTTTGGCTAACCTCGCCTTTTGGCGAACCTCGGTTCTTTTTGGCGAACCTCGCCTTTTGGCGAACCTCGTCTTTTGGCGAACCTCGGTTCATTTTGGCGAACTTCGCACTTTTGGCGAACCTCGCCTTTTGGCGAACCTCGGTTCATTTTGGCGAACCTCGCCTTCTGGCGAACCTCGCCTTTTGGCGAACCTCGCACTTTGGCGAACCTCGTGTTCATTCAGTCGAACCTTGTGTTCACTTGGCGAACCTCATATTTTAGCGAACCTCGTGTTCATTCGGTCGAACCTTGTGTTCACTTGGCGAACCTCATATTTTAGCGAACCTCGTGTTCATTCGGTCGAACCTTGTGTTCACTTGGCGAACCTCGCCTTTTGGCGAACCTCGGTTCATTTTGGCGAACCTCGGTTCTTTTGGCGAACCTCGGTTCATTTTGGCGAACCTCGCTTTTGGCGAACCTCGGTTCATTTTGGCGAACCTCGCCTTTTGGCGAACCTCGGTTCATTTTGGCGAACCTCGCTTTTGGCGAACCTCGGTTCATTTTGGCGAACCTCGCTTTTGGCGAACCTCGGTTCTTTTGGCGAACCTCGGTTCATTTTGGCGAACCTCGGTTCTTTTGGCGAACCTCGGTTCATTTTGGCGAACCTCGGTTCATTTTGGCGAACCTCGGTTCATTTTGGCGAACCTCGGTTCATTTTGGCGAACCTCGCTTTTGGCGAACCTCGGTTCATTTTGGCGAACCTCGGTTCATTTTGGCGAACCTCGCTTTTGGCGAACCTCGGTTCTTTTGGCGAACCTCGGTTCTTTTGGCGAACCTCGGTTCATTTTGGCGAACCTCGGTTCATTTTGGCGAACCTCGGTTCTTTTGGCGAACCTCGGTTCTTTTGGCGAACCTCGGTTCATTTTGGCGAACCTCGCCTTTTGGCGAACCTCGGTTCATTTTGGCGAACCTCGGTTCATTTTGGCGAACCTCGGTTCATTTTGGCGAACCTCGGTTCTTTTGGCGAACCTCGCTTTTGGCGAACCTCGCTTTTGGCGAACCTCGCTTTTGGCGAACCTCGCTTTTGGCGAACCTCGGTTCATTTTGGCGAACCTCGGTTCTTTTGGCGAACCTCGCTTTTGGCGAACCTCGGTTCATTTTGGCGAACCTCGCTTTTGGCGAACCTCGGTTCATTTTGGCGAACCTCGGTTCATTTTGGCGAACCTCGGTTCATTTTGGCGAACCTCGCTTTTGGCGAACCTCGCCTTTTGGCGAACCTCGGTTCATTTTGGCGAACCTCGGTTCATTTTGGCGAACCTCGCTTTTGGCGAACCTCGGTTCATTTTGGCGAACCTCGCTTTTGGCGAACCTCGGTTCATTTTGGCGAACCTCGGTTCATTTTGGCGAACCTCGGTTCTTTTGGCGAACCTCGGTTCATTTTGGCGAACCTCGGTTCATTTTGGCGAACCTCGCTTTTGGCGAACCTCGGTTCATTTTGGCGAACCTCGGTTCATTTTGGCGAACCTCGGTTCATTTTGGCGAACCTCGCTTTTGGCGAACCTCGGTTCATTTTGGCGAACCTCGGTTCTTTTGGCGAACCTCGCTTTTGGCGAACCTCGGTTCATTTTGGCGAACCTCGGTTCTTTTGGCGAACCTCGCTTTTGGCGAACCTCGCTTTTGGCGAACCTCGCTTTTGGCGAACCTCGCTTTTGGCGAACCTCGCTTTTGGCGAACCTCGGTTCATTTTGGCGAACCTCGGTTCATTTTGGCGAACCTCGCTTTTGGCGAACCTCGGTTCTTTTGGCGAACCTCGGTTCATTTTGGCGAACCTCGCTTTTGGCGAACCTCGGTTCATTTTGGCGAACCTCGGTTCATTTTGGCGAACCTCGCTTTTGGCGAACCTCGCCTTTTGGCGAACCTCGGTTCATTTTGGCGAACCTCGCTTTTGGCGAACCTCGGTTCATTTTGGCGAACCTCGGTTCATTTTGGCGAACCTCGCCTTTTGGCGAACCTCGCTTTTGGCGAACCTCGGTTCATTTTGGCGAACCTCGCTTTTGGCGAACCTCGCTTTTGGCGAACCTCGCTTTTGGCGAACCTCGGTTCATTTTGGCGAACCTCGGTTCATTTTGGCGAACCTCGGTTCATTTTGGCGAACCTCGGTTCATTTTGGCGAACCTCGGTTCATTTTGGCGAACCTCGCTTTTGGCGAACCTCGCTTTTGGCGAACCTCGGTTCATTTTGGCGAACCTCGGTTCTTTTGGCGAACCTCGGTTCTTTTGGCGAACCTCGTGCTCAATTCGTGCAAACTCAATTAAATTTCGGTGTTAATCAATTATTTCATTCAAGTATTATGACACTAAGGAATTAAGTTGGTCTCTCATTCTAAATGATTAATTGAAGCAAGATGTTGCCAAAGTAACCTCTCTTGTGTAGATTGTTCATGAAGGATGTTAGATGGTTGTGTGTATACTTTTTCGAGTAGATATTTAATCGCCCAAAGGAAGATTAATATTTATTTAGATCAGATACGATTCGTGATGATAAACGCTGACAATTATAAGGTTTACATGTGGATAACAAATCAATCCAAAGATGGGTTTGTTGTTTGACATGTGTTATTGTCGATGTTTGATCATTGCAACAAGATATCACTTGCGCTAATATTATCGTCCAAAGACTTGATATTAATGTTGTACAAGATATCTTGGATGGGGATATGTCATTATTTGAATTTTATTGATTACTAATTACAGTTATTAATGTGAAATCTTTTGTTTATTTCAGCTAATGCATCTGCTGCATCAATTTCTGCTAACATCAACTCAATTCCCATGCTAAATGGGACTAATTTCAAGGTTTGGAAAGAGAACATTTTAATTGTTCTTGGCTGCATGGATCTAGACCTTGCATTAAGAACTGAACAACCTCAACCTCTCACTGCGGAAAGCACTCCTGATGCAAAGAAAGAGTATGAGAGGTGGGAGCGTTCAAATCGCATGAGTCTCATGATCATTAAGCGCGGCATTCCGGAAGCCTTTAGGGGCACAGAATCCGAAGGGATTACTAAAGCCAAAGATTTCCTTGCTGAAATTGAGAAACGTTTTGCTAAAAACGATAAGGTAGAAACAAGCACGCTATTAGCTAGCTTGATTTCAATGAAGTATAAAGGCAAAGAAAATATCAGGGAGTACATTATGGAAATGTCTCATATTGCTTCAAAACTTAAGGCACTGAAACTCGATCTATGTGACGAGTTACTAGTGCATCTGGTTCTGCTGTCTCTTCCTGCACAATTCAATCAATTTAAGGTCAGTTATAACTGTCAAAAGGAGAAATGAACTCTGAATGAGCTCATTTCATACTGTGTGCAAGAAGAAGACAGATTGAAGCAAGATAAGACTGAAAGTGCTCATTTGGCTTATGCCCCTAAGGATAAGGGCAAGAAAAGAAAGAATGATAAAGAAGCTGCTAAGGGTCCAGTTCAAAAGAAACAACATAAGGATAATCAGGGTTGTTTCTTTTGTCATAAGGATGGACACGCAAAGAAGGATTGTACCAAATATCACGCCTGGCGTGTCAAAAGGGTAATGCTCCTTACTTTGGTCTTTTCTGAGGTTAATTTAGTCTCAGCATCTAGAAACACTTGGTGGTTAGATTCGGCTTCTACTACTCACATAAGTGTTTCTATGCAGGGTTGCCTGAGCTACCGAAAGCCAAGTGATGGTGAAAGACACATCTTTGTGGGCGATGGACAATCGGTAGATGTGGAAGCAATTGGGCACTTTAGGTTATTGTTAGGAACTGGTTCCTATTTGGATTTGAAAGATACTTTTGTAGTCCCGTCTTTTAGGCGAATTTGGTTTCTATTCCTTTATTGGACAAATCGGGTTATTATTGTTCATTTGGAAATAACCGTGCTAGCTTATCTTTAAATTCAAATATTGTGGAACCGGTTTCTTGAGTACTTTTGATAACCTATATTTACTTGATACAGTTGCTTCTTATAATGAAACCCTGAATGTGGAATCACGTGGTACTAAACGTAAATTAAATAAGGAAAATTCAGCATCATTATGGCACAAGCGCTTGGGTCATATCTCAAAAGGTAGAGTTGAGCGTCTTGTGTCTGATGGTATTTTGGATTCCCTTGATTTTACAGACTTTGATGTATGCATTGACTGTATCAAGGGAAAACAGACTAAAGTTAAGAGATTAGGTGCCAACAGATCTTCAGACGTCTTAGAATTGATACATACAGATATTTGTGGGCCATTCCCTACGGCATCCTGGAATGGTCAACAATATTTTATATCATTCATAGACGATTACTCACGTTATGGGTACCTATATCTCATTAAAGAAAAATCTGAGTCTCTGGACGTATTCAAAGCTTTTAAGGCTGAAGTTGAGAACCAACTCAATAAAAAGATTAAAACCGTTAGATCTGATCGTGGTGGTGAGTACTACGGCAGATATGATGGTTCAGGTGAACAACGTCCAGGACCATTTGCTAGATACCTAGAGGAATTCGGTATCGTCCCACAGGACACCATGCCGTGATCACCTAGCATGAATGGTGTAGCCGAAAGATCTAAACAAGACTCTTAAGGATATGGTAAGAAGTATGATTGCTCATTCTTCTTTACCAGAGTCACTCTGGGGAGAAGCACTAAAGACTGCAGCTTACATTCTTAACAGAGTACCAAGTAAAGCAGTTGCTAAAACACCTTATGAGCTTTGGACCGGTCGAAGCCCAGCCTAAAGCACTTACATATTTGGGGATGTCCAATGAGGCAAGGCCTTATAGGCCAAATGAAAAGAAATTGGACTCTAAAACAGCTTAGCGCCTACTTTATTGGGTATTCGAACGATACTTTTGTAGTCCCGCCTTTTAGACGAATTTGGTTTCTATTCCTTTATTGGACAAATCGGGTTATTATTGTTCATTTGGAAATAACCGTGCTAGCTTATCTTTAAATTCAAATATTGTGGGAACTGGTTTCTTGAGTACTTTTGATAACCTATATTTACTTGATACAGTTGCTTCTTATAATGAAACCCTGAATGTGGAATCACGTGGTACTAAACGTAAATTAAATAAGGAAAATTCAAGATCATTATGGCACAAGCTTGGGTCATATCTCAAAAGGTAGAGTTGAGCGCCTTGTGTCCGATGGTATTTTGGATTCCCTTGATTTTACGACTTTGATGTATGCATTGATCAGATCAAGGGAAAACAGACTAAAGTTAAGAGATTAGGTGCCAACAGATCTTCAGACGTCTTAGAATTGATACATACAGATATTTGTGGGCCATTCCCTACGGCATCCTGGAATGGTCAACAATATTTTATATCATTCATAGACGATTACTCACGTTATGGGTACCTATATCTCATTAAAGAAAAATCTGAGTCTCTGGACGTATTCAAAGCTTTTAAGGTGAAGTTGAGAACCAACTCAATAAAAAGATTAAAACCGTTAGATCTGATCGTGGTGGTGAGTACTACGGCAGATATGATGGTTCAGGTGAACAACGTCCAGGACCATTTGCTAGATACCTAGAGGAATTCGGTATCGTCCCACAGTACACCATGCCAGGATCACCTAGCATGAATGGTGTAGCTGAAAGACGAAACAGGACTCTTAAGGATATGGTAAGAAGTATGATTGCTCATTCTTCTTTACCGAGTCACTGGGAGAAGCACTAAAGACTGCGACTTACATTCTTAACAGAGTACCAAGTAAAGCAGTTGCTAAAACACCTTATGAGCTTTGGACCGGTCGAAAGCCCAGCCTAAAGCACTTACATATTTGGGGATGTCCAATGAGGCAAGGCCTTATAGGCCAAATGAAAAGAAATTGGACTCTAAAACAGCTTAGCGCCTACTTTATTGGGTATTCGAACGATCCAGGGCTATAAGTTTTATGATCCCACACTCGTGAATATTTTTGAGACGGAACAAAGAACATTCTTTGAGGATGTTGAGTTTGGGGAGAAATAAGGTTAGAGACATTGCCTTTAAGGAGGAATTGGCTTTAAATCCAATCCATACCATTTCGACAATATTCAAGTACCTATACCGTATTGTTCAAGAAATAAATCCGAACCTCAAGAAGGCAATATTGAACAACTCCCCTGCTCCGTAAGAACAAACTCAACAACCTCAAGAACCGGTGCCATTAAGGAGATCCACGAGAAAGGAGAAATGCTATTCGGATGATTATATTGTATTTCTTCAAGAACATGAGGAAAGTAATGGAATGATGGAAGATGATCCAATCAACTTCCTTCGTGCCATGAAAAGTTCTAACTCTCAAAAGTGGATTGATGCCATGAATGAGGAGTACAAGTCTATGCAAGACAATAAGGTTTGGGAACTTGTTCCATTGCCGAAGGTGCAAAACCAATTGGTTGTAAATGGATATTTAAAACCAAGCCGGATGCAAATGGTAATGTGGAAAAGTATAAAGCACGCCTTGTAGCTAAAGGCTATACTCGAAGGAAGGCATTGACTATCTGAGACTTTCTCTCGGTTTCATCGAAAGACTCTTTCGGGACTATCATGGCACTTGTTGCTCATTTCAATCTTGAGTTACATCAAATGGATGTTAAGATCGCATTTCTCAATAGAGACATTGATGAGATGATCTATATGGTACAACCGAAAACTTTGTGTCGAGACCCAAAGAATATGGTTTGTAAACTAAGGAAATCCATTTATGGACTCAAGCAAGCTCCTCGTCAATGGTACCACAAGTTTCAACAAATAATTATCTCGTTTGGTTTTGAGATGAATATTGTTGATGATTGTGTATATTAAAAATTCATGGGAGTAAGTATATTTTTCTCGTTCTCAGATGTGGATGACATTTTGCTTGCCACTAATGATATAGGCTCTGTAACTAAAACCGTGAGATTTCTATCAAAGAATTTTGAGATGAAAGATCTTGGGGACGCCTCTTTATATTAGGAATCCGGATACATCGAGATCGCTCTCGAGGTATACTTGGATTATCACAAAAGAGCTATATCAATAAAGTACTCATAAGGTTTGGCATGCAAAATTGCGCACTGTGATACCCCTGCTTCTAAAGGAGACAAGTTTAGTCTCAATCAATGCCCTAAAGGTAACCTTGAAATTCAGAAATGCGTAAGATTCCCTATGCTTCACCGTAGGAGTCTAATGTATGCTCGTGTATGTACGCCGTCCGGATATTGCGTACATTGTTGGGATGTTAGGCGATACTTAAGCAACCCCAGGATGGATCATTGGATCGCGATCAAAAGGGTTATGCGGTATCTTCGTAAAATAAAAGATTATATGCTCACATACGTGAAATCGATCGGTTGGAGGTCATTGGGTACTCGATTCGATTTTGTCGATGCCAAGACAGCCAGAAGTCTACTTCAGCTACATTTATATGTTAGCGAGGAGGAGCTATATCATGGAAAAGTGTCAAACAGACACTTGTAGCTTCCTCCACTATGGCCAGAATTTATAGCTTGTCATGAGGCATCCAATCATGGAATATGGTCAAATTTTGTCACCGGTCTCATGATTCGAAAATATTGAAAGACCACTAAAGTTATTTTGTGACAATAAATCCAGTCATGTATTCCAACAACAATGTAAGCTCAACTAAGTCAAAACATATTGACATTAAGTTTCTAGTTGTGAAAGAAAGAGTACAGAGTGGATGATATTCATAGAGCATATTGGGACAAACTCCATGATAGCAGATCCTCTTACTAAAGGATTACCACCCAAAATTTTTCAAGAGCACACCGCCATACGGGTGGTAATATTTGAGGATATCATGTTTTAGTGGGAGTTTGTGATTTTATTGCTTTATGAGTATTTTGGACCTATTCGAGCTTTGGTTATTTTTCCGACGTAATAAAGTATTCGCTAACCACTGTTACATTATGATTAAAGTTGACCTCACTAAAGTTTTCGGTAGGACCAGTTGAAAAAATAGGCATGCACAGATCACATTGCATGTAATTTTTCATGCTGTACATCCATGATTGATCTATGTCATTTGGCTGTACTAGTATATGTGACCATTGATGGGTTTAGTCACGATAAATGTGACGAAAACCGCTTTGATCCTATATTGATATGGTCAATGGACGAGATTGTTTAGAAATACCCTTGTATGTGATAGAGATTTTGAGCTCATAAGGTAATACACATTTTAAGGATACATATGGTGCCCAAGTGGGAGATTGTTAGATTTAAATCTAATTAAATCTATTTGTGGGCACATATGTTAAATTAATGTGTAAATCTATCACTTAAGGAAACCCACTAAAGTGATCGATTAAGTTGGGTTATCGGTATTTATATATTGTCATGGGCTAAATGTGCAGATACAGTTGTAATTACAATTTGATGAGGGGCCAAATTGTAAAAGTGCAACACCTATATATATGGGGTTATGGTCCCTAATCTAGGGTTAACACAAGAATTCTCATCTCTTTTACCCCATCTAAAAAGAGATCTAAGGAAGAGAAGAAGCCCTAAGATTAGAAGATCCATCAATCCACTCAAGATCCAAACCATGGATTCAGGTATAATTCCGCTTTAGTTTATTTTTATCAATCTCTTTGAGGTAATCAAGTCTTATTAAAGATCTTACAGAATAGACTGGAATATTAAGAACTATGATGTTTAGTTCTTCGTAGTTAAATTTCTAGAACTCTGTAAGAAAGCTGTGTTTATGCTAAAATCTAAATCAATACTTCTTTTGAAGTGCAGCAAGTGTTATTGTTGCTTGGTTTATGAGGTACCTCCAACAAATTTGCAAACCATATTACATCAAAACCCTTTTCCGGTGCATTTGCATATGGAAATTTATATTTCATGGCTTCTGAAATTAAGCGATTGCAAAGTATTACCCTTCCAAGATTATGCTTTTTATTTTATCAAGCTCACTATGTCTTTTTCGAACATTCGATTCACCACCTACTCCTATATTGGTTTTAATGTCCGTGCACTAAATCTGTTATATACTGGATTTCCAAGTTGGCCAAAACAAGTGGTTTTTTTTTCTCGAGCGGGTGATATTTGACAACTCCTGGCCAAATTTGTTTTACCAATATCAGATTTTATCCAGTATAAGTTTCTTCTAAGTTTTTTTTAATCATTTTGTCTTGTTGCTTGACTTCAAATCTTTGTCCTCTTTTGTAGGATCTAGCCAATATGGACAGAGTACAAGCTTTGGAAATTTTGGATCAACATCAACTGGTAGTACATTGGAGCAAACACAGCCTTTGGTGCATCGAATCAACATGCATTTGGATCTACTGGCACGACAAATACTTCAGCATTTGGGTCTGCAACAACTTCATTATTTGGTACATCTGGAACATCATTTGGGGTTTCGACAAGTACACCAGCTTTTGCTGCACAAAGTACCTCTCTCTTTGGAACTTCAACTTCTCCATCATTTGCGATGACTGGCCCTACTTTAGCTGGATCATCGACTTCGTTTGGTGCATCTACACCATCTTTTGGTAGTAATACATTTGGAACTACATCATCAGCCTTTGGCACCCAGAACTCCACCTATGGTGAGTTTTTTTTACTAGGGCCTTTTATAAAAGCATTTACCTTTTGTAACTAAAAAGTAAGACTATTTGTAAATATTTTATTTTTGTAGGTGCTCAAACAACAAATTTCACATTTGGTGTTTGTTATGTCAATGATTCACCTAAGTGCTAATCCTCCTTTTGGAGTCGACACATGTCCCAGGTTAATACTAATCACCAGATCAGCTCCCCCCGGCCAAGACAACTCAAGCGACATCAGCACTCGTCTCTTTCAATAGAGAGCCGAGTCGAGACAAGTTCTCACTCGGCCTCATCATTTGAGTTGACCCTCCTCATTTGCCCAAGGCCGGGTCGACAACTTGCTAGGCAGACTAAAAAGGCGGTACTTGTCGTCCCGCTCGCAAAGTCGAGTCGAGAAGTGGTTTGTCCTCGAACTTCTCGCCAACAGCTGTCCCCTGTCATCATTGTTCGTGCCACGGGTCCTCATGACTCATCATCCATCATACCTCCTCAATCACCATCACATCAAGTCAGTGGTGACTCATTTCATCTGCAGTCGACACCTGTAGAGCAACGATTCAGCTGCATACCTAGACTCGGTTAGAGTTACGCTTCTACCCCTCTCAGCTGGGTATATATATGGGCTCATCGCCTACTCCGAGGAGGATCTCTCCTGGACCCCCCTTTGGGCCTCGGGTAAGTCTTTACTGATCAATTAACATAATCTATGCATTTTCAAAACTCCTTCAGTTTATTGGCTCCCCACTCAAGCTCCATACTGACTTGACCGTCGGAGGAACTACCGGAGAACCCAACTCCGGTCCTCTAACGTGTCTATTTTGCAGCTCTCTTATCCTAACAGGGGATCGGCCGTCTAAAGAGATGGGGGGACCCATACTTGGTCCGATTTGACCCTAAGCCCCGTCGCTGATTCGGGATTATCCTCTAATCTTGCTGCTAAGTCCCAGGATATCAATACTGACGCCCACCGTGGGGCCTCGTCATCTCATTTCTACCGCAAGGCGGATGGCCCCTTATGCTCAAATCTTAAAGTAAGAAGCTGCCATTGCGTAAGGATAAAAAGCCATGTTTATCACAAACATTTTGGTGGTCAAATTCAGATACTCTTATAAATAAGATATTTGTGTTGTGTACTAACTTATATGCAGTGTTCGCCATTCGATCTTCATCGACTCGGTCTTCTTCCGACAAAGACCTTGGCATCATTTTCATGACTAAGCCCAAGGCACACGGCCCTCTCCAAGGTAATCACACTAAAGATACTCTCGTAAATGAGATATTTTTTCGTGATATATACCTATATGCAGTTCTCGCCACTCGATCTTCATTGACTCAGCCTGCTCCGGTAAAAGACATTGGCGTCATTTTTATGAATAAGTCCAAGGCACGTATAAGACTTTGGTATCATTTTCATGAGTAAAACTCAAAGCACTCGTCTTAGACCTTGGTATCATTTTCATGAGTAAAACCAAAGACATACATATAAGACCTTGGTACCTATTCAGGATAAAACCAATGCACGTCTCCAATTCAGTCGACTCCGATAAAAAGATATTGGCATCATTTTCATAAGCCCAAGGCACATACCTCAAGACCTTGGTGTCATCGCGAGTAAACCCAAGGCACGAAGCTCGAGTCATCTCACTCGCCATACATAGAGCCGAGTCATCTCGACCTGAGCATATCTGAAAACAAACTTGTACTCTAAAAATAAATTGCAAACTCTTAACACACAAGAAACGCAATCTCAAAGGTACACAGTTCAAATTGATAAAATTATCTTATTATTCATATATTTGAAAGTATTTACAAGTGTTACAAAACAATAAAAAGAAAAGAAGATACAAAAACCCCTAAGGGGTCGGACTCGGGAGAGATGCGGGCAGATCGACACCAGAGCCAGGAGCAGGAGTCGAACGCGGAGGAGCAGCGGTGGTGATTGGTTGAGGAGCCGATTGGACTTCAGACTCAACCTCCTTGTCTTTTTTCTCTCCAGGCTTACTCACCCATCTATCATGAGCCGAGCCCTCGCCTGCTTCCTCAGCCGACTCTTCACCATCCTCGTCGCCTCTCCCGCCATCGAGCATGAGCCCCCTCCCTACTTCTCTATTTCCTGAAGTGCACCAAGGCAGTTGGCCACTCTAGGAGGATAGTGGAAGCGGTCGGGGTCATTCAGGATCTCGGTCGGAAGTTGTCCGAGATGACTTTTCAGCACCCCTCATAAATGCACCTGGAGGCTCGTCCGGCTGTAGTCCTATTTCACTCGTACTCGGCTACCCCGAGTCCGAGCAAAAGGGGCCAATGTTATGTCAATGATTCACCTAAGTGCTAATCCTCCTTTTGGAGTCGACACATGTCCCAGGTCAATAGTAATCACTAGATTAGCTCCCCCCGGCCAAGACAACTCAAGCGACATTAGCACTCGTCTCTTTCAATAGAGAGCCAAGTCGAGGCAAACTCTCACTCGGCCTCATCATTTGAGTCGACCCTCCTCATTTTCCCAAGGCCGGGTTGACAACTTGCGAGGCCGACTAAAAAGGCGGTACTTATCGTCCCGCTCACAAAGCCGAGTCGAGAGGTGGTTTGTCCTCGAACTCCTCGCCAACAGTTGTCCCCTGTCATCATTGTTCGTGCCACGGGTCCTTATGACTCATCATCCATCATACCTCCTCAATCACCATCACATCAGGTCTGTGGTGACTCATTTCATCTGCAGTTGACACCTATAGAGCTACGATTCAGCTGCCCATCTGGACTCGGCCAGAGTTACGCTTCTACCCCTCTCAGCTGGGTATACATATGGGCTCATCACCTACTCCTAGGAGTATCTCCTGTGGATCCCCCTCGGGGCCTCAGATAAGTCTTTACTAATCAATTAACATAATCTATACATTTTCGGAACTCCTTCGGTTCATTGGCTCCCCCACTCAAGCTCCATACTGACTTGACCGTCGGAGGAACCACCGGAGAACCCAACTCCGGTCTTCTAACATGCCTATTTTGTAGCTCTCTTATCCTAATAGGGGATCAGCCGTCTAAAGAGATGGGGGCCCCCATACTTGGCCCGATTCGACCCATACTTGGCCCGATTCGACCCTAAGCCCCGTTGCTGATTCGGGATTATCCTCTAATCTCGCTGCTGAGTCCCAGGACATCAACAGTGTTCAACAAGGGGGTAGTAGGGTGGTGAAGCATACATCAACACTTACTGAAGATTGGACAATAAACAGCCTAATATTTATCTGCAGTCAATATCTATGATGCCTGTGTACATAGATAAGAGTCATGAGGAGCTTAGATGGTTGGATTACCAACGCGGAGATAAAGGTAGGAAACCATGGTTTTGACTTTGTTTGGTGCATCTTCAAGGATAACTGTTTTTTTTTCCTCCCTTGTTATTACATTTTGACTGATTTTCTATACTTTTGTTGAATTATCAATGTCAGGAGGCCCAAATTCTGCTGGACAACGTGGAACTACTGGTAGTTTTCCCTCGTCAGAGAAAGCTAATCCTTTTTGGCTGACCAGTTCTACTTCATCTTCCAACCAAACATCTACATTCTCATCATTTGCACAGAACAATGCAAATCCATCTTTCAACTTCACATCTCTCAACTTCAGGACAAACCAGTAATCCTTTAGCACAGACCAGTTCTAATTCATTGTCGAACCAAACCCCTACTTTCTCCCAATTTCAACAGAACAGTGCTAATACATCTTTCAATTTCAAACCTACATTCTCAACTTCAGAACTGACCAGAACTAATCCTTTTGCACAGACCAGTTCTAATTCATAGTCCAACCAAATTCCTAGTTTTCCTTCTCCAAAGGAAGCAATTCCTTTAGAAAAAACCAGCACTTATCCATTCGCTACTGGCTTTATTTCCTCGAGCAATTCAGTTTCATGCTTACCATTCTCTGTAATGCCTAGCTCTTTTAGCTCGATCTCTTCAACTTTGAATGGGGTTTTGACCACCTCCTCGCCATTCAATACGTCTTCAACTCCATACTTTGCGCAGGCAACAGCTCCACTTTTTCAATCTTTTGTAGCGCCTCAAAGCTCACAGTTCACTATACCATCTAGCTCTTTCAACTTCGAATGGGGTTTTAAACACCTCGCCATTCAATACGCCTTCAACTTCATCCATTGTGCGGGCAACATCTCCACTTTTTAAATCTTTAGTAGCGCCCCAAAGCTCACAGTTCAGTACACCACCTAGCACTTTTACCTCAACCTCTTCAGCTTCGATGGCGGTTTCCACCACCTCCACACCATTCACTACATCTTCAACTCCATACATTGCTCAAACAACTGTAAGTTATGAAAATCTTTACCTGTTGCCAATTATTCACATAGATACTAGCAAATTATGATTTCGTAAGAACTAATTTATTGGTTATATTTGACAGCCTTTTACTTCACCTGCTTCTCAAGTAGCTACCCCAACTGAGATACCAGGTTACTTAAGTCCCACAGCCAGTTAACTCTCAATTGTATATATTTCTATTTTCTTCCCTATTCATTTCTTTTTTATCTCACAATTCTTGTTGCAACTACAGCATCTTCGAGTGGCAACCCCAGTGCTCCTAAGGGTCTCTTTGCACAACTGTAAGTTATATGTTCTCACATGCACCTGAACATTATTTTGCCTAGCATTCTATGTTCATTATTTTTTATATGCGTCTATTCTATGTAACTGCCCCTCCAATCCATGGGGAACACTTCCATCTCCGCTTCGGATGTTACCTGATCAAAGAGGCTCTGAACATGTTCAGTATGGAATTTCTAGCATGCCTGTTAAGTCTTCTATTAGTTATAAACTTTTTAGTATGAGGCCAATACTTTATACATACATACATCATATTTCTCATGCATTTTGTGCATATGCTAACTTATATTACCTTTTGTATGATTTTGCTGCCTAACAGGTTGCTGAGAAGCCGACGCCAACAAGAATATCCAGTTTCTCAGCTCCAAGGCACTTGTCTCAGAGAAGGATTAGTTTGCCTCTGAGGAAATATAATGCTAAAGTTGATGGTCCCAAGGTGAGACATTTTCATATAAAGTGTTTACTCTATGATCTGATAACTAGGCCAAATTTACCTACCTTTGTTTTTGTAAGAGTTAAAATCTGCAAACTATGCAGAAATAACTGCCTTTTACAATTTTTTATTTTATTTTATTACAGGTACCACCGTTCTTCATGGAGGATGAAGGAATACAGAGATCACCGTTGGCTAATCTACATTTCATCCCAAGGGAGAATCCAAGATTATTTGTTTTCGTTGGACTGAACAGTGGCCATCAAGAGCTACCACTGAGAAGCAGCCTATTCCAACTGATGAAAATGGTAAAAACATACAGTTCTCTTTGGTTATAGGTTATAGATAGATCGCTAATACGATAGTTATATTTTTTCTGCATAAAAATATTTAAAGCATCTAGTGTGATTTCAGAAGGGAACCATTATTTTGAAACTACAAACTAGATGTTAACTTAAAACCAGATCCATTCTAAAGTCAATCAGGAAGGATTAACATGGTCCTATTCAAACTTAATGATACAACAATGTGATCTAAATTGCTTATAACAATGAACTTGGGTACCCAATGCTGGTGAAAAAATCGTATGGTCTGAAGTCACAGATAATTCTAAGCCTAACTTTTCCCCCCTCATCTGTTTCAATCGAGTACTTTTGCCTTGTTCTGATTCAAGCCACTGATTTCTGGAATTGACATTGTAATGCAGAAAATCCAGCAGGAAACGCCTGTACGAGAGAGAAGAAGCTGAATTCAGTCTCCAGCGGCCATTTGCATAAGCTAACTGATTCATCATACATCAAGTTTAAAGTCTATGAGAACCCAGTTGATATCGAGACGCTGATGCCCAAGCTTTCTAACACTGAGTACTATACTGAACCATGAATCCCTGAGCTAGCTGCTAAGGAGCGACAAGAGCCAGGTTTCTGCTGCCATGTAAAGGACTTTGTTATTGGACGACATGGCTATGGAAGTATCGAGTTCGAAGGAGAAACTGACGTGAGAAACCTCAACCTTGAGTCTATTGTCCAGTTCAATGATCGAGAGGTGATCGTGTACAAAGATCAGAATATGAAACCTCCGGCTGGAGAGGGACTCAACAAGCCAGCGGAGGTGACGCTTCTTAATATCAAGTGTGTTGACAAGAAGACAGGAGAGCATTATACAGAAGGGATCAAGGTGGAGAAGTTTAAAAAGATGTTGATGAAGAAGACTGGAGAACGAGAGGCTGAGTTTGTGGCTTTTGATGCTGTCAGGGGAGTGTGGAAGTTTAAGGTTAAGCACTTTTAATTGTTACAAGTTTGAAGATGGAAATTTGGTTAATGCCTCTGCTGTCCATGTGTAGCTTGAGTCTTTTTCTTCTCCTTTTTGTTAATCTTGTGTATAGGTCAGTTAGGCATCAGGTTCCTGGTGAAAGATGTAATTTTGTCAATTTTCTTTTAAATGTTTCGGTCTGTTATAGATGATTTGTATGGAAATTTTTCTACTGATTTTCCGACTGAAGGAATTTGTATCGAAGGAGTGCTTAAAAGGTGGTAATTCTTGTTTCTTTTGTTATATTGTTCAAGGTTAAGTACTCATAATTATAGCAGTTTTGTTCGGTGCTCAGTGAAGGCTCTTTTTCTACAATTCTTTTGTAATTTTTAATTAATCTTTTAAGACTGACCTTATTTTTATTCACAGATTAAGAAAAAGGGTACTAGATTGAATAAGATTAAAGGCTATTCTAATCTTCAAGATTCCTGGATTTCTGTTTTGGCATAAAAATTAAAAAACAAACATTTTCAGGAAAGTTGCATCCTCATTGGCAATCTAAACAAAGGCTGTATCTAGTATCCGTTTACTTGCTGCAGAACTTTATTACAATCCAAAGGAGCCAACATAAGAAGTAATATTCTCCCCTGCCACAAATAAAGCAAGAAATCTACTCATTCAAATGCAAACTAAAACCTGTTTCGTATGCATTCAAAACAAAATTTTGATTATAACCGTAATCCTAATGGATGAATCAATATCTTGCAACGAGATCCGGACACAGCGAGTACGTACACAATGAATCCGAAGGATTGAGCTTCCCAGTGGAAACCTGCAAATCAAAATGCATGTTTGCCTAATTCTTGGTGGCTCGGCATCTCGATCATCGATGTTCGCTTCATCGCCAAGTCCTCTACTCAGATGATATTGTCTGGATGCTCTCGACTCAAATTTACAAATATGAGAATTTATGTGTGATCTCTGGATATAACTATAATTTACTGGCTGACCCTCTTGGGTTTCTCTTGGTGACTAGCCAAAATTTTTACTTGCGGACCCGCTTAAGATTTTCTTTTGGTTAATTCGTATAGGGTTTCTTCTAGCCTAGATATGTCTTTATAAGACTTGGTTACTACGTCTAGGATCTCCTACTATTAATCGCAAAAGCGGGGATTTTCTTGTGATCTCTATTTGACTTTATTATGGCTCGTCTTGTAATTGTGAAATCTATCACTGGTTCTATGGCTACTTTAGGTGAAGCAAACAAATAAATGACGATTCAACTACTCCGTGCATGAAAACTTTTCACCTTCTTATTTTTATTCTTATATGTAACAAGTTGGGCATCTTTGAGAAATATGCTCTAGTTTGAGGGAGCGTCAAATGTTATTATATGTTTTATTATTTAGGTATTGGATAATTAGACTAATATTGATACCATATAACACTCTTAATATCAAGTGTGTTGACAAGAAGACAGGAGAGCATTATACAGAAGGGATCAAGGTGGAGAAGTTTAAAAGATGTTGATGAAGAAGACTGGAGAACGAGAGGCTGAGTTTGTGGCTTTTGATGCTGTCAGGGGAGTGTGGAAGTTTAAGGTTAAGCACTTTTAATTGTTACAAGTTTGAAGATGGAAATTTGGTTAATGCCTCTGCTGTCCATGTGTAGCTTGAGTCTTTTTCTTCTCCTTTTTGTTAATCTTGTGTATAGGTCAGTTAGGCATCAGGTTCCTGGTGAAAGATGTAATTTTGTCAATTTTCTTTTAAATGTTTCGGTCTGTTATAGATGATTTGTATGGAAATTTTTCTACTGATTTTCCGACTGAAGGAATTTGTATCGAAGGAGTGCTTAAAAGGTGGTAATTCTTGTTTCTTTTGTTATATTGTTCAAGGTTAAGTACTCATAATTATAGCAGTTTTGTTCGGTGCTCAGTGAAGGCTCTTTTTCTACAATTCTTTTGTAATTTTTAATTAATCTTTTAAGACTGACCTTATTTTTATTCACAGATTAAGAAAAAGGGTACTAGATTGAATAAGATTAAAGGCTATTCTAATCTTCAAGATTCCTGGATTTCTGTTTTGGCATAAAAATTAAAAAACAAACATTTTCAGGAAAGTTGCATCCTCATTGGCAATCTAAACAAAGGCTGTATCTAGTATCCGTTTACTTGCTGCAGAACTTTATTACAATCCAAAGGAGCCAACATAAGAAGTAATATTCTCCCCTGCCACAAATAAAGCAAGAAATCTACTCATTCAAATGCAAACTAAAACCTGTTTCGTATGCATTCAAAACAAAATTTTGATTATAACCGTAATCCTAATGGATGAATCAATATCTTGCAACGAGATCCGGACACAGCGAGTACGTACACAATGAATCCGAAGGATTGAGCTTCCCAGTGGAAACCTGCAAATCAAAATGCATGTTTGCCTAATTCTTGGTGGCTCGGCATCTCGATCATCGATGTTCGCTTCATCGCCAAGTCCTCTACTCAGATGATATTGTCTGGATGCTCTCGACTCAAATTTACAAATATGAGAATTTATGTGTGATCTCTGGATATAACTATAATTTACTGGCTGACCCTCTTGGGTTTCTCTTGGTGACTAGCCAAAATTTTTACTTGCGGACCCGCTTAAGATTTTCTTTTGGTTAATTCGTATAGGGTTTCTTCTAGCCTAGATATGTCTTTATAAGACTTGGTTACTACGTCTAGGATCTCCTACTATTAATCGCAAAAGCGGGGATTTTCTTGTGATCTCTATTTGACTTTATTATGGCTCGTCTTGTAATTGTGAAATCTATCACTGGTTCTATGGCTACTTTAGGTGAAGCAAACAAATAAATGACGTATTCAACTACTCCGTGCATGAAAACTTTTTCACCTTCTTATTTTATTCTTATATGTAACAAGTTGGGCATCTTTGAGAAATATGCTCTAGTTTGAGGGAGCCAAATGTTATTATATGTTTTATTATTTAGGTATTGGATAATTAGACTAATATTGATACCCGCTTATATAACACTCTTAATATCTATTTAAGAGAATTAGAATTGATAAAATAAGAATTTTTATCTTTTCTATTTCTCTACAGTTTTAAATAACACATCATCATAATTATTAACATAGTGCGATTAAATTGATAGAATGCAGGGTATTATTTATAAATGAACATTTGGTTGATTTGGTTGGATTCTGATATTGATTTTCGTTGATTTGGTATCGTCGATGGTTAATCTCTACTAAATAACACAATGATGGTTAAAAATTTCGTAGTAAATATAACAAATAGACTAATTTTAAAATACTTCAAAGATTTAGAAGACTAATTTCAAGTATGAAAAACTTGGTGGACTAATTTCAAATGTGTAAGATTTTGGAGATTAATTTCAAATCTTTCAAGTATGAAAACCTTGGTGGACTAATTTCAAATGTGTAAGATTTTGGAGATTAATTTCAAATCTTTCAAGTATGAAAACCTTGGTGGACTAATTTCAAATGTGTAAGATTTTGGAGATTAATTTCAAATCTTTCAAGTATGAAAAACTTGGTGGACTAATTTCAAATGTGTAAGATTTTGGAGATTAATTTCAAATATGAAAGATTTGAGGGATTAATTTATTCAAATATGAAAGATTTGAGGGATTAATTTATTCAAATATGAAAGATTTGAGGGATTAATTTATTCAAATATGAAAGATTTGAGGGATTAATTTATTCAAATATGAAAGATTTGAGGGATTAATTTATTCAAATATGAAAGATTTGAGGGATTAATTTATTCAAATATGAAAGTTTTAGAGGAGCAATATGGGAGAAACCTATACACATAACTCCGCCATTGTATGTATCTATGTTCCTATCTGTAATTGGTAAATTAAATACATACGTATACTAAATACCATATCCGATACATCTATCATCTGTATCCCTCTTTAGGCTCTTACCCAATGCTATTTTTAGTTTGAGACAGCACGCGCTAGTCACGTGATATAATAGTGTCGCGTCAAACCAACGCTACACTGTTTAAAACTGAAAGAAAAATAGAAAAATAATAATAATAAAAAGGAAGAACGAGTAGCTTAAAAATTAAGCTACGCTCTTTGCTCTAATAAGCTCTTCTATATAAAGAGGGCATCAAAAGAATTATCCAATGCATCAAAAGGATTCATCGATTCTACTTGATCAATCTTTAGAATCCTACGAGAGAAAGAAGAATCCAGAGCAGGGATGTTGAGTTCCAATTCATCTATCCGTAAGTTTTTCTTCCCATTGCTTGATTATTTCTTATCATGAATTATTGTTGATGGGTTTGCATTGTTTTGATATGATCGTGCGTTTAGGTTGAAGAAGTTGGAGTCTTGATATTTTTAAGTTTCTTGGGTTAAAAGATTAAATTTTTTGGGCTTTATGAAAGTTTTGCAATGTGGGTTCGAGTTCGGAGAATTCCATATCATGAATTCTCACTGATGGATTTTCATTGTTTTATGATTGTGCGTCTGGGTTGAAGAAGTTGGAGTCTTGATATATATATTTTTAAATTAAGTTTGTCGGGTTAAATATTGAAATTTGGGCTTTATGAAAGTTTTGCAATGTGGGTTTGAGTTCAGAGAATTCCTTATCATGAATTCTCGTTGATGGATTAGCATTGTTTTGATATGATTGTGCGTTTAGGTTGAAGAAGTTGAAATCTTGATATTTTTAAGTTTTTGGGTTAAAGATTGAATTTTGGGCTTTATGAAAATTTTGCAATGCGGGTTCGAGTTCAGAGATAAAACCTTGTTTTATTTTTGTGCCACTTTTTGCTGAGATCGAAAATTTGTACTTCTTGTGATAGGTTCGATTTTATTTCTAGGATTTTTAAATATTTTTTTATGGAATTGGATTTGTTTCTCATAATTGTTGCTTCTTCTGTCTGTGGAGTTTCGCCTTAGAGGTGCTTTTTCGTGATTTTTTTTTGGTATCTTATCCATGGATTTTAGCAAGTGGATTAACGTTTTCAATTCAGTCATTTTCTTTGAAGAGGAAGTAAATTTGCACATAATTCACTTAGGTTTTATTTGAAAAAAATTCAGATTATCTATTTATTCAGTCTTCTGATCATATTGCCGGTTAACGTTCCTTTGTTGGTTGAGTAAATAATTGGGTTTCATAGTTCCTTACATATAATTTCTTGATTTTATCTGTTCCCTTTAATAAGTTAGTGATGACAATTGTTCTCCTCTGCAGCTTTTGGCCAGTCTTCAATGGCTAGCCCGTTCACTTCCCAATTCGGTTCGGGGCAAACAAACAGTGCAAACACTAACGCTTTTGCCCCAAAACCCTTTGGTAGTCCTGGTATTTTTGGTTCGCAGTTTGGTGCTTCATCCCCAGCATTTGGGAGTTCTACATCATCGACGCTGTCATTTGGTAGTTCTTCTTCATTGGGTGGTATGAACAAAAACCTCTCTTTTGAGTGCATGTATTAATTTCATATCTTAAGTTCATGATTGTATTTTTGTGTCTACATGGTTGCTTGGATATCAGACTAGTCAGCTGGATTTTCTCTGTGCGTAAGCAGGAGTATTTGGTTGTCGGATTTACATATATATAACAGAGATGATTGTCTTAGTTTTTTTCATCAACTTATCATATACCACATAGTAACATAAGTCTTCAATGGACATAAAAGAAAATAACAGGAAACCTGCGAGCAAATAGTAAATCAGTAAATGCTTCGATGTTGCTAAGATATGGTGATCTAGCATATTAATTTCTATGTGAAATGGCAGAACAAATTTTTGTGTACATAATTCATAGAGCCAAGGATCCGTTCTTGACATCTTATACCAAAACTGTTGTCCTTTCTCTTTGATGCTAAAGGTCTCTTTCCTTCAAACAGTATGTTAAACAGAAGGGAATATTAAGAGATATGATGTTTAATTCTTTATAGTTATCTACAGAACTCTGTAGGAAGGTTGCGTTTCTTTTTTATCGTATACCACAGAATAATTCTTTATGTTTAATCTAAGGGAATTTTAAGAGCTATGATGACCAACCCTTGAGTTTCTACTAAGTTAGCTTTGAAGTGCAGCAACTGATTTGAGCTTGATTATGAGGTTCAAGGTTCAACAAATTTATAAACCACATTAATGAAACTAGAAAAAAAATCTAGTATATAACAGATTTACAACCCTTGAGTTTCTACTAAGTTAGTTTTGAAGTGTAGCAACTGCTTCGAGCTTTGATTATGCGGTTCAACAAATTTATAAACCACATTAATGAAAGTAAAAAAAAAATCTTGTATATAACAGATTTAGTTGCAAAACAAGTGTTATTTTCTTCGAGTGAATGCTATTTCACTGCTTTTCTGTCCAAATTTGTTGGACATATCAAACATAATTCAGTGCAACTTTTTGATCATTTGTATTGGTTTTTTACTTCAAATCTTTGTCCTGTTTTGCAGGATCTACCCAGTGTGGACAGAATGCAAGCTTTGGAAGCTTTGGATCAACAACAATTGCAAGCACATTGCAGCAAACGACCCCTACATTTGGAAGTCATACTTTTGGCTCAACCAAACCCTTTAGTGCATCGAATCAAAATGCATTTGGATCTACTGGCTCGACAAATTTGCCAGCATTTGGGGCTCCTACAACATCTGGGGGCCAACAAGGCGGAAGTAGGATGGCGAAGCATACGCCAACACTTACTATTGAAGATAAGAACAATAAACACTCAAATATTTATCTGCAGTCAATATCAGGGATGTCTGTGTACAAAGATAAAAGTCACGAGGAACTTAGATGGGAGGATTATCAATACGGAGATAAAGGTAAGAAACCATGCTTCGACTTCATTTGGTGTGTACGATAGCTGTTTTCTTTTCTTGTTATTATCTTCAGACTTATTTTCTATATTTTGTGTTTTAATTATCAATGTCAGGAGGCCCAAATTATGCTGGACAATCTGGAGCTGCCGTTAATTTTCCCTCGTCAGAGAAAGCTAATCCTTTTCGACTGACCAGTTCAAATTCATCTTCCAACCAAACATCTCCATTCTCTTCAGTTGCACAAAACGGTGTGAATCCATCTTTCAACTGCACAAATACTTTCTCAACTCCAGGACTGAGCAGTTCTAATTCATCTTCCAACCAAACAACTACATTCTCCTCATTTGCACAGAACAGTGCGAATCCATCTTTCAACTTCACAAATACTTTCGCAACTCCAGGGCTGACCTGTGCTAATCCTTTTCCACAAACCAGTTCTAATTCATTGTCCAACCAAACCCCTACTTTCTCACAATTCACACAGAACAATTCTAATACATCTTTCAATCACACACCTACATTCACAACTTCAGGACTGACCAGAGCTAATCCTTCTGCACAAAACAGTTCTAATTCATTGTCCAACCAAACCCCTACTTTCTCTCAATTTCAACAGAACAGTGCTGATACATCTTTCAATTTCAAACCTACATTCTCAACTTCAGGACAAACCAGTGCTAATCCTTTTGCACAGACCAGTTCTAATTCATCGTTCAACCAAACCTCCAGTTTTCCTTTCTCAAAGGAAGCAAATCCTTGTGGACAGACCAGCACTAAACCATTCGCTACTGACTTTATTTCCTCTAGCAATTCAGTTTCCTGCTTACCATTCTCTACGCTGCCTAGCTCTTTTAGTTCGACCTCTTCCACTTTGAATGGGGTTTCAACCACCTCCTCGCCATTCAATACATCTTCAACTCCATCTATTATGCAGGCAACATCTCAAATTTTTCCATATTTCGTAGCACCTCAAAGCTCACAGTTCATTACACCACTGAGCTCTTTTAGCTCAATCTCTTCAACTTCGATCGCCACCTCCACACCATTCACTACATCTTTACAATTTCCTATGACCAGTCAATGGAATTCTGGTCAAACAAATGTAAGTCATCCATGAAACTCTTTACCTTTTGCCAATTATGATGTTGTTTAATAACCGGTTGATTGGTTATATTTGACAGCCTTCAACTTCGCCTGCTTCTCAAGTAGCTAGCACTGCTCAGACATCAAGTTACGTAATTCCAACACACCCAGGTATCTCAGATTTATGTTTATATTTTCTTCCTTATTCATTTCCAATTAAATTTTTTAAAATTTCTTTTTTATCTTACATTTATTGTTGCAACTACAGCATCTTCGACGGCCAACTGTGAGTTCAAAGCTCCTCAGGGTCTCTTTGCACAACTGTAAGCTCTATGTTTTAACATGCACCTGCACGTTACTTTTCCTAGCTTCAATTATTCATTAACTTTCTTTACTTATGTCTATTTATGTAACAGACCCAACACTAAGTGCAACGTGGTCACTGAACCAGTGTCTACAGCTAATCCTTGGGGAACATTGCCAGCACCACCTCGGATCTTTTCTGGTCAAAGAGGCTCTGAACATGTTCAATATGGGATTTCTAGCATGCCTGTAAGTCTTTCTACTAGTTAAAAACTTCTTAGTATATGAGTCCAATACTTTATACATACATATGACATCTTACTCATGCATTTGGTGCATATAGTAATTTTTTTAACGATGCTAACTTTCTTGTATGATTTTTCTGCCTTACAGGTTGCTGAGAAGTCCACGCCAACCAAAACATCGAGCTTATCAGCTCTTAGACACTTGTCCCAAAGAAGGATTAGTTTGCCTCTGAGGAAATATAATGCTAAAGTTGATGGTCCAAAGGTGAGTCATTTTCATACAAAGTTTTTACTCTGATCTGAGAACTAGTCCGGTTTTACTTGAAAGATTTATCTTTCTATGAAGTGTGAAGAAAATTGTCTTTTACAATTTGCTTCTTTTTTCTTTGTCACAGGTACCATTCTTCATGGAGGATGAAGGACAACAGACATCATCAGGGGCTGATATATTTTTCAAACCAAGGGAGAATCCAAGATCATTCGTTATTCGTCAAAGTGAACAGTGGCCCTCAAGAACTAGCATTGAGAACCAGTCTATTCCAACTAATGAAAATGGTAAAAATATATAGTTTTACGTTTACATTATTATGAGCAATAGATAACTACTATGGCAATACCGTTTCCTCATAGAAATGTTTAAAGCATGTATCAACATATATGTTTAAAAAAAACCTCTGCATTGCCACTTACTACCACAACAATGTCTGTCTATGTGATACAAATTTCAAGATGATCTAAATTGTTTATAACAATGAATTTAGCTACCCAATTTTGGTTCCCAAGAATTCTGCAATTGAACTGTGCACTGCAGTTGAGAATGAAATTACCATAAAACATATGCTGTAAAGGCACATCTTGTGTGTTGAAACCTTTCTCGACATAACTATTTCAATACAGATCTGTACTTGTCTTACTTATCACAAATCACTTTAAACCTTACCTTTTTTTTTTTCCTCATGTCATCTGTTTCAATCTGTTACTTCTTGCATTATTCTGATCCAAGTCGCTGACTTCTGGAATTGACACTGTAATGCAGAAAGCCCAGCAGGAAACAACTGTACGAGAGAGAAGAAGCTGAATTCAAGCACCAATGGCCATTTTCATAAACTAACTGATCCATCATACATCAATTTTAAAGTCTATGAGCACCGCGATGATATTGATACTCTGATGCCCAAACTTCCAAACACTGAGTACTACACCGAACCAAGAATCCCTGAGCTAGCTGCTAAGGAGCAACAGGAGCCAGGATTCTGCTGCCATGTGAAGGACTTTGTAATTGGACGACATGGATATGGAAGTATCAAGTTCTATGGTGAGACTGATGTCAGAAATCTTGATCTTGAGTCCATTGTTCAGTTCAATGACCGAGAGGTGATTGTGTACAAAGATGAGAATATGAAACCTCCGGTTGGAGAGGGACTCAACAAGCCAGCGGAGGTGACACTTCTTAATATCAAGTGTGCTGACAAGAAGACAGGAGAGCGTTATACTGAGGGGATCAAGGTGGAGAAGTTTAAGGAGAAGTTGATGAAGAAGACTGAGGAGCAGAAGGCTGAGTTTGTTTCATTTGATGCTGTTAAAGGGTTTTGGAAGTTTAGGGTTAAGCACTTCTAATTGTTACAATTCTGAAGATGGAGATTTGGTGAATTGGTCTGCTGTGGATATGTAACTTTGAGGTTTTTTTAAAAAAAATCCGTTTTCTTTTCCTTTTTGTGAATTTTGTGTATTTGTCAGTTAAATATTGCATGGTTATTTTTGTTTTAGTGCGGCGCTGATGGTTCCTGGTGATAGATGTAATTTTGTCAAATTTTTTTCAAATGTTTCCTTCTGTTATTGCCGATTTGTAATGATTGCAGGTTTTCTAATCTTTAAAATTCCCGGATATCTGTACAGTCGGATTCTCATTGGCAATCTAAAGAAAAATTGTATATAGTATCTATTTACTTAGTGCAAACTTTATAATCATCCAAACAAGTTCACTTTGTTCTCTTTAGATAATGGTTAAAAGAAAGGAGCCAACAATGCAAGAACTAAAACTCTCCCCTTACCACAAATAACACTACAAAACTACTGATTGAAAAGCAAACTGTTAGAAACAGGGCAAATCAAGAGAAAGATGCAATTTTATTCATTAGTATTGGGGTCTATATATACAAGAGGAGTGGTCTCATTCTTCTACTCTATCCGATGTGGGACTAAACAAAAGAGGTCTATTCCTATCTAACATAAAGAAATAACTCTCAACACTCCTCCTCAAGATGGGCGAAAGATATCTATTAAGCCCATCTTGTCACACCCTCTAGCTAGGTCTACTGAGCTAAGTCCTTTAGTCAAGCAGTCTGCAGCCTGATCCTTAGTTGGAACATGGCCTAACTCCAGTAGCCCACTGTTCAGCTTCTCTTTGATGAAGAACCTGTCAATCTCGATGTGCTTGGTTCTGTCATGCTGCACTGGATTGTTGGCGATACTGATAGCTGACTTGTTGTCGCACCACAATCTAATTTTGGCCCCTTGATCTAGCTTTAGCTCCACCAGCATGCTTTTCAGCCACATCAACTCCGCAACCCCCACGGCCATTGCTCTGTACTCTGCTTCAGCTGTTGATCTTGCCACCACAGATTGCTTCTTGCTTTTTCAAGAGACTAAGTTGCCTCCTACAAATATGCAGTACCCTGAGGTAGACCTCCTATCATCTCCGCTGACTTGTCGAGTCACAGTAGCCCTCAATGTTCACATGGCCACTCCTCCTGAATATCAGCCCTTTGCCACGGGCACCCTTCAAATACTTCAGGATCTGATATACTGCATTCATATGACCCTTCCTCGGGTCATGCATGTAGCGGCTCACCACGCTCACCGCAAATGAAATGTCTGGACGTGTGTGACTCAGATAGATCAACCTACCAACCAGCCTCTGATATCTCTCACGATCAACTGGTTCTCCTGCCTCAGCAATCAGCTTGAACCTCTGATCGATCGGTGTAGTAGCAGGTTTGCACCCTAACATTCCTGTCTCTGCAAGAAGATCCAGTGCATACTTCCTCTGGGAGAGAACAATCCCCTCCGCTCCATGAACTATCTCTATTCCGAGAAAGTATCGAAGCTGACCCAGATCCTTCACTTCAAATTCTTTGATCAATCTCACCTTGAGCTGGGCAATCTCTTTCTCATCATCCCCTGTGATGATCATGTCATCTACATACACTGTAAGCATAGTGATATGGCCCCCACTTCTTCGAAAGAACACAAGATGGTCGGCATTGATCGCTTGTATCCCATACCAATCATAGCCCTCTGAACACAACCATGCTTTCGGAATTTTAGCCTCTGAGACTTTTTTGCCAGGACTTTACCCATGCGTCACCCACTCAAATCCGGTGGTATCTCCATATACACCTCCTCCACTAGATCCCCATGAAGAAACGCATTCTTCACGTCTAGTTGGTGTAGTTTCCATCCACTATTTGCTGCGAGAGATCGGCGTCGAGCGATGCTCATCTTCGCCACTGGTGCAAAAGTCGCATCGTAGTCAATGCCGTATGTCTGGCTGTACCCTTTTGCCACCAGTCATGCCTTGTAGCGTTCAACCTGCCCTTCTGGATTCTGCTTTACAGTAAACACCCATTTGCATCCCACTGCTCTTTTCCCTACTGGCAGTGTCACCAACTCCCATGTGTGGTTCTTCTCGAGAGCCCCAGCTTCTCGTGCATGGCTGCCTTCCACTTTGGGTCCTTCTTAGTAGCCTGCCAGTTGTTAGATATAGTAACGAATCTAATGATGCAATGAATGCTCCATGTGAAGGGGATATGTTAGAATAGAAAATAAATTGAGCAAGATCCCAACCATATCTGTCAGGAGGATTACCCGCATTACTGCGAGTAGTTCTCCTTACAGATACTGGTGTGGGCAGAGGGAAAGCAGTAGAAGGGATGATATCACCTGAAGTGGAGGATGGTGTAGGTTTCTCAAGAGTTAGAGCAGAGCGGGACGAGGGACTCGGCACTGGGACTGTAGGCACCTCGACCTTTGTAGGCACATGCAGCTGCGAGGCACCGGCTGCTTCCCCTCCTTCTGTATGTACGTAACTCCCCTTGAGCTGTAGGCAACTCCCCCTGAGCTATAGGCCTAGCACCCCTTGTCTCCTCCTCCTCCTCTTTGTCTTCATCCTCCTCCTCTTTGTCTTCATCCTCCTCCTCTTTGTCTTCATCCTCCTCCTCTTTGTCTTCATCCTCCTCCTCTTTGTCTTCATCCTCCTCCTCTTTGTCTTCATCCTCCTCCTCTTTGTCTTCATCCTCCTCCTCTTTGTCTTCATCCTCCTCCTCTTTGTCTTCATCCTCCTCCTCTTTGTCTTCATCCTCCTCCTCTTTGTCTTCATCCTCCTCCTCTTTGTCTTCATCCTCCTCCTCTTTGTCTTCATCCTCCTCCTCTTTGTCTTCATCCTCCTCCTCTTTGTCTTCATCCTCCTCCTCTTTGTCTTCATCCTCCTCCTCTTTGTCTTCATCCTCCTCCTCTTTGTCTTCATCCTCCTCCTCTTTGTCTTCATCCTCCTCCTCTTTGTCTTCATCCTCCTCCTCTTTGTCTTCATCCTCCTCCTCTTTGTCTTCATCCTCCTCCTCTTTGTCTTCATCCTCCTCCTCTTTGTCTTCATCCTCCTCCTCTTTGTCTTCATCCTCCTCCTCTTTGTCTTCATCCTCCTCCTCTTTGTCTTCATCCTCCTCCTCTTTGTCTTCATCCTCCTCCTCTTTGTCTTCATCCTCCTCCTCTTTGTCTTCATCCTCCTCCTCTTTGTCTTCATCCTCCTCCTCTTTGTCTTCATCCTCCTCCTCTTTGTCTTCATCCTCCTCCTCTTTGTCTTCATCCTCCTCCTCTTTGTCTTCATCCTCCTCCTCTTTGTCTTCATCCTCCTCCTCTTTGTCTTCATCCTCCTCCTCTTTGTCTTCATCCTCCTCCTCTTTGTCTTCATCCTCCTCCTCTTTGTCTTCATCCTCCTCCTCTTTGTCTTCATCCTCCTCCTCTTTGTCTTCATCCTCCTCCTCTTTGTCTTCATCCTCCTCCTCTTTGTCTTCATCCTCCTCCTCTTTGTCTTCATCCTCCTCCTCTTTGTCTTCATCCTCCTCCTCTTTGTCTTCATCCTCCTCCTCTTTGTCTTCATCCTCCTCCTCTTTGTCTTCATCCTCCTCCTCTTTGTCTTCATCCTCCTCCTCTTTGTCTTCATCCTCCTCCTCTTTGTCTTCATCCTCCTCCTCTTTGTCTTCATCCTCCTCCTCTTTGTCTTCATCCTCCTCCTCTTTGTCTTCATCCTCCTCCTCTTTGTCTTCATCCTCCTCCTCTTTGTCTTCATCCTCCTCCTCTTTGTCTTCATCCTCCTCCTCTTTGTCTTCATCCTCCTCCTCTTTGTCTTCATCCTCCTCCTCTTTGTCTTCATCCTCCTCCTCTTTGTCTTCATCCTCCTCCTCTTTGTCTTCATCCTCCTCCTCTTTGTCTTCATCCTCCTCCTCTTTGTCTTCATCCTCCTCCTCTTTGTCTTCATCCTCCTCCTCTTTGTCTTCATCCTCCTCCTCTTTGTCTTCATCCTCCTCCTCTTTGTCTTCATCCTCCTCCTCTTTGTCTTCATCCTCCTCCTCTTTGTCTTCATCCTCCTCCTCTTTGTCTTCATCCTCCTCCTCTTTGTCTTCATCCTCCTCCTCTTTGTCTTCATCCTCCTCCTCTTTGTCTTCATCCTCCTCCTCTTTGTCTTCATCCTCCTCCTCTTTGTCTTCATCCTCCTCCTCTTTGTCTTCATCCTCCTCCTCTTTGTCTTCATCCTCCTCCTCTTTGTCTTCATCCTCCTCCTCTTTGTCTTCATCCTCCTCCTCTTTGTCTTCATCCTCCTCCTCTTTGTCTTCATCCTCCTCCTCTTTGTCTTCATCCTCCTCCTCTTTGTCTTCATCCTCCTCCTCTTTGTCTTCATCCTCCTCCTCTTTGTCTTCATCCTCCTCCTCTTTGTCTTCATCCTCCTCCTCTTTGTCTTCATCCTCCTCCTCTTTGTCTTCATCCTCCTCCTCTTTGTCTTCATCCTCCTCCTCTTTGTCTTCATCCTCCTCCTCTTTGTCTTCATCCTCCTCCTCTTTGTCTTCATCCTCCTCCTCTTTGTCTTCATCCTCCTCCTCTTTGTCTTCATCCTCCTCCTCTTTGTCTTCATCCTCCTCCTCTTTGTCTTCATCCTCCTCCTCTTTGTCTTCATCCTCCTCCTCTTTGTCTTCATCCTCCTCCTCTTTGTCTTCATCCTCCTCCTCTTTGTCTTCATCCTCCTCCTCTTTGTCTTCATCCTCCTCCTCTTTGTCTTCATCCTCCTCCTCTTTGTCTTCATCCTCCTCCTCTTTGTCTTCATCCTCCTCCTCTTTGTCTTCATCCTCCTCCTCTTTGTCTTCATCCTCCTCCTCTTTGTCTTCATCCTCCTCCTCTTTGTCTTCATCCTCCTCCTCTTTGTCTTCATCCTCCTCCTCTTTGTCTTCATCCTCCTCCTCTTTGTCTTCATCCTCCTCCTCTTTGTCTTCATCCTCCTCCTCTTTGTCTTCATCCTCCTCCTCTTTGTCTTCATCCTCCTCCTCTTTGTCTTCATCCTCCTCCTCTTTGTCTTCATCCTCCTCCTCTTTGTCTTCATCCTCCTCCTCTTTGTCTTCATCCTCCTCCTCTTTGTCTTCATCCTCCTCCTCTTTGTCTTCATCCTCCTCCTCTTTGTCTTCATCCTCCTCCTCTTTGTCTTCATCCTCCTCCTCTTTGTCTTCATCCTCCTCCTCTTTGTCTTCATCCTCCTCCTCTTTGTCTTCATCCTCCTCCTCTTTGTCTTCATCCTCCTCCTCTTTGTCTTCATCCTCCTCCTCTTTGTCTTCATCCTCCTCCTCTTTGTCTTCATCCTCCTCCTCTTTGTCTTCATCCTCCTCCTCTTTGTCTTCATCCTCCTCCTCTTTGTCTTCATCCTCCTCCTCTTTGTCTTCATCCTCCTCCTCTTTGTCTTCATCCTCCTCCTCTTTGTCTTCATCCTCCTCCTCTTTGTCTTCATCCTCCTCCTCTTTGTCTTCATCCTCCTCCTCTTTGTCTTCATCCTCCTCCTCTTTGTCTTCATCCTCCTCCTCTTTGTCTTCATCCTCCTCCTCTTTGTCTTCATCCTCCTCCTCTTTGTCTTCATCCTCCTCCTCTTTGTCTTCATCCTCCTCCTCTTTGTCTTCATCCTCCTCCTCTTTGTCTTCATCCTCCTCCTCTTTGTCTTCATCCTCCTCCTCTTTGTCTTCATCCTCCTCCTCTTTGTCTTCATCCTCCTCCTCTTTGTCTTCATCCTCCCATCCTCTCAACCATAGATGTCAGCGCTGAGTCCATCCCTTCACGGTCCAGGTACCACAGCCCGCTACACCATGTGCCAGTCCCAAGTCTTCGCCCTGTCCCCTTCTCTTGAAAGATCACCTTAGGAATATCAAAAGAAACAACACATTTCAGTTGAAGGATAATGACACTAATGGATAATAGGCTAACAGGAAATGAAGAAGCATGCAAAACATTAGATAGTGTTACAGAACCTGTACAATTAACAGTGCCTTTACCGACCACAGCCTGTGCTGTACCATCCGCAATCTGGATACTCTCTGGCTTTGCCAGGTGAGTATAAGACGAGAACTCACTAGCATTGCCAGTTACATGTCTGGATGCTCCAGAATCCATTATCCAGTCTGTGGATCTAGTGGCAGCCATGGATGCAAGGGCATGTGCGTCGTTCATACCTTTATTTGGGTGTGCGCGAAGAGCAAACTGGCATAGTCTCCTCCAAAGAAAGCAGTAGATGCACCCTCGGACACGCCGCTTCATCGCTTCTTTCTTCTGCCGCCAAGAGAGCTCGATCCTCCTCAGTAAAAGTCATCTCAGCTTCTTCATCCTCCTCTGCCACCGACAGATTCGCCCGATGGCCTCCTCTTCCACCTCGCCGGCCTCCACGGACGCGGCCGCGGCCTCCGGCCTGTCCACGTCCACCCCAGTTCCTCTCCTTGGATGACTTAGAGCACATCTGTCTCAAATGCCCTGTCTCTCCGTAGTTAAAGCACTGCCTAGTCTCCCCTCTGAATCCAGTGTTACCTGGGTTTGAGACCACCAGTGCTGACTTCTCTCCCGAAAGTCCACCTGTCCCAGCCTGTAGCCTGATACGGCTCTCTTCCTGTATCATGGCCGAGACTGCCTCCTCCAGAGATGAAATCTTCGTCTGGGCTAGTAGCATCGCCGTCCTCTGCTCAAATGATGGAGCCAAGCCTCGGAGGAATAACATGGTCCTCTTCTGCAAAGAGGCCTCGTGCTCCTTGCACTCAGGGTCCCTGCAACTTGCTAGGGACGAGAAGTGATCGTGATCCAACCACAAGTGCTCCAGCTCCGTGGCATACTCTGTCTGATCCTCTCTCCGGATCAGAAGCTGATCACCTTTTCGATCTGGAATACCCTCAGGTTATTCCCCACCCCATCATAGGTCCTCCTCAGCTTCTCCCAGACATCCTGCACCTTTCCAAGGCCATCTACCGTGGCTGCAATTGGCTGGACTACAGAATTGAGAAGCCAGATATACACCAACATATGAGTGAACTTCCACTCATCTCTTCCTGCGGAGCCCTCAGCCGGCTCAGTCTTCTCCCCCGTCAGATATCTCTCCAGGTTCCTCCCTGCAAGAGTATATCTAACCCGACGCGACCAACTCAGATATGTCGTTGGCCCTTCAAGCTTCACGTCGATAGGTGGAAGCTCCATCTTCTTGGACGGTGACTTTGTTGAGCCCTCTCCCGCTGTCATCCTCATGAACTGCATCATAGTTGAAACATCCTCCGGATTCAACTTCTTGATGAGTTCCGCCATCGGGTTTGTGCCGGTCTCCATCGATCTAATTTGTGTTCGGTTCCCTCACACCGATCTCACAAATCTAGATCCCACACCCGGCCTTCAACATCACCCTCTTCTCATCATCCACCTTGCCCCCCGTTCATCTCATCTCCTCAACACGAGGGGGGCTACACGATCAAGGGGATTATTTCACGAAGGAAATAATCGCCAAAGTGAGTGAAATCGACCAAGCGAAATCACCACTCTTCTCAGGATCAAAGCAATGTTTGATCTAGAGGGGTCAAGTCCAGAGAGGATTATTGCACGAAGGAAATAATCGCCAAAGTGAGTGAAATCGACCAAGCGAAATTACCACTCTTCTTAGGATCAAAGCAATGTTTGATCTAGAGGGTCAAGTCGAGAGGATTATTGCACGAAGGAAATAATCGCCAAAGTGAGTGAAATCGACCAGCGAAATTACCACTCTTCTTAGGATCAAAGCAATGTTTGATCTAGAGGGTCAAGTCGAGAGGATTATTGCACGAAGGAAATAATCGCCAAAGTGAGTGAAATCGACCAGCGAAATTACCACTCTTCTTAGGATCAAAGCAATGTTTGATCTAGAGGGTCAAGTCGAGAGGATTATTGCACGAAGGAAATAATCGCCAAAGTGAGTGAAATCGACCAGCGAAATTACCACTCTTCTTAGGATCAAAGCAATGTTTGATCTAGAGGGTCAAGTCGAGAGGATTATTGCACGAAGGAAATAATCGCCAAAGTGAGTGAAATCGACCAGCGAAATTACCACTCTTCTTAGGATCAAAGCAATGTTTGATCTAGAGGGTCAAGTCGAGAGGATTATTGCACGAAGGAAATAATCGCCAAAGTGAGTGAAATCGACCAGCGAAATTACCACTCTTCTTAGGATCAAAGCAATGTTTGATCTAGAGGGTCAAGTCGAGAGGATTATTGCACGAAGGAAATAATCGCCAAAGTGAGTGAAATCGACCAGCGAAATTACCACTCTTCTTAGGATCAAAGCAATGTTTGATCTAGAGGGTCAAGTCGAGAGGATTATTGCACGAAGGAAATAATCGCCAAAGTGAGTGAAATCGACCAGCGAAATTACCACTCTTCTTAGGATCAAAGCAATGTTTGATCTAGAGGGTCAAGTCGAGAGGATTATTGCACGAAGGAAATAATCGCCAAAGTGAGTGAAATCGACCAGCGAAATTACCACTCTTCTTAGGATCAAAGCAATGTTTGATCTAGAGGGTCAAGTCGAGAGGATTATTGCACGAAGGAAATAATCGCCAAAGTGAGTGAAATCGACCAGCGAAATTACCACTCTTCTTAGGATCAAAGCAATGTTTGATCTAGAGGGTCAAGTCGAGAGGATTATTGCACGAAGGAAATAATCGCCAAAGTGAGTGAAATCGACCAGCGAAATTACCACTCTTCTTAGGATCAAAGCAATGTTTGATCTAGAGGGTCAAGTCGAGAGGATTATTGCACGAAGGAAATAATCGCCAAAGTGAGTGAAATCGACCAGCGAAATTACCACTCTTCTTAGGATCAAAGCAATGTTTGATCTAGAGGGTCAAGTCGAGAGGATTATTGCACGAAGGAAATAATCGCCAAAGTGAGTGAAATCGACCAGCGAAATTACCACTCTTCTTAGGATCAAAGCAATGTTTGATCTAGAGGGTCAAGTCGAGAGGATTATTGCACGAAGGAAATAACTCTCAACACAAACTAAACCTGACAGCAAAACTATTACATCTATTTCTTATGCATTCAATATAAAAATTTGATTATTGCCCTAAACCTAATCCTAATGGATGAATCGGATATCTTGCGACAAGATCCCAACCATTGGTCGCATTGTTAAATCCATACAATCCATTCCATCTTGCCTCTAGCTTGCAGCTCTTCACACACCGCTTGTGATCTCTAGCATACGAGTACACAACAAAACCGAAGGATTCAGCTTCCCATCGAAAACTCGCAAAGCAAAATGCATTTTTGCCTAATTCCTGGTGTTTCGGCATGCTTATCTTGATGCTGGCATTGTATATTAATGTGGTTGTTTGACCCCAAGTTTGTGGCTTTGGTCCTTTGCATTGAATTTTCAGCAGTGCATCCTGCCCACCTGCTCTTTTTAGCTTGTCGGTGAAGATAATCTCGTCTGAAGTAGCCAATTTGCAAGCTGCTAATAGAATTGCTATTGCGATGAGAAGTTGAAAATTTTTCATAATTCTAGTATCTTTCTTCTCTTCAAAGGTTATACCAGATTACTTTATTTTAGTTTGGTGTTACTTTATAGCTTTAAGTTGTTGACAGAGATCAGTTACTGTTTTTGTATTAACTGCGCTTGAATCTGGAAGGTTTCAGTTTCAGTGGTTGAAGTTTTAGTGCATGCACCAGTTAGGGAAATATTGAGTTAATGAGATTCATTGCAAATGTAATTCAGTTCATGGTCATAAAGTGGAATATTAACTGAGTGAAGCTGTTACTGAGATATATTTATGATCAAAGTAGTGGACAAATTGGGTAGTGGCTGATGAGATTTCAACAGCCACATTTTGAATTCTTGGCGCAAGTGTGCAGGTATCTATAGATGTTAATCCCTTTAATAAAAGTATACACAGAGTTTGAAGTATTATGCATTAGCTTCAGAGATTGGTGAAAATGCCTCGGTATAATCTAGCACAAATTTCAGATTTAGAACCAGTACGTAGTAGGTATCAGCATGCACGACGTATTTGACGGATATATTGCTGTGTATTTTACTGTTAGGCTGCCATAACGATCGACTTTGTTGCCAACCACAAATTTGTCAAACCATACATCTGAATGATTTTGGGAATTTCATCTATGAGCATAGTGCAACATTGGACAAATATCTAACGGTTTATGCTTTTGCACTAATTTGGTCCTCGGTTCACCGCTTAAGTCCCATTTACTCCCACGAGGGCACGATCACTCCACAACAAATGGTCCTACAACATGGCTTCTTTGAGTCTTCTTATGAATTTATGGTGGTTATAAGAAATTCTTTCATATAGAAAACATGAGCAGATTTTTCGGTCATGCATTTGACATCAAAAGAAATTTTTAGTAACGGGCTTCCTAAGAGTTACGAGTTGAAATTTCTTATTCAGAAATTACATGACAATTAATTTATTTGAATTGAAGAAATCTCAGACCTGCACTAAAATTTGAACATATTTTCGATCAGATCAAAACCAAACATTGATCATGCACAAAAATACAATGCATAGCCTAAATAACATTGCACTGTCAATCACATGAAACCGTTCTTCTTAAAATCTTATATCAGTAGCAACTCAAAAGATGAATCATGTACTAGGACTCTGAAATCTAAGAACAAGTTCCCATTCCCTTGAAGTAGAACTCCTAATATACCACCCAGCATCCTTTGCCAGCATCTCGCAACTCTCGCTACACTTCTGATGATCCCTGAAATAATCATATGCCGAAAATATAATCCCATTCTCTTCTTTGCTCGCTTCGTTCCACTTCCCCGTGCAATGTGCAGGCGCGAGATCAATCAAAGCACCCAGAGGCAAATTAACTGTATAATTGTCTCCATTAGAGATTTTATGCCAAGGCCATTTTGATATCACGGCTTGGCATGCTACCTGCAGGACTCCTTTCCTCTGCATCTGGTTTCGTATCGTGAGCTTGTCTGCATATCCAAGATTGAAGATGATGGAGAAGATGAGGAGAGAGATTGCGATTGCTGATGCTTGGTGAAGGGACATTGTGTTTGAGACATCT
This sequence comes from Asparagus setaceus, assembly GCA_012295165.1. Classification (NCBI taxonomy): domain Eukaryota; kingdom Viridiplantae; phylum Streptophyta; class Magnoliopsida; order Asparagales; family Asparagaceae; genus Asparagus; species Asparagus setaceus. The sequence goes on along the minus strand of CM022702.1, from coordinate 87,306,536 downwards.
ATGGAGTTACTTGAGTTTGGATTGAATTTAAGGTTGCAGAGGTTTCATTAATTTGTGGGTTCTGTTACTTATTTGGTGTTGATGTTGAATTCGTACTGAAGTTATGGTGGATCATACAGGTGACATGAGATTAAAATGCTTGAAACTAGACTATTGGTGAATTGGATTGAGATTTTAGACCACTTCTTTTACATTTGAAGGAAATTAATTATCTGGCAGGATCAAGCTATGTGCAAGGCATTCGGATTTTTAATTACTTTTAGAAATATTTGATTTATCATAAATAAAATGATATGATAAAATCAAATATCTCTACACTAATTGAAAAAAAAAAAGAAAACAACTCTCCAATTAATTGGAGGATTAGATATAATTATTTTAGATTTTAATTAGTTTTAAGAAATATTTAATCTATCATAAATAAAATTATCATCAAATCTACCATGGTATTTAGAAAACCACTAATTTGATTGTGAAACTCCTGTGTGGTGATATTTTACCTTTTGAATTTGAGATTGACTATGAAGATTGAAAGAATTTGATCCTCTCCAATTACCACTTAATTGGAGAGGATCTGAATCCTAAACTGAGTTGATTGTATGTAGAGTTAATACTTGCCTAATTTTGGGGGTATTTATCAGGGAAAAAACCAATTTTGATTTCAAAATAATTTAGGCAATGCAAGCAACAGTTTGTACAAGACTATGTAGAGACATAATAATTTTTTTTGAGGTATATAAACATAGTAATTGCTCTGATCATGATGAGTATCAAAAGTTTACGGTTGTTAGTTGAAAACAATGAGACACATAGTTAGCTTAAAGTTAGTATTAGGCTAACCAAGAAGTCTTCTTCTGAGTAATTATTGTTTCATCAACTGGGCATGTCTGCTGTAGCTTTGGCGTTGCTTGTTTTGGATATTTCACCCTTTGACAACATGTCAATAGTATTGGGTTCCATCATTATCATCATCTTAGCCTTTAAATGTAACTTTATGATTTGTTTGATTCAGGCATGGGGTTGTCTTGGTTTTTAGTTATTGGCCATGTTGGAAGATGACTAGAAATTGGCAAATTTAGCAAAAAAAAAGAAAAAGAAAAAAAATCAGTTATAGTAATTGTTTATTTTTCCCCTCCCTCCCTCTATCTGAACAAGATTTATGCAAACATCTAGTTAGATTCTCTGGAGTAACCCTATTTAGGTTCTTTGAAATTAGTAGAATGTTTATTACTCCATCCTTTTGGAGTATGCTTTTTAGGGTCTTTGTGTATATACCCCTCATCTTTTATATTTATAAGATTACCCCTCAAATCTTGATATATGCAAAATTACCCTAATTCTCTCACATTAAGTTTTTCTACCCTTCCCACTTAACAGTTTTAGTTTCCAAATGGGAAAATGTTACAAACATATTAAAAATTATTAGAAAATTTTGACATTGCTCTATTTAGAAACTAACATATTTAAATTAGGGGTTAGAACCTAATAGAGAGAATTGGGGGGTAGTTTCTTCAAATACAAATATTTGGGGGTTAAATTTTCAAATATAGAAGATGTAAGGGGCATACACGCAAAAACCCTTTTTAAATGTAAAATGTTTTCCCCGCAACTTCATCTCGTAAGTCACAGGTCTAGCTCTCTTCAATATCCTCTTATAATTTCCCCTCTTTTTAACAGTGGATTTGATGCTTAACATCTTTCTTAATTACTTCCTCTCAAAAACTTAAAAACTCCTTCCTCCTTTGTGGACCAAGTCACTTCAATGCAAATAAATATCAAAGACTATTGAAGTCACGTCAAAATTTCTCACTCCCCCAACCACCCATATCCAAAGGAAGTCAGCAAATATCCCTATTAACATCTGAACAAATAAAAATGTAAATACTTGTCATTTTATGATAGTAGAAGATAGTGTCAGAGAGCAAGTTGATCAAACCATGCATCCAATTGTAGAGCAGCTATGGCCATTACAATTTTCATATCAGCCTATCTTTTGCAAAGTTTTCTCCATTATAAATATTTGTTATTGCAATTTTCTCCATTATAATGTCACTCAAATGATTGATTGTAGCATGATAGAGTTACATAACGAATGAGTTATTCTTTGTATCTGTCTCCAGCAAGATTCTAGATTAGTTTAGCAACTTTTGTGTTTTTGTCTTAACTACCAACCTAGTAGCATTATATTAAAAATTGACATTCAGAATTAAAGTTTTTCAAACATTTGAACATCCATGGAGAGCTAACCACTGTAAATAAAAAATCAAATTTTTACTAATTAATTAAACACGAGAGTGCACATCTATTTAATAATTCATCAACAACTCACATATCAAGATAATAAAATTGAGTGATCTGTCTATTTTCTAAAAGGAGAATGCCACTCTGATAACAGTAGAGAATGATATATGATTAGTTGAGCCGCAAAACTTGGTAAGTTAAGAATTAATGAAATCTACCATTATCCTTAAGCGTAAGGTTAATTAAGGAGATTATGTTTTGGTTCACTTATGTCCATATAAGTGTTGGAAAGTTGAGACAGCCACCATGTCTATAGTAAATATCTATCCGCTACAATAATCACCAGGCACAGGCCCACCGATATTTACTGTAGCAACACTGTAGCAACAGTGCACACCTACCACCGAATCACCTATATATAGCCCCCCTTAGCCATAAGTTGAGATCATCCCAGAATCCCAGTGTCTTCAATTGAGAGTGAAAAAAAAGGAGAGGGAGAGAAAGAGAGAAAAATAGAGAGAGTTTCTCCTTGTAAAGAGAGATTGTAACTCCTAAATTTTTCTTATAGTGGATTCTTCTATTCTTGTCCGTGATTTTTACCCCAAATTTATTTAGGGGGTTTTCCACGTAAATCTGTGTGTTCAATTCTATTATTTCCGCATTACTTTAGTTGCGACCCTGCTCTATCAAGCCCCGGGTTTGACCCAGCAACAAGCTTGTCTACATGACTACATCATTAATTAAAATCTAAAAGTATCAGCCTCTTAGTTTTCAAATGTATTGTTAAAAAAGAAAAGATAATTTCTCTTTTTTCTTATTTGGTTATGTAACTTACTTTTAAATATGGGTAAATTTCACAAAACCCCCCAAAGCTTTAGAGTGTTTCCCACAAAACCCCTATGAATTTTGTTTATTCCACTAAATCCTTTAAAAAAAATTCACGAAACCCCACCCCCCAAATTATACGTCATTAGTTTTAACCGCCGCATGTGCAAAGCATGTGACTATAAATGATGAAAATACTCCTCTGTAACAAAAAAAATCCCTTACTATATAAATCCTTAATTTTATATTTTGGTTGATTGGTAAGTTTGGGTGGTTTGGATTAATAGAACATGGGGATGTTTCTTCATTAATGATGGGAAAAGTTAGAAGTTTTCAAGAGTTATTCGAGACTCTTTTAAGCTTTGTGGGTTTAGTGTGGAAATTTTTGGGGGTTCTGCAGGAAACACCCCAAAGTTTTGGGGCGTTTTGTACACCTTTCCCTTCAAAATTTGTCGGTACAAATGACACGTAATAGGATCCTGAAGAGATTGACTGGGTCTGGCGGCTTCAGCCAGATTGCAGGCTACTTATAAAATGATCAATACCAGCATTGCCAGGGGGCAGAGCTAAAAATTTTATATGGCTAAATTATCAAATTGGCCTAAAAATTGACACACGGTTTTCAATAAGACCTAAAAATTGACGCCGGCGACAATAAGGCGTATAAAGTGACTCACTAAACCGATAAGGCCTACTCCGGCGACCGGAATCTTAGTTTGACCGCGAAAAGTATAAAATTTTTACATTTTAGTCCTCTAAAGTTTAAATCCTCTTTCTCTCTCCCCCCCTCCCTCCCTCCTCCCTCTCTCTCTCTCTCCCCTCCCCCTCCCTCCATCTCTCTCTCTCTCCCTCCCCCATTGTTTCCTTCCCAAAACACACTCTCTCTTTCTCCCCCTCCCCCTTCCCCCTCCATCTCTCTCTCTCTCTCCCTCCCTCCCCCATTGTCTCCTTCTCAAAACACACACACTCTCTCTTTATCTCTCTTCCCCCGTCCCCTCCTCCATCTCTCTCTCTCTCCCTCCCCTCCCTCCATCTCTCTCTCTCTCTCCCTCCCCTCCCTCCATCTCTCTCTCTCCCTCCCCTCCCTCCTCCAAAACAATGAGGGAGGGAGAGAGAGAGAGAGAGAGAGAGAGAGAGAGAGAGAGAGAGAGAGAGAGAGAGAGAGAGAGAGAGAGAGAGAGAGAGAGAGAGAGAGAGAGAGAGAGAGAGAGAGAGAGAGAGAGAGAGAGAGAGATGGAGGAGGGAGGGAGAGAGAGAGAGAGAGAGATGGAGGAGGGAGGGAGAGAGAGAGAGAGAGATGGAGGAGGGAGGGGAGGGAAGAGAGAGGATTTAAACTTTAGAGGACTAAAATGTAAAATTTTATACTTTTCTCGGTCAAACTAAGATTCGGTCAAGGAGTAGGCCTTATCGGTTAAGTGAATCACTTTATAGGCCTTATTGTCACGAAATCAATTTGCACTTTATGAAAACCGGATCAATTTTAGGCCAATTTGATAATTTAGCCAATTTTATATTGTGGGGCCAAGAATCCAAGATACATAAGTATATTAGTAATAATTAATTAGCTCAATTATTTTGGGATATTTTAAGGTTGATTGTACTTAAATATCATGTAGTTTCTCCTCTAGTTTGCACTTATATATACTCACTTATTTTTACAGCACTTATAAGGGTTAGCAAATATACACCCTAAACTTTTAAATCTAGCACTTTAATGCCCTCAATTATGAAACATGAGAACCCTTACCCCCAAGAGAATTTTTATTATTATTATGAAACACTTAGTTTTAGAACATTTTAACTCTTAAAATTTGCTAAGTTTATTGTTAAAACTAATAAAATACTATTTTAAGATAGAATTGTAGTTGGTTAAAATAGAATTATTATAGATTTAACATAAATCCAACAATAATTAAGGGTTAAAACTCTAAATTTAGCATATGAGTGTCAAATGAGAATTTTTAGGAGAAATTTCGTTTGTGTAATATTAGGGTAGTAAAATGTAAATTTTAAAAAGTTTAGCGTATAAAGTCTTGACAGAGACAAGTAAAGTTTATATATGTGCAAAGTAGGAAACCTGTAAGGTATTTAAGTGCAATTAAGCCATGATTTTAAGAAGGGTATAAATATGTAAACTTATATATATATATATATATATATATATATATATATATATATATATATATATATATATATATATATATATATATACAATTTCGAAAAGTTTGGAGGGCCAAGGCCCAACAAACTTGTGGATAGCTTTCCCACTGATAGATGCCTTATAATTGACAAGAGATGACATTAGAACCTTTTGAAAGAGAGAGCTCCCCAAATCCTATAAAATTGTCATCTGAACATGGAAGGTGTATATATATATATATATATATATATATATATATATATATATATATATATATATATATATATATAGAGAGAGAGAGAGAGAGAGAGAGAGAGAGAGAGAGAGAGAGAGAGAGAGAGAGAGAGAGAGAGAGAGAGAGAGAGAGAGAGAGAGAGAGAGAGAGAGAGAGAGAGAGAGAGAGAGAGAGAGAGAGAGAGAGAGAGAGAGAGAGAGAGAGAGAGAGAGAGAGAGAGAGAGAGAGAGAGAGAGAGAGAGAGAGAGAGAGAGAGAGAGAGAGAGAGAGAGAGAGAGAGAGAGAGAGAGAGAGAGAGAGAGAGAGAGAGAGAGAGAGAGAGAGAGAGAGAGAGAGAGAGAGAGAGAGAGAGAGAGAGAGAGAGAGAGAGAGAGAGAGAGAGAGAGAGAGAGAGAGAGAGAGAGAGAGAGAGAGAGAGAGAGAGAGAGAGAGAGAGAGAGAGAGAGAGAGAGAGAGAGAGAGAGAGAGAGAGAGAGAGAGAGAGAGAGAGAGAGAGAGAGAGAGAGAGAGAGAGAGAGAGAGAGAGAGAGAGAGAGAGAGAGAGAGAGAGAGAGAGAGAGAGAGAGAGAGAGAGAGAGAGAGAGAGAGAGAGAGAGAGAGAGAGAGAGAGAGAGAGAGAGAGAGAGAGAGAGAGAGAGAGAGAGAGAGAGAGAGAGAGAGAGAGAGAGAGAGAGAGAGAGAGAGAGAGAGAGAGAGAGAGAGAGAGAGAGAGAGAGAGAGAGAGAGAGAGAGAGAGAGAGAGAGAGAGAGAGAGAGAGAGAGAGAGAGAGAGAGAGAGAGAGAGAGAGAGAGAGAGAGAGAGAGAGAGAGAGAGAGAGAGAGAGAGAGAGAGAGAGAGAGAGAGAGAGAGAGAGAGAGAGAGAGAGAGAGAGAGAGAGAGAGAGAGAGAGAGAGAGAGAGAGAGAGAGAGAGAGAGAGAGAGAGAGAGAGAGAGAGAGAGAGAGAGAGAGAGAGAGAGAGAGAGAGAGAGAGAGAGAGAGAGAGAGAGAGAGAGAGAGAGAGAGAGAGAGAGAGAGAGAGAGAGAGAGAGAGAGAGAGAGAGAGAGAGAGAGAGAGAGAGAGAGAGAGAGAGAGAGAGAGAGAGAGAGAGAGAGAGAGAGAGAGAGAGAGAGAGAGAGAGAGAGAGAGAGAGAGAGAGAGAGAGAGAGAGAGAGAGAGAGAGAGAGAGAGAGAGAGAGAGAGAGAGAGAGAGAGAGAGAGAGAGAGAGAGAGAGAGAGAGAGAGAGAGAGAGAGAGAGAGAGAGAGAGAGAGAGAGAGAGAGAGAGAGAGAGAGAGAGAGAGAGAGAGAGAGAGAGAGAGAGAGAGAGAGAGAGAGAGAGAGAGAGAGAGAGAGAGAGAGAGAGAGAGAGAGAGAGAGAGAGAGAGAGAGAGAGAGAGAGAGAGAGAGAGAGAGAGAGAGAGAGAGAGAGAGAGAGAGAGAGAGAGAGAGAGAGAGAGAGAGAGAGAGAGAGAGAGAGAGAGAGAGAGAGAGAGAGAGAGAGAGAGAGAGAGAGAGAGAGAGAGAGAGAGAGAGAGAGAGAGAGAGAGAGAGAGAGAGAGAGAGAGAGAGAGAGAGAGAGAGAGAGAGAGAGAGAGAGAGAGAGAGAGAGGAATTGTTAGTAAAATATAGAAAAGAGACAAATTTTGAGGTGTGAAGATCACAACAGATTATGAAAATTCTAGGAAGTAAGGATCAACAACAAGCATGCTAAGCGCATGAAAATCGCGCTACCCACACATGGGTATAAAAGTATATGCTTTGACCAATTTATCAAAGTCCAATAATTATTAAACGTTTAAATCTCTAAATAGATGTTTAAATATCCGATGTGAGGCTATCTTGTTCTTACAAACAAATACTAACAGATATAACAGTAAACCATACATGTTCCTTGCATTTATTCTCTAAATTAGACACGATCTCTGGTCATATCTCCTTCATGCCGTAGATAGGTGCCTGAGCTTTTCATGCTTTTGCTTAAAGGAAATCACGTGGCTGGTAAAAATGAATTAGGATAAATGTCTTTTTTTTTTTTTTGCTGAGCAATTATTTTCTTTTCCTCCAACCAATTCTAGAATGATGAAAATAACATGAGTAGTCAATTCACACACATACACCTAAGCCCCATCTTATCTTCACCAATCTCTAAATAATTCATCCTCAGTTTCTTAATTCTTACACATGGCCTACGCCATTTAATTAATCACTACTCAATTGATTACACCCATGATTTTCCCCTTAAATCTTTTGCTAATATTTCCACATCCTCGCCTGTCTCCTTACATTTCTTTAGTTGCAAGTCCTCCTATTTCATGCCTTTACTCCCAAATCAACCCAACTTCCCAACTTTTTTTTCAGCTTACCCCCCAACCCCTTATAAATGCCATCCCCTCTCATTTATTCATTCATCAACCAAGCGATAAAGAGAGCAAGAAAAATCTAAGCCTCAAAAGGCTCTCAAAGTCTTCTTCTTCCAAAAATGAACAAGACCTCTCTCTTCACCCTCTTCTCCCCTCTCCTCCTCCTCTTCTCCCCCTCCCTCGCCGCCGACCCCGACATGCTCCAAGACCTCTGCGTCGCCGATCTAACCTCCGGTAACGATATTAGTCTTTTTCGCCTTCTAATGTATATATACTCTGTATCTATTTTTCTTGCCAATAAATCTTTCCGTCTTATCTTGCAGCGACCAAAGTTAACGGGTACACATGCAAACCCGCATCCGAAATCAACGTAACGGACTTCTCCTTCATGGGCATCGCCAAGCCGGGATCCACCAACACCACCATGGGCTCCCTCGTCACAGGAGCCAACGTCGAGAAAATCCCAGGCCTCAACACTCTCGGGGTCTCCATGTCTCGCATAGACTTTGCCCCTGGCGGCCTCAACCCCCCTCACACTCACCCTAGAGCCACCGAGATGGTCTTCGTGCTCGAAGGCACGCTCGACGCGGGATTCATCACCACAGCCGACAAGCTCTTCATGAAAACAATCACCAAAGGTGAAGTATTTGTGTTTCCAAAGGGACTAGTGCATTTCCAGAAGAACAATGGCAACGAGCCGGCCTCGCTGATTTCGGCGTTCAGCAGTCAGTTACCGGGGACCCAGTCGCTGGGCGCGACGCTGTTTGGATCGTCGCCGGCGGTGCCTGATAATGTTCTGACTAAGGCTTTTCAGATTGGGACCAAGGAGGTTGAGAAGATTAAGGGAAGGTTTGCTCCTAAGAATTGAGTGTGTCGATGATTTGTTTGTTTTGATAGCTAGTATTATTGGAAGCAAATTGGGTTTGTTTACAATTGGAATATTATCAATCATGTACTAATAATTTGTGGAGATCTGAAAGTGAAATGATCCAGTACTTTTGTTGTTGAGGGAATAAATTGCAAATTATGGGCACAGATGCTTATTAGAATTTTTTTACTTTATTTTATTTCGGTAGGTATGATCTCTATGTTTTTGTTGGTAGGGTTAGTTGAGATGAGGGTCCATCGAAAGCACCAAGATATAAACAATTAGATTCTTCTTGTCCCTCGTGTATTTGCTTTACACTTCACTAGCAAAGACACTACAAGAGCATGGGAACAAATATGTTCATCATTTTTTTATTTAAAGTGTATAGCTTAAAATGTGGGTCTTATAGGCAAACTATTAGGACTTGCATTTGGATATATGATGATCAAGGCTATTTCTGAAGGGGAAAAAAAAAAGAGACAGTTAAAAACTCAAAGAGCATGCTATGTGCTTTCTTTCTTTTCCTAACCACCAAGCCCACTATTTGTCAACTGCATCTCTGTTTGTGATCAAGCTCAAGCATGGTGTTTCTTGTAAAGGACCTAAAGGTATATAGTCCTTTTTCTCGAGAATGATGTCTAATCTGATAAAGTTCATGCACACACAAAATGGCTTGTTGAAAGACAAATATTTTTAACTATTCTGGATCTATGTTAGCTATGAAACAGAGCTGTTCGTTGCTGAACCTGTAAGATGTCATGCTAGTTGCAGGCTTCCAGTATACCTGATTGGTTCAATTGAACTGACACTAAATTCTAGCAGAAGTTTTCATTTCAATCAATTTGATCATGGAACTCTTACACTCCTATTTTCGCCAAATTGTTGGATGTTTTTCTCTGGAAAAGGAGCCAAATCTCCTAAATTGTTAATTCAGTATGAGCTACATCACTCTTCGTATTCTTTCTGATCAAAATGTGTGTATTTTCTGTACTAATTTTCTAAGTTCTTGTTGGCTATAGTACTTTCAGGATCTAGTGTTACTAATACAACTAATACAACCAATAATTTCAAGGGTCAAAGGTCAAGAACCTGCCTCTGTCCAGCAATTTCTTTGAACATGAACAAGACTAGTATAAACATAAACTAGTAACAATTTAATTTCTTAGTTAATTATTTGACTTTTTTTTAAGGACATGGATGGCGCTCTCAATGTGAGAACTCCAGCTAGCCAAGCTATTCTGAAAGCACATTGTATTTGTATAGGTACAATTTTCTAAATTAGCATGCAGTTTTTATGACAAAATAAATAGAAACCGTACTATCCTTCATGGGACAACAACGTAAGAAAACTCACAGAGGCTTCATGATTGCTAATGCAACAATGTAAAAGCTCAATTCTAATGTTCTACTTTTATTCTGATATATAAAAAGCATCCTTAGGAAGATAAAGCAAGCAGACATCACACAGATACATATTTACTGCTAGAAGAATCTTATAAAATTCGCAGGTCTCTTCTTCAAGGAAGTGGCCTGGACACAGTTTAATGGGCAAATATTTGAAGAAACTCTTTTCGAACGAGGAAGAACAATTTTGTCAGGTAAATAAACATGTTGATATGAGGGAGGTCACTTAGATGATTCTAATCCATCGATTTATATAATACTCTCTGTTCTATCCACGAGTACAATATATAAAGGTGATTCCAATGGACTAGTTCTATATGATATCAACAGGACACTGGACACTGATAGCAATACTCCCGAGCAATGATACAGATGAGAAGGAGGCATGCAGTTAATTGCAGTTTATCGTTAATTTGAAAGTCTCCGGAAATATCACAAAATATAGAGTGGAAAGGGAACACATAACAGGTATACATACAGGAGTTGATACAACAACATCATCATCAAAGCCTTTATCCTAAATTTGTGGAATGGGATATACGCATACACAAGTATATTAATATAGAGGATGTAGTATGGTTGTAGATGTTAGAATTAAGGGTCAGTTTGACAACTCTAAATTGGGCCAGATTTGAAGTTGAACCTAGTCCGATTAAAGAGTGTTCTTTTGACTGGCAAAAATTGTTGCCTGAAATGTCCCGGTTTGTTTTAGTTCAAGTTGTGGACCCGGGGGAGCTGGTCGACAACTAAACTGGTTCTGGCCAGAACCGGATTCAGGATCAAAACCTAACCAGTTTAATGTGTCGCCAAACACACCCCAATAGACGGAACAGGTACGCCACGATAAAATAGACAAATATACAGAGGGAATTTCTCAGGTGTAATCATTGGCTTGTGCTGCATGGTATCAAAAGGACACAGAATAACCATGCAGATCAAGGGAGGAAAAGGAAAGCTCGCAGTCATATGCATTGATTCTAAAGTTTGAGATTCCTTGGTAATAACAAGCCTTTGCTCAATAAACAAGGACAAATAGCAGACATGTTCTCTCTTTAGTTGGAAAAGAACATTACATTTTAAAAGATTAGGGAAGTGATAGATACAAGAGCTAAAATGCTTACATGTTAAGTTTGTGTCACTCATCCAATTGCAATCACGTAGACTGCAGGAGACAATATTGGCTATCAGGATAACCATTGGTGTGGGCTACAATGGATGAGCCGCTAGGAATTCTTTTATAGCAGCACACAATAACTCTTATGGTCACTTGCGACTTGCTATTATTTGTGATAGGAAGAATGGAGATATGAGAGTTTGAGATTATGAAGGAGATGGTTAAAGGCTAGAAAAATGTGTGTTTTCTTCCTTTTTTGGTTCTCTCTCCATATTATAGCGAAATCTCTCATGTTATATCCCATACAGTAGGTAGGGTTTGGCCAAAGGACGTATAACTGTATAAGTTCTCCTCTTCCCTAGTTTGTTAATACATGAGTTTGAAGTTATGTCATTTATCTTCAGGTGGTTAAGAATGAGGGAATTCTCATCTGCGCAAACATTGGACAAGAACTCTTCAATCGGTTGAAAACAGGAAGACAATAGTAGCAATGCCTAACAAGATAACTGCATATCTAAGGTAGCTGATCCATATCAACCTCAACTTGCTTATCGTTTCTATGAAAGGGCATCTTTGCTTAGATTTACTTTTAAGAGGATTCTCACGCGGACTCATTGTCATAAATGTCTCGACATTAGCATGAGACTTCTTAATAAGATAAAAATCACTGTAAATATAGACTTACCAAAAGAGTAGAAACTAATACCTTAAAAAATGTTGTGTTTGGTGCCCTTAAGTGAGCCACTTTCCCTTTTTCTCCAAAATGAAGAGTTGAGAAAAATCTAAGCATACATCTCACAAAGATCTGACATCACTAAAGACACCATCAATTATGTTACAAAAGTATTCGCTACTTCAATACTAACTCCTTTATGAAAGCTAATCCTAATCCAGATCATCTGAGGGTACTATCCCAATTTATTATCTCGTTCGCTTTGCTTAGCATTAAATAGAAAGAAAGGCAAGAAAAAGACAATGACAACTAACAAAACACAATATATATAGCTCTCTTAAACTTCACTTGAAAACCAATATCATATCAAGTTATAAGCATGCCAAATTCAGAAAAAAGAAGCTATAGTAACAATCAAATGAGCTATTTTCAATCAAACACGGAGACTGATGTTATATATATGCATGTAATGTACACAAATGAGGAGGAGAGGATATACCATAAACAAAAAATTTATTTCACAAACCTCACACTTCCTCTCATGCCGACTTCTCCTCCACAAGCGATTCAAGAACGCAAGACTTCGGATTCACCATTGGTGGGCCCTTCTCCCTCCTCTCAAGCTCATCAAGATTAAACGTAATCAACCTATCCCAATTCCCTCCTTCAAACAACACCCCAGCTTTCCCATCAGTAACTCTCTGCACAATCCCACAATACATATGGAAAGGATTATTCTTATTCTTCACAATGACAATCATCCCCGGCATTAACAGAGGCAAGTCAGGAGCTTTTGGCTTCGAGCCTTGGAACACAATACCTGCTTCCTCATCAGTTGAACTCTTCTTTGGTGGTGGGTTTTCCTGGATGAATTTTTCGAGGCCCTTTTCGCCTCCGGGGAATCCACCAGTTAAGCCCATTAGCTCTTTCTCAAAGGCATCATTGTCATCAAATGAAGGTGATGGATTCGGAGAAGGCGGAGTTGGTTGGGACTGTGACTCTGGAGATGGGTCTTGCTGGATTTGCCTCTTGAGCTCTTTTTGGAGGCCAGCTTCCCCATTGCAGAGGCCTCTGCCTCCCATGATCTCAGAGAGATTGAACTTGGCATGGGGAGTGAAGATGAGTCTACGAGATGAGGATGAGGGAGCAGAGAAATGGGTTTTGTGAAGTAACTGGGTTTTGTTGAGGAGAGGGTTTTGGATGGTTTGGATTGGGATTGAAGTTGCCATGATATTTGGGAGATGAGGAAGAAGAGTGAGAGTTGAAGAGAGAGTATTTAGTTTGAGTGGAGGAGGTTTCAACTTTCAAGCCAGAGTTTTGGTGCCACAAGTTAATGGTTAAGGTTATTTGATTGGATCATTTGTTAGCTTGTGGCTAAATCTGTGGCTTAAAAAAATTTGATTAAATGGATGAATAGTTCAGGTATAATGAAATAAAATCTGAAGTTTAGGTTTCATTTTCATGTAATTGAGAAATAATAAAAGAAATAAACACATTATTCTTATTCACTCTAAGCTTTGTCCTTCTAACAATTTACAGCTATAATTGCCAGATATTTAAATATAAATACAAGAACTTTAATAATAATAAAAGAAATTAAAAAAAAAAAGAAAAATTTGTAGCACTTTGGACTGCATTCAGTAGAACTGCAATGAACATTAACATAAATCATAAAGATTTCAGCTTTATGAACCCTAGGGCATCTATTCTCCATAAATAGATCAAACTATGTATAATTTGGACAACAAAAGTGGATTTAGAACAGTAGGGAATACCAAAGTGGAAACAGCTGGCGAACTCCCTGATCCTCCAAGCTCCAAAGCATGCATCTGTCTGCAGACCCAAAAAAAAAGAAAAAAAAAGGGAAAAAAGATGAAAAAAAGGAAAATTCACAGAAATTGGTAATCCTAGAGAGAAAATTAAGAAAATTTTCTTTGTTAATGATTGGTTACACTTTACATGCGGAGCTGTGAACTCGGAGACAGCTCTGAAGAGGCGGTAAAAGATCGCCGGGGCCGGTTAAGATGATGACGTCATCGCTGTCGCCATTTCCTTTGCTCATTTTCTACACTGTAAAATTAGGGTGTCCGAAGAAAATTACGACGGAATGAGGGGGTTGAAATGAAATTGCTCACAAAAAGTATTAGGCCGGAAGAAATTTTGAGATGGGCCTTGCAGCTCGTCTATGGACAGTTTCTGCGTTTGGCTGAAAATTATAAAATAGTTTGCAAAAGGATCCGGATGATCTCCAATTAGGCGGTAAATAGAGATTTATACACACAATTTTTTATCTTTTTAATAATTTTGTAGATTGTATTATTTGTAATTAGAGTTGAAAAATAATTAAATAATGAATTTATATATCAACACATTCATTATTACCGACTAGATAAATAATAACATATAGGATAATATCTCTAACTGTAGATGTATTTTCACTAATTAAAATTGATTTGAAATAAGCAATAACAATTGGCCAAATTTGGATTGCAATAAGATCTGACCGTGGATTAATTATAAAATTTTATTTCTTGTTTTTTTATATCACATGCTCAAATTATAGAGTTTTACCAAATAAACTATTCAATAATAAATCTTGAGTACCACTGGTAAATAACAACGTATTCTAGACGGAATATTCCATCTAGGATGGGTGGAATTTCGTCTACGTTACACATCCTAGACGGATTTTCGTCTAGGATGATGGTCTAATAAGTTTCCGTCTAGGATGAGCCATTCTAGACGGAATTCCCTCTAAAAAGACTGTCCTAGACGGAATCAGTAAACTATCTAGGACGTATCCTATATGAAAGTTCTGTCTAGAATGTACCCTGGACGGAATTTCCTAGATGGAAAATTTTCACGAAAGTGTCATGGGTCACCAAGACGCGGGGTTTATATCACCCGAGAAGGCCCTGATTTATATTCCCGTCTCACGAAGGAGACAAGAATAGAAAGTAAAATATTCCAACAAGGTGAGATATCTACTCTTCCTCTCAACAGTACTAGGACTGAATCAAGGGAACCTACAAACAATAGCAAATTCACGACAAAATAGTAAAGATCACGAGATTTCGTGGTTGACAAAATTGCCTACGTCCACGGGGAGGGTGAGGGGAGATTTGACTATAAAGAACACCGACGACTTGTACAATCCACAAGCTCGTCCCAAAGAAAAAAGCTTTGATTTTTATCCAAGAGAAATTGACCTCTCTCTTGTAAAATCTCTCCAAGCTCTCTCTTTTTCTCTCTCTAGCCGCCGCCAAAAAACCCTAGCTTTTCTCCCTTTTTCTTTACTTTTCTCCACACCACAAATCCTAGGTTTAATTCCCTATTTAAAGGGAATTAATTAAGAATTTTCCTTCAACCTGGCCGATGTGGGACTAAAAAAAAATTCGGTTTTTAGTTTTCTCCTCGCCATGCCACAGAAAGAGAACGGGGTGAGGTGCATCCCGTGGGTGGCCCCACCCGCGTGGGATGTTCCCCGTTCACAATTCTCCACCTCGTACATAATTTGATAAACCTCAAATTTTGGACGAACACCAGAAGAACACCGCGAACATTACTAGAAAGATCTCCATCAGCCAAACCAGGCCAATCCAGCTGCACCATTATACCATGGTTGTCTACGTACCCTCCACCGGGATCAAGCTAACCGTAGTTCTGTAATTGTTCTCCATATAGTCTCCACCTCACCCCATCACCGCCCCGAAGGGTCATGCCCTCTTGGGCAGATCAACACGGACTGATATGAAGCAAGTCCAAGCAATACTTAAACTTGCTACCTGTGACCACCTTAGTTAACACGTCTACAGGAGTCTTCATTCGTATGTACCTTCATGAGAGAAATATCGCCTTCCTTTATGACATCTCGCACGAAATGATACCTGACATTGATATGCTTGGTACGAGCATGATGAACTTGATTCTTCGCCAAGTGAATTGCACTCTGACTGTCGCACCACAAGTTCACGTTCTCCTGCTCAATCCCCAAATCATCTAGAAGACCCCACAACCACAATGCTTCCTTCACTCCCTCCGTCATGGCCATGTACTCGGCCTCTGTAGTAGAAAGTGTCATCAGAGCTCGCAACATCGATCGCCAACTAAGGAGCCCCATGTATCTGAATACATAACCGGTAGTAGATTGCCGTCTATCTAGATCGCCCGCATAATCAGAGTCCACAAACTCATCAATCTGACATGTTTCACCACCAAAACACAGACCCGTATCAACGGTACCCTTTAAGTACCTCAGGACCCACTTCCTTTGCTTCCCGGTCGCCTTTCGGATTCGCCATGAATCTATCGACCACACCGACCACCTGCGGAAATATCTCGTGTACACACCATTGCGTACATTAAGCGCCAAGCGCACTAGCTTAGGGAACCGCGCTCCATATCGCCTTTTCTTCGTAGTGTGAGATTGTTTACCGAGAAAGCCTAAAGTGTGGAGTCAATGGAGTCCCTGGCGACTTAGCACTTTGCATCCCGAACCTCGCGATCACCCCTCTATGTAGCCCTTCTGACTCAAGAACAATCGTCGGTTCACCCGCTCTCTTTTAATCTCCATACCCAGTATTTTCCTAGCAGTGCCCATGTCCTTCATCTCGAATTCTTCACTAAGTTGAGATTTGACCTATCTATCTCCACCGCTCTTAGAAGAATCAAGAACTATCTAGGACGATCCTATATGAAAGTTCTGTCTAGAATGTACTGACGAATTTCCTAGATGGAAAATTTTCGTCGAGTGTTGATGCGGTCACGCCAAGACGCTGAGCGATATCACCCGAGAAGGCCCGATTTATATTCCCGTCAACGAAGGAGACAAGAATAGAAAGTAAAATATTCCAACAAGGTGAGATATCTACTCTTCCTCAACAAGCATTTGGGACTGAATCAAGGAACCTACAAACAATAGCAAATTCCGCAAAGAAAATAGTAAAGAACGAGATTTACGTTTCTAAGAAAATTGCCTACGCCCACGGGAGGGTGAGGGAGATTTGACTATAAAGAACACCGACGACTTGTACAATCCACAAGCTCGTCCCAAAGAAAAGCTTTGATTTTTATCCAAGAGAAATTGACCTCTCTCTTGTAAAATCTCTCCAAGCTCTCTTTTCTCTCTCTAGCCAAAAACCTAGCTTTTCTCCCTTTTTCTTTACTTTTCTCCACACCACAAATCCTAGGTTTAATTCCCTATTTAAAGGGAATTAATTAAAATTTTCCTTCAACTGGCGATGTGGGACTAAAAAAATTCGGTTTTTTCGTTTTCTCCTCGCCATGCCACAGAAAGAGAACGGGGGGGCTGAGGGTGCATCCCACGTGGGTGGCCCCCACCCACGTGGGATGTTCCCCCCCACGTTCACAATTCTCCACCTCGTACATAATTTGATAAACCTCAAATTTTGGACGAACACCAGAAGAACACCGCGAACATTACTAGAAAGATCTCCATCAGCCAAACCAGGCCAATCCAGCTGCACCATTATACCATGGTTGTTCACGCATCTCCACCGATCAAGCTAACCGTAGTTACGTAATTGTTCTCCATATAGTCTCCACCTCACCCCATCACCGCCAAGGGTCATGCCCTCGGGAAGATCAACACGGATCGATATGAAGCAAGTCCAAGCAATACTTAAACTTGCTACACGTGACCACCTTAGTTAACTGCGTCTGAGGTCTTCATTAGTATGTACCTTCATGAGAGAAATATCGCCTTCCTTTATGACATCTCGCATCGAAATGATACGACATTGATATGCTTGAATGCGAGCATGATGAACTTGATTCTTCGCCAAGTGAATTGCACTCGACCGCCGCACCACAAGTTCACGTTCTCTGCTCAATCCCAAATCATCTAGAAGACCCCACAACCACAATGCTTCCTTCACTCCCTCCGTCATGGCCATGTACTCGGCCTCGTAGTAGAAAGTGTCATCAGAGCTCGCAACATCGATCGCCAACTAACCGGAGCCCCATGTATCCTGAATACATAACCAGAGTAGATTGCCGCCTATCTAGATCGCGCATAATCGAGTCCACAAACTCATCAATCGACATGTTTCACCACCAAAACACGCATTCCAGACAATCCGCACTTTTAAGTACCTCAGACCCACTTCACCGCTTCCCGCGCCTTTCCTGATTCGCCATGAATCTATCACCACACCGACCACCTGCGGAAATATCCGGCGGTACACACCATTGCGCATATTGCCGCTAACCGCACTAGCTTAGGGAACCGCTCCATATCGCCTTTTCTTCGGCGTAGTGTGAGATTGTTTACCGTAAAGCCTAAAGTGTGGAGTCAATGGAGTCCTTCTTGACTTAGCACTTTGCATCCCGAACCTCGCGATCACCCCTCTATGTAGCCCTTCGACTCAAGAACAATTCGGTTCACGGCTCTCTTTTAATCTCCATACCGGTATTTTCCTAGCGGTGCCCATGTCCTTCATCTGAATTCTTCACTAAGTTGAGATTTGACCTATCTATCTCCACCGCTCTTAGAAGCAATAAGCATGTCATCCATATACAAAGGAGATAGATATAATTACCTCCACGAAGCTTAGAATGTAAGCGCAACAATCATAATTAAGCCGGAAAACCCATGCTTCAAAGATGAAGGAGCCAAATCGCTTGTACCACTGTCGGGGAGATTGCTTCAATCCATACAGTGACTTCTTTAAACGACACACATGATCCTCCTTGTCCTCAACCTTGTAGCCCTCAGGTTGATGCATGTAGATCTCTTCATCCAAGTCTCCGTGCAAGAAGGTCGTTTTAACATCGAGTTGTTCCAGCTCAAGATCACCATGAGCAACAATACTCAATAGCACCTGAATAGAAGCGTGTTTCACCACCGGAGAAAAGATCTCATTGTAATCCACACCCTCTTTCTGTGCAAAACCCTTAGCCACTAGCCTCGCCTTGTACCTTGTACCACCGAGCTCTGAAAGATCTTCCTTTTTTTTATACACCCACTTACAACCAATAGCTTTTCTTCCTATGGGCAATGGGACCACCTTCCATGTTTGGTTCTTTCGAAGAGATTCCATCTCTTCCTCCATCGCAGCCAACCAACTCTCACTATCCTTGTCCCGAATAGCTTCCTTGAAGGAGACCGGCTCGTCCTCCTCCACCGAGAGTGCGTATTCAACCAAATTAACCTGCCCATAGTGCTTGGGGTTGATCGACCCCGGCTTACGTACATGCTTGTATGCTCGCCTTGGCCTAGTGGAAGCCAAACTATTCTCGAGCTGCTGTTGTTGTAGTGCCTGTGTATTCTGCTGCTGAACCTCCTCCTGCTCAAGCTCATTATCTACCTAACTTCCCACTTGAACACGACTAGAACCTGGTTGATCTTTAGGTTCTATTTCAATAACACGAGACTTAGAAGTCTCATCGGTCCTAACACCATCATCCTTGAAGCCCTAGCAATCATGAAATTCTCATCAAAGGTAACATCCTGGCGATCACGAACTTGAATCTTCCGTACACCAAAGGCGATAGCCTTTCGCCTTCGCATATCCCAAGAATATTGCCTTCTTGGCCCTCGCGTCAAGCTTTCCCGTTGGCGTGATAGTAGGCGGTACATCCGAAAATTCGAGCCTATCATAATCGCATGCTCCGACCACACCCTATAGGGTGTATCACCATCAATGTCGAATGTGGTGAGCGGTTCACAATGTAACAAGTCAGAGCCACCGCTTCACACCATTCGTTGCCCAATCCGGTATGATGCATACTCATTGCTTTCTCCGCAATGTTAGGTTCGATCTCTGCGACCCCATTTTCTTTGTGGTGTTGACTGTTGTCGATGTCGAACAATTTCGTCACGATCCGCGAGAACTCCTTGAAAGCACCATCGTATACTGCATGCCGTTATCGGATGTCGGTGTCTTCAATTTCTTTCCGTCTGTTCTCAACCATTGCTCTCCACTTCTTGAATGTCTCGAACACCTCATTCTTATGCTTGAGAAAGTAAATCCAAGCATACCTCGAATAGTCATCTATGAGCGAGACATAATATCTGGAACCACCGGTAGAAGTGGTGCGAGTGGGACCCCAAACATCCGTGTGCACATAATCTAGTATCCTCTGCTCTTAGACTTGCTTCTCGGCCGAATCTGTGTGACTTTCCATACACACAATCCTCGTAAAAATCTATGCTAGGTTCCTTCAGATTCTTCAGCAGACCCTCTTTACCAATCAGAACTAGACCCTTCTCTGACATATGCCTGTAGGCAATAAAAATTGCCTTAATCCCTGCACATCAACTCGGGACAAGCAAAAGAGCCTAAGGGTTCATCACGAGTGAAGTCGAGCCCACGAGGGTTAAGTTCACACGAATGCTTGACTTTACAAAATAGACAAAAGTGCTGATATCTCTCAAACCGGAAGGAATTGGGCAAAATGACCGGAGCAAACCGAACCCTTCGGGTCAGTTTGGTTGGCTCCGTCTCATCGAGATAGTCGATTTTCATATATAATTCGTCCAATTCCGACGTACGGTTTGGAAGTTACGACCCGTTCTTCGTAGCATAAGAGGAGGGTCGCCCTGGCAGCGAGGCTCGACATTCAACCGAGGTCCGCCCAAGTAGTGAAGCCCTCCATTCGGACGAGGTTCGCCAAGTAGTGGAGCCCTTCATTGAGGCGAGGTTAAGCCAGCGTGAAGCTCTTCACTCGGCGAGGTTAGCCAGCGGCAGCTCTTCACTCGGCGAGGTTAGCCAGCGGCAGCTCTTCACTCGGCGAGGTTAGCCAGCGGTGAATCTCGGCGTTGAGGCGAGGTTAAGCCAGCGTGAAGCTCTTCACTCGGCGAGGTTAGCCAAGCGTAGCTCTTCATTGAGCGAGGTTAGCCAGCGGTGAATCTCGGCGTTGAGGCGAGGTTAAGCCAGCGTGAAGCTCTTCACTCGGCGAGGTTAGCCAGCGGCAGCTCTTCACTCGGCGAGGTTAGCCAGCGGCAGCTCTTCATTGAGCGAGGTTCGCCAAGCGGCGAGGCTCGACATTCAACGAGGTTTGCCTACAGCGATGAACCTCGACATTCAACCTCGACATTCAACCTCGACATTCAACCTCGACATTCAACCTCGACATTCAACCTCGACATTCAACCTCGACATTCAACCTCGACATTCAACCTCGACATTCAACCTCGACATTCAACGAGGTTTGCCTACAGCGATGAACCTCGACATTCAACCTCGACATTCAACCTCGACATTCAACCTCGACATTCAACCTCGACATTCAACCTCGACATTCAGCAGAGGTTAGCCTACATGACAAGCTCACCATCCAACCAAGACCGCCCACTTGAAGCATGGGAAATGTCACATCCCATAGTGGTCACATCCCATAGTGGTCACATCCCACGGGGGCATGGCTCTCCTCAGCGAGCATGGCCATATCCCACGAATCAAGGAAGTGGCCATACCTCTCCTTGCCTGTTATAAGCCACCATCTCCACATGAGGAGGGGGCTGGCTTTTCTTTTGGAGCTTTTTGAGAATTCAACACTTGCGCACAAGTGAGATCGAGCTCTTCATCGGTAATCTGGATCACCCGCAGCCTTGGTCCGATCACAACGGAAGCAACCTCGACTCGAGCATCAGTGAAGCATCCTCTCGCCACCAAGAGCCCATACAAAGAGGAGTCAAATCAATCTCCTCTTCCTCTGTAATCGAGAAAATTTGATTGTAAATGTAGGCATCAAAAATTGCTGAAGAACCTCAAATATGACTAAATCATGAGAAGATCGAAGGACAAGCGTCGTCGAAATCTCAAGAAGCCAATCTGAGGGAAGATTGTGTCTCGCCACAAAGGCGAGACACTTATGTGTGCCTCGCCACTAGCGAGACACTTTGATGTGTCTCGCGACTAGCGAGACACTTTGATGTGTCTCGCGACTAGCGAGACACTTTGATGTGTCTCGCGACTAGCGAGACACTTTGATGTGTCTCGCGACTAGCGAGACACTTTGATGTGTCTCGCGACTAGCGAGACACTTACTTGTGTCTCGCCAAATCTGAGACACCGAATACTTAAAATGAGCTCGAAGGGTCTAAATCAATCTTTGGTGGGGCCCTTGACTTTATCAACGCAGAGAGACGCTCGTGACGCACGCTTGCTACATCGAAGATACGCCCATAGGCGTAATTTAGGCATTTAATCATGCCTAAAAGCAGGGAAACCGCTACAGCAAATGAAGGGACGATATTGTTCGCTTGTACCGGTAGGCGCTCTATACTGCTTAGCTTAGGCGTACCAGACTCGCCAGCTACATGAGGCAGTTTCGAAATGCCGGCTTAACCAAATTTTCTCGACTTATGACACTTGTATTTACGAAGGGGCACATTTCCCAAAGACTATAAATACCCTCCTACGCCCACTTCAAGTGGGGTCGGCCATCGAAAGGAAAAATCAATCCAAGCTTCCTGAGTTCAAGAACACGATCCGCGGAGATTCCTCGAGTTTAAGCCTTGACTTATTCTTGAGAAGAGTAGATATCTTACCTTGCTAAGATATTTCTTTGAAGTTCTTGTTTCCTTTGCAAAGCACTAACTAAACCCGTCGATTCGGCGATCATTGCTTCGGTGGTCCACGGATTCTGGCGTCCCGGTGTTAGCGAGGAAAATTAAAGCTGTAACATAAATATTATCCCTTCTACTTGATCTTTAAAGAAAGAATAAATACAACTCTCTCGAATGCAATCTCTCTCTCTAAGCGACTTAGATAAAAAATTACAAATTCCTCGATCGGTTGCCGATTTACAAAGAGAGAAGGATCAACGGAGAACCTTCCCTTTATTTAATCTGGATTCTTCCGCGGTAGCGGTGGGAGCTTGAATCTTGTATCCCGTTGGCGATCCGACCGTCTTGACTCGTGGGGCGAGGTTGAAAAATAACTTCGCGGAGCAAGTTTAGAACTCGGGCGAGTTAAGAACTCTTTGATAGAGTTGATTTTAGAAAAGGATTAGTAATCCTTTTAGCCAAGAATGGCGGAGAAGAACTTGCCGTGCAAGTTTGAAAACTATGTCGAGTTGAACTCTCTAGGAGAGTTGATGCCAGCAAAGGAGATCTTCGTTAAAACCTCAATATCTCCAAATCTAACCGGTAGAAATCAATCTCCACCGTTCAGAATTAAGAACGATGACTGTTGAGGCTGCCCTCCAAGTTTCACTCCGATCAGACCACGGATGAAGGTCCGATCGTCACGCCGATCACAGCTGCACAGAAGAAACCGTTCTCTGCACAATTGGCTTCGGTAAAACCTCAATATCTCCAAATCCAACCGGTAGAAATCAATCTCCACCGTTCAGAATTAGGAACGATGAGTGTTGAGGCTGCCCTCCAAGTTTCACTCCGATCAGACCACGGATGAAGGTCCGATCGTCACGCCGATCACAGCTGCGCAGAGGAAACTGGTTCTCTCCCCTTTGTTAGTTCTCCGGCCAAAAACCTTTTTCCAACACCCCTCATTTTGCTGTGAAAACCCCCCATTTATAGGGGTTAAAGGGGTGTAACCACCCCCTTAAAATGCTCCATAATGGGGGGTTAGTGGGGTGTAACCACCCCCCCTTAAATTACTCAAACGGTTGAGGAACCGTTCAACTCATGTTTGAATGAGTCAAAACGCCGGTTCGCTCGAGCAAGCCTCGCTCTGCTTTGAGCTTCAACGCGGGCCATGTGCTCCGCGTTTTGAATTGAAGCGGGCCATGTGCTCCGCGTTTTGAATTGAAGCGGGCCATGTGCTCCGCGTTTTGAATTGAAGCGGGCCATGTGCTCCGCGTTTTGAATTGAAGCGGGCCATGTGCTCCGCGTTTTGAATTGAAGCGGGCCATGTGCTCCGCGTT
The DNA here is from genome assembly GCA_012295165.1 of Asparagus setaceus. Lineage (NCBI taxonomy): Eukaryota > Viridiplantae > Streptophyta > Magnoliopsida > Asparagales > Asparagaceae > Asparagus > Asparagus setaceus. Next base: position 87,282,839 of record CM022702.1, on the reverse strand, counting down.
TTGAATTGAAGCGGGCCATGTGCTCCGCGTTTTGAATTGAAGAGATCAAAACTTATGATCTCTTTTCACAAGGATTGTCAACTTGTAATCCTTGTACTTTGGAGATATTAGCTTCGATTCTCCTTTATTGTCGTGAAAGTCATCGACTTGTAACCTTCATTGATAGTGTTTAGCGGATATTGGTCGTCTTCGCAATTTTTACGACCTCTGAACCCCCTCAAAGTTTTGAAAGTTTGCGGTTGGTAGGACGAGCTTTGAAATACTTTGGATATCTTCTTTGTTTGATCACGAGAAGGTATTGCTCCTCATTACGTCTTTAAAGAAGTTGTATTACGCTTTTGTCCACGCTAGTCATTCGTCTTGCATGGGTGACCTCCGGCGTTTTTGCTTTTAAAATGCAGGAGTAACCGTAGCGTCTTGAACTTTGCTACGTGAGACTGATCCTCGCGATTTGAGGTTGAAACACGGAGCTGGCCATCGCGTTCTGTGTTTAAAACGCGGGCGTGACCCTCACGTTTTGTGTTGAAACGCGGGGGTGGTCCTTCGCGTTTTATGAGTAAAACGCGGGGATGAACCCCACATTTCCAACTAAGTCTTTTAGACTTTTCTTTAAGGTGCCAAAAGTATAGTGTTAACTTGGCATGCCTTTCATACTTGTTGTTTGAACAAGCTTTTGGGGACTTATCACTCTATCGCAAAGAGTTGATAAATTGGTTTTATCATCAGAGGTGGAATTTTTAACTTGATGATGATTTTTAAGGACTTATCGCTCTATTGAAGAGAGTCGATAAGTTGATTTTATCAGAGGTGTGGAGTTAACTTGATAAAGTTGGGTACTTATGGTTTGAGCAAGATTTTGAGGACCTATCGCTCTATTGAAGAGAGTCGATAAGTTGATTTTATCAGAGGTGTGGAGTTAACTTGATAAAATTGGGTACTTATAATTTGAACAAGATTTTGAGGACCTATCGCTCTATTGATGAGAGTCGATAAGTTTAGGTTTTGTCGGGGACAAAATATGAAACACAATGATTTGAACAAGGTTTAAGGCCTGTGATGTGAACAAGGCTTACATGGCTTGTGGTGTGAACAAGGCTTTGGGCTTGTGGTCTGAACAAGGCTTTGGGGGCTTGTGGTTTGAACAAGGATTTGGGCTTGTGGTTTAAACAAGGCTTTTGGGTTTGTGGTGTTAACAAGGCTTTGGGCTTGTGGTTTAAACAAGGCTTTGGGCTTGTGGTTTAAACAAGGCTTTAGGCTTGTAATGTGAACAAGGCTTGGGGCTTATCATCCTATTGAGGAGGATTGATAAGTTGATTGTCAGAGGTGTGAGGTTAACATGACAAGGATACGTTACGATTGGAGCAACTTTGTGGACTTATCATCCTATTGGAGAGGATTGATAAGTTGGTTATCAAACTCTGCTGAGGATGTGTACAGATTTTGATAGGATTGCGTTGTAATTTGAACAACTTTGTGGATCTATCATTCTACTGGAAAGGAATGATGAGTTGATTGTGAGGTTTAGTTGTGATTTGAACAATTTTGAGGAACTTATCTGGGGAGGATTGATAAGTTGATTATATCATCAGAGGTATAGTGTTGACTTGATGAAGATACGTTGCGATCGGAGCAACTTTGAGGACCTATCATCCTATTGAGGAGGATTGATAAGTTGATTGCGATTTAAGCAAATTTGAGGAGTTCGCCTGCATGCGTGGCGTTGTGCTACGATGTTGAATCGTAGACTTTGTCGTCTTTTACGGGTAAGAGACTAGCAGGCAGCGTGTTGGCGTTGACTTTAGGGTTATTGGCCAACCCCGACCATCAGCGGACTTGATGAGCCTTCTGGGTCTGCTTTGAATCGGGCTAGCATGCATTATCTAAATCCATTCGCATGTGATGTTGTGCTAAAAGAATAAAACTCTTTTAGGCTTAATGCTACGATGTTGAATCGTGAAGCCGTCTTTCTCACGGGAATAGACTACGGTGCATGTATTAGATGCGGGCTTATCCTACTTAGGATTAGGGATAAAATTCCCGATTTAAATTCGGTGTCTTCTTCGATCGGCAAAGACTAAGCCCGTAGCGTGTGTTGGCGTTGACTTATCCTACTTAGGATTAGGGATAAAATTCCCCACGTGTGGCGTGGATTGTGGTGTTATTAATAACAACCTTGAGAACTTATCGCTCTATTGAAGAGTCGATAAGTTGATTGTCGAGGTGTTGGGTTAACATGACAAGGATACATTGCGATCGAACAACTTTGAGGACTTATCGCTCTATTGAAGAGAGTCGATAAGTTGATTGTCAGAAGAGGTCGCCTTGCTAATAACAAGACGAGCTAATCTTAACTTTGTGGGGATTGCGTTGCGATGTGAGCAACTTTGTGGGCTTATCATCCTATTGGAGAGGATTGATAAGTTGATTGTCAGAGGTGTGAGGTTAACATGACAAGGATACGTTGCGATTGGAGCAACTTTGTGGACTTATCATCCTATTGGGGAGGATTGATAAGTTTGTTTTGGTGAGTCTTCTTTGCGTTAAAGTGCTTACATTGTCAAAAGTATTTTGTTAACTTGACAATATTTGAAATTTATTATTCTACTCGGAAAATAACAAAAAATCAACCCCCAGTCTTTGGGATACATGACGTCTTTTGACAAAATCGACGACGTCTGTAATTATCCTAGGTTGATACTAACCGAGTCTTGACCTCGCGATTTAGAGCGGGTCATCAATAGCCAAGTCTTGGTCGATCTCCTCTTCTTGACTTCAATCCTAGCAATAATTGCTTGACTGTTATACAGGAGACTAGTTGTTTCCAGGAACGATATTTTGTAACCCCCATTCGAGCTAGGAGATTGGTTTGTAAATTGTGCCGACAGGTGTCAATCAGAGCAGACTGTGTCATACCTGTCGAGCATCGAAGAGCCATGCTTCGGAACCGTTCGACGAAGACTTTGATAGGCTCTCCCTCCTTTTGCTTAACGGCAAGGAGAGAAGTGACAGTGATTTCTGTGTCATCTTCAAAGAATCGTGCCAGGAAGAGTCTCTCTAAATCTGCCCATTTCTGGATACATCCTGCAGGCAGTTTCATGAACCATTCAAAGGCAACCCCCTTGAGGGTGCCAATGAACAAACGAGCTGCTATGGCATCGTTTGACATCCCATTCGATCGTGACTTAAAATGGTAGATGTGTTGGTTAGGTGATCGTCGTGCCGTCAGCTCGTGGCGTCGGGATTTTGAATTTTGGAGGATAAGGAACCGTATCCCATTCTGCGGGATGCGCTCGACAACCCCGATCTTGGAGCTCGCACCTATTAGCCATGGCATTGGCGGGCTTCGGTTCTCGTATTTTTGCCGATTGAGGACTTTGCTCGTTTTCGGCCTCTCTTCCTTCTTTAGAGGAGGATTCTCGTGATGGGCTTCTTGATCGGAGCTTCATTCCGTTTTCAATCCATTTTGAGGATTGACTCCTCCTCGTGATGATTCGGTGGCGTTGAGCGAACATGTGAACTTGAGCCCTATCGCAACAAGTTGGTTTATCATATCTCGAAGTTGATCGATGGACTCTTGTTGTGATCGCGGGGCTTCTTGCATCATAGCACGATGCTCTTGAGCCTCTTCTTGAAATCTTGACATTCTCCGTCGTGTAGGCGGCTCACATGCTCCACGAAAGAACTAGAGGATTGATAAGTTGATTGTCGAGGTGTGAGGTTAACATGACAAGGATACGTTGCGATTGGAGCAACTTTGTGGACTTATCATCCTATTGGGGAGGATTGATAAGTTTGTTTTGGTGGTGCTGCTGCACGTTAAAGTGCTTACATTGTCAAAAGTATTTTGTTAACTTGACAATATTTGAAATTTATTATTCTACTCGGAAAATAACAAAAAATCAACCCCCAGTCTTTGGGATACATGACGTCTTTTGACAAAATCGACGGCGTCTGTAATTATCCTAGGTTGATACTAACCGAGTCTTGACCTCGCGATTTAGAGCGGGTCATCAATAGCCAAGTCTTGGTCGATCTCCTCTTCTTGACTTCAATCCTAGCAATAATTGCTTGACTGTTATACAGGAGACTAGTTGTTTCGAGGAGCGATATTTTGTAACCCCATTCGAGCTAGGAGATTGGTTTGTAAATTGTGCCGGCAGTGTCAATCGAAGCGCATCAGGTCATACCGCCGAGCATCGAAGAGCCATGCCGGAACCGTTCGGCGAAGACTTTGATAGGCTCTCCCTCCTTTTGCTTAATGGCAAGGAGAGAAGTGACAGTGATTTCTGTGTCATCTTCAAAGAATCGTGCCAGGAAGAGTCTCTCTAAATCTGCCCATTTCTGGATACATCCTGCAGGCAGTTTCATGAACCATTCAAAGGCAACCCCCTTGAGGGTGCCAATGAACAAACGAGCTGCTATGGCATCGTTTGACATCCCATTCGATCGTGACTTAAAATGGTAGATGTGTTGGTTAGGTGATCCCGCGTCACGAAAGCTCAGAAGGCCGGATTTTGAATTTTGGAGGATAAGGAACCGTATCCCATTCTGCAGGATACGCTCTGACAACCCCCTGATCTTGGAGCTCGCACCTATTAGCCATGGCATTGAGGCGGGCTTCCAGTTCTCGTATTTTTGCCGATTGAGGACTTTGCTCGTTTTCGGCCTCTCTTCCTTCTTTAGAGGAGGATTCTACGTGATGGGCTTCTTGATCGGGAGCTTCATTCACGTTTTCAATCCATTTTGAGGATTGACTCCTCCTCCGTGATGATTCCAGCTGAGGCGTTGAGCCGAACATGTGAACTTGAGCCCTATCTGCAACAAGTTGGTTTATCATATCTCGAAGTTGATCGATGGACTCTTGTTGTGATCGCAGGGCTTCTTGCATCATAGCCTGATGCTCTTCGAGCCTCTTCTTGAAATCTTGACATTCTCCGTCGTGTAGGCGGCTCACATGCTCCACGAAAGAACTAGAGGATTGAGATTCTGCGATGGTGAATGCTCATCATCGGACTCAATTCATTTAGCCAACTTTTGATAGTTGGCGGGGATATGACCCTGTTGAGTCAGTATGTCGGTAAACTCCATCGAGTCATTCAAAGCCTCTTTCAAGGCTGGGGACCGATTTGCGGCTCATTGGAGCTAGAGATTGACGGTCCGCCTACTCCGATCATGTTAGAAGTGACTCCAAGGTATTCGACCTCTGAAGTCTCCTTCCTGTGAGAATGCCGTCGTTCGATGGACCAAATGACATTTGTCAATCGGTCAAACACCGGCGGCTTGGCCACATGTGGCGGCGTTGATATCGCGATGATTTGGCATTTGGAACGCGAAGATCGCGTTTGAGCACTTGAACGCGAGGTGCAGACCCGCGTTTTAGACTGGGAACGCTAGATTCGCGTTTGAATGCTTGGACGCGGGGTTGAGACCCACGTTTCAGGATAGGGGCGTGAGGGTCGCTTGCAACCCCCTGCCGAACGCGAGGTTCACGTTTGAGTAATTGAACGCGGGGTTGGGACCCGCGTTTCGACTGTAAAACGCGCCATTGAGGGTTGCGTTCAGCCTGGATTTTGCGAGGCTCGTGTTCGGGCACATAAACGCGAGGCTTGCGTTCTGTAAAAGAAACGCGAAGCTCAGGATCGCGTTTTGGCTCACAAATGCGAAGTTCGCGTTGGTTGGTCGATTGGCCATCTCGGGGCTGTGTTCTTCGACGGGCAGCGCTCCTTTTCGCCTGATTTGAGGCTTTTGCAGCGACATCACCATCTTCACTGATCAGGTTAGCCACGACAACCGAATGGGCTTTGGCCTCCTTAGAGGCTTTGTGGATCTTGCGCATAGCCTTGGGGCTAAGGGATCCGGAGGAGAGTGCCTCCTCGAACTTGGCTTGATCGAACTCTACGGTCAGAGTTTCAACAGTCGTCCCAATGAGCTTGACGTCGGATTGCACCACCACCTCTTCATCGGTGAAAGAAGTTGTCCCCAGCGGAGTCGCCATCTTTTGTTCGCGAGGAAAATTAAAACTGTAACATAAATATTATCCCTTCTACTTGATCTTTAAAGAAAGAATAAATACAACTCTCTCGAATGCAATCTCTCTCTCTAACTGACTTAGATAAAAAAAAATTACAAATTCCTCGATCGGTTGCCCGATTTACAAAAGAGAGAAGGATCAACGGAGAACCTTCCCTTTATTTAATCTGGATTCTTCACGGTAGCGGTGGGAGCTTGAATCTTGTATCCCGTTGGCGATCCGACCGTCTTGACTTCGTGGGGCGAGGTTGAAAAATAACTTCGCGAACAAGTTTAGAACTCGACGAGTTAAGAACTCTTTGATAGAGTTGATTTTAGAAAAGGATTAGTAATCCTTTTAGCCAAGAATGGCGGAGAAGAACTTGCCGTGCAAGTTTGAAAGCTATGTCGAGTTGAACTCTCTAGGAGAGTTGATGCCAGCAAAGGAGATCTTCGTTAAAACCTCAATATCTCCAAATCTAACCGGTAGAAATCAATCTCCACCGTTCAGAATTAAGAACGATGACTGTTGAGGCTGCCCTCCAAGTTTCACTCCGATCAGACCACGGATGAAGGTCCGATCGTCACGCCGATCACAGCTGCACAGAAGAAACCGTTCTCTGCACAATTGGCTTCGGTAAAACCTCAATATCTCCAAATCCAACCGGTAGAAATCAATCTCCACCGTTCAGAATTAGGAACGATGAGTGTTGAGGCTGCCTTCCAAGTGTCACTCCGATCAGACCACGGATGAAGGTCCGATCGTCACGCCGATCACAGCTGCGCAGAGGAAACTGGTTCTCTCCCCTTTGTTAGTTCTCCGGCCAAAAACCTTTTTCCAACCCCCCTCATTTTGCTGTGAAAACCCCCCATTTATAGGGGTTAAAGGGGTGTAACCACCCCCTTAAAATGCTCCATAATGGGGGGTTAGTGGGGTGTAACCACCCCCCCTTAAATTACTCAAACGGTTGAGGAACCGTTCAACTCATGTTTGAATGAGTCAAAGCGCCGTTCGCGTTACGGAGCAAGCCTGCGTCTGCGTTTTGAGCTTGAGCGCGGGCCATGTGCTCCGCGTTTTGGGTTGAAAGCGGGCCATGTGCTCCGCGTTTTGGGTTGAAAGCGGGCCATGTGCTCCGCGTTTTGGGTTGAAAGCGGGCCATGTGCTCCGCGTTTTGAATTGAAACGCGGCCATGTGCTCCGCGTTTTGGGTTGAAAGCGGGCCATGTGCTCCGCGTTTTGAATTGAAACGCGGCCATGTGCTCCGCGTTTTGGGTTGAAAGCGGGCCATGTGCTCCGCGTTTTGGGTTGAAAGCGGGCCATGTGCTCCGCGTTTTGAATTGAAACGCGGGGATGAGCCCCGCATTTTGAATTGAAGAGATCAAAACTTATGATCTCTTTTCACAAGGATTGTCAACTTGTAATCCTTGTACTCTGGAGACATTAGCTTCTGATTCTCCTTTATTGTCGTGAAAGTCATCGACTTGTAACCTTCATTGATAGTGTTTAGTGGATATTGGTGTCTTGATAATTTTTCTGACCTACACGTGAGGCAAAGTCCCATAAAACAAGAGATCTACACTTGTAGTATCTTTTGTTCGAGTTTAATGAGAGAGTTATTTAATTTTCATTGTAGCGAGAACCAAAAGTGTAATTTTCTCTAGTTTTACAAATGGAACCAACTTTCGACCCAAACGATGGCGACCACGATGGGAGCCAGCGATCTCGAGCCGAGATCGTTGTGTCGCGCCTTGCAAAGAATCGGCCGACCTCATGGTTGATGGGCTAGACTACTTCTTCGATCAAGCCAAATTGAAGAGTATCTCTCCTCTTCCACATCGAAGTCCTCCTCACCCGCAAACATCGGAGGATGTCATCTCTTAAGAGGAGGTTCGTTCTTGTTAACTTGCGGCAGGCGATTCCCTCTCAACAAGATCTCAAGCGATCGGCGAAGAGCTTCGCCAAAGCGGCGTCAAAAGATGGCCCGTCCGCTAAGGCTCGAGTCGACGGATGGAGTTCACTATCGGATGAACTCACATGATCAAAGCGTCAACAAACTATAGCGCTTCAACCCGTCGGCCTCACGCCAAAGAAGAATGGGTTCTCGTCAAAGGACCCGATTGACAAAGAAGGGCTCAAAAGCGCCATGCGCTTTGCTTTCGAGCGCGTCTTTGTTGTTCGCAAAGGCATAAGAGTCAAAAGCAACCCGACAAGCGGCTCAAAATCGCCAAGCATGGATCCGAAGTCGACATCAAAATCGGCTCAAGAATCGCCGCCAACAACATTCACCGAGAAATAACCGCCGCCGCCAGCTTAGCAATAGCTACCTGCTACCAACAGCTGTAAATCGCCTCGCCACCGACAGATAGCTCAATTGCCTCGCCATCGCAGGCAGTCTTCCATGCCTTGACAAAAAATGGGCTTTTCCGCCCCTTTCTTCCATTTCTCCGGCTGAGGTATCAACCTTTAAGTCTGGAAATCCGACAACTTCAGTGTTTAGTCGTCTTGGTCCACAGCCAGGAAATAAAGGCAAGGTACCAGTGAAGAAACGCTTGGATTATCCAATCCAAAAGAGTCCTGAGCAAGCTGAAACATCTCAGGCTTCTAGAATTCCAATTGCATCTCGTTTGAGCATCCCTAAGGGGGTCCGCGAGTTTGCTGATAAAGACAAAACGAAGCGTGTGATTCGTAAAGTCACCAAAGGCGATCAAACGCTTGTTATTCATGCAGAAGCAAATTCCAATAGTCGACGTCCCCAAAAGAAGACATGTTCTCAAGTTAAGGACAACGTTACACTTGGGGGTGGAAATGCAATTTGTAATAACCCACACCAACCGCATCATCAGGCTGGGGGTAGCAACACACGAAAGAGGACGATCGATGAAATAGATTGTTCTTACTCGTGTGTAAAATTGATTAAGATGCTGATATCAGGATGTGCCTGTTCTGAGTCGAATGCTCACCCACAAAGAGCTTCAGTATTCGAACGGCTTTCCCTGTTAGCAACGGATGATCTGAAGCCAGAGTCAAGACGACGTCGAAGAAGAAAGAGATCATCCATTCAATTTGATGAGTTTCCCGAAGTGACTATCAACATGGTAAACAAAGGGAAAGGACCGGCGACGGATGCAGATCCTGACTTCACTCCTGGAGGAAAAGTTGGGTCTCAGATTTCTCAGAGAATGTCTCGGTTACAATCGCGAGCTACCCAACGCATCGACTATAGAAGGATGCATGAGGAAGAATCATCTGATGATGAAGCTTCCGACATCAATTCGGCGATAGCTTCCGATGACACAATGTCAAGTGTTGGTAGCCATCGAGAAGCTTTACCATTACTCGATGTCACGGCTCAAATATTACAAGAAGCCTTAGCTAAGCAAAGAGAAGAGCTTAAGGCGAAATGAGAACGAGATGGAGCTAGCCATGCAACGGATGAGGAGTTGCAAACCCAACGGTTGCACAACATGGGTCCAGTCAACAGCCTGAATCTAGTCAACAAGGTGGAGTTACCCACCATAATGCTCATAATATCGAAGACAGCGATTCGGAGATTGATGAACACATTCTGTTGATCAACCTCCAAAGAAAGGCATCGGTGCTCAAGGTGGAAATGATCCAATTCTTCCTATTGGAGATAATCCAAAACAAGGGGAGGATGATGGCGAAAGGATGAAAGAGCTTGAAGATAAAATCAATGCTTTGATGTCCACACAGGAAGTCAAAAGGACCGGTATCCGTGTCCATATCCTAGAGAGTGGGATTCAATCCCTTACCCGAAATTCAATTTGATCAACTTCCGCCATTTGGCGGAGAGGGTCACCTTCACAACACGATTTACTTCAAATCACATTTGGGGTAATCTCGAAACGAGCCTCGATGGTTCGGTCATTCGTCGGTACTCTTGGCGGGCTGCCGATTGGTATCGAAGACTCAAGGCCGGAGTATTAACCGGGAGGACATGGAAAGTTCTTTTCTCAGCAACTTCTTCGATGGCGACACGAAGTCTCAATTGGAACTCTCCTAGGCAGCGAAGGTGGGGAGACAATCGACACCTTCGTTAAGCGATTCATAATAAAGCTATGAATGCGGGGATCCAATTCTTGAAGAGTTCATATTGAAGACTTGCCATAACAATCTTTCTATAGAATTCTTTGGAAGTCATGGGGTGCGTCCCACCAACTACGTGGAAAGACCTAAAAATACGAGGAGAACAAGCGACGTTTCCTCGGAAGGAAGAAAGGCGAAAGAGGCAAAATGGCGGTTGACCCCTCAGAAGTAAATTTTTCCTCTCGAAATAGAGGAAAGGCATCTGTGACTGCTGTTAGTCAAGCGTCGCAACAACGAACGCGCCAAAAAGCTTCTAAATCAGAATTCCACAGGACATACTCTTTTAAGGACGAAGAGGTTCCAATCATTTTCAAACATCTCCTTGATAACAACAAAATCAAATTGCCTCCGATTACAAATCAAGAGGAGGCTGACAAAACTTCGGACCCTAAATACTGTGCGTACCACAAGAGGATCCTCCATCCTACAAAGGATTGCTTAGCTCTCAAGGCCATCATCCAAGCCTTGGTTGAAGCCGGCGTCTTAACGCCAAAATAAGCCGAATAACAAATGACTCCGACAGGTATACGAGTATAAACTGCTCCCTCTGTACTCCAATAGGAATATGAGTATAAACTATTCTAAATGAATGTAGCCCAAGAAAGCTGGGGGTAGATAATCCATGAACGAGAGGTCCACCTTCAGGTTGAGCGGTCAAACCTTCCTACAGTTAGGACCATGATCAATATCCCCTCTCGATTCCTTCCATGAACGAGAGATCCACTTCCAGATTGAGCGATCAAACCTTCTGACAGTTAGGATTGTCTCAAAACTCCTATCCTGGTCAAACCTTCCTACAGTTAGGACCACGACCAATATCCCCTCTCGATTCCTTCCACGAGCGAGAGATCCACTTCAGTTGAGCGATCAAACCTTCGGCGGTTAGGATTGTCTCAAAACTCCTATCTGGTCAAACCTTCCTCTGATTAGGACCACGACCAATATCCCTCTCGATTCCTTCCATGAGCAGAGATCCACTTCAGTTGAGCGATCAAACCTTCGGCGGTTAGGATTGTCTCAAAACTCCTATCTGGTCAAACCTTCCTACGTTAGGATCATTTTTAAATTTTCACTCCCACTTGGTTAAACCTTCCTACAGTTAGGACCATGATCAAAATCCCCTCTCATTTCCTTTTATGAATGAGAGGTCTACTCCAACAACAGGGTTTGTCTTTGCCCCAAGAGAAGACACAATTCCACAAGCCTACGTATTCAATATCGTAGCATAGATGTCATTACCTAATGACACCTAAACTATGCTTTCATGCATAGGGATGTTATCTCGCCCTTATCGAGATAAGTGCGCATCTAACACATCTTTGCAGGGTAATCAATTCCGTGATAATTGATCAAGCCTACGTATTCAATATCGTAGCATAAAGTCTAAGAGAATTCACTCTTTTAGCACAACGTAACATGTAGAACGGACTCAGATAATCTACATGCTAGTCCAACTCAAACGGTAGTTGGTAAAGGCTCATCAAATCCGTTGATGGCTGAGGGTTTGCCAAAAATCCTATATATATATCAGACAGGCAATAACTTGAGACAGTGGGTTCACTCTTCCTGCCGGGGTCAAGCATTTTCTCCTACTGTGATTTTAATACACTTTGTAACTCATTGCTAATGCAAATGTGCCATTACATCGCCTCCGAAAGCTCAAGCATGCTCAGACAGATTCTGTGGCGGTCACTTTGAGCGAGACACCTCAGATTGCTCCGCTCGCTTTCTTCAAGTGGGACAATTCCAGATATTACATATAGAAGCTTTCCTAGAAATCTGATATTCAGAAAACCAGATGACGCTTTTTCTGAATGATTCTCAAGGCATCTCAATTACAACCCAGGCGGTGACTTTCAAGATGAAGATGATTAGTCCAAAATCGACTTCGACACTTCAAACCAATTCAAATACAAATGCAACAGTTATTTATCCCAAAGTATGGTCACGACGCCGCAGAGCTGTGGTTCAAAATCAAGCAAAACATGGGCCTCTTTACAAAGTTCAACGTTGAGCGAAGCAAGCATCTTATCCAAAGTATTCGGACCCTCGACAAAATACGAGGAGTCTCAAAACTTTGGAGGGTATCTGTAGGCATCAAAATTGTGAAGAACCTCAAATATGACTAAATCATGAGAAGATCGAAGGACAACGTCGTCGAAATCTCAAGAAGCCCAATCTGAGGGAAGATTGTGTCTCGCCACTAGCGAGACACTTTGATGTGTCTCGCGACTAGCGAGACACTTTGATGTGTCTCGCGACTAGCGAGACACTTTGATGTGTCTCGCGACTAGCGAGACACTTTGATGTGTCTCGCGACTAGCGAGACACTTTGATGTGTCTCGCGACTAGCGAGACACTTTGATGTGTCTCGCGACTAGCGAGACACTTACTTGTGTCTCGCCAAATACGAGACACTCGAATACTTAAAATGAGCTCTCGAAGGGTCTAAATCAATCTTTGGTGGGGCCCACTTGACTTTATCAGCGAGAGAGCGTTGAACCGTTAATGGCGGTTACGGCGAAGATCGCCCACTAGGCGTAATTCTAGAGCATTTAATCATGCCTAAAAGCGGGGAAACCGTTACGGCGGAAGGGCGATATTGCCTGGCAGCCGTGAAACCCTATCTTGCCTCGCCAGCTTCGCGGCTACTGCTTACCGCCGGTTAGCGAAATGCTTCGGCTTCAGCGCTAAGCGCAAATTTTCGCACTTATGACACTTGTATTTACGAAGAGGCACGTTTTCCAAAGACTATAAATACCCTCCTCGTCCACTTGGGCGGTCGGCCATCGAAAGGGAAAATCGAAATCAAGCTTAGGAGTTCAAGAACACGATCCACGCGGAGATTCCTCGAGTTTAAGCCTTGACTTATTCTTGAGAAGAGTAGATATCTTACCTTGCTAAGATATTTCTTTGAAGTTCTTGTTTCCTTTGCGAAGCACTAACTAAACCCCGTCGATTCGACGATGTTGCTTTCGGTGGTCCACGGATTCGGCGTCCGTACGAGGCAAAGTCCCACAAAACAAGAGATCTACACTTGTAGTATCTTTTGTTCGAGTTTGTGAGAGAGTTATTTAATTTTCATTGTAACTGAGAACCAAAAGTGTAATTTTCTCTAGTTTTACAAATGGAACCAACTTTCGACCCAAACAGTAAACCCATCCATTCAATCAATAAACTTTTTTCGACTCTACAATGCCCAAGCCGCCTATGCCATAACCGTGTGTGTTCACATGGATCTCCACCACTTCCTTCAGTTCCAACCGCTACATCTCCCGTCACCGTCGTACCTGAGAGAGTATATAAATTACCGTGATGAACACCCTTCATCATTACAAGGGAATCCCGAACAACTTTCTTTACTCCGTTCTCCGTAACAATTTTACAACCGCCGGAGTCCAATGCACCAACTGAGATAAGATTCTTTCGCAAGTCGGAAACATGGCTCACATCCGTCAAGATTCGAATCACTCCATCATGCATCTTGATTTTGATATTACCTAGCCCCACCGTTTTACAAGCATGGTTGTTCCCCATCAATACGGTTCCACCATCAATGTCTCTGTAGGTAGTAAATCACTTCCTATTTGGAGACATATGGTAAGAGCAACTAGAATCAAGTATCCACTTCCCTGAGATATCCTCGCCACCCGTGACGACATAGCACTCCTTATCGGTCCGTTCCTCTGAAACGTAGCTCGCCTCTTCCTTGCCCTCTCTTCTCTCAGTCTTGTTGTTATTCTTCTTTCCACCTACTCTCTTATTTGGACAGTCGACCTTGAAATGCCCAACTTCACCGCATTTGAAACATGATTTTCCCGCAAGAGGTCTCGATTTAGATCTAGACTTTCCTCCCTTGCCTTTTCCTCGCTCATTGCTCCTCCCTCTAGCAAACAATCTCTGCGCTTGTTCTTTGTTACCACCAGTAGTCATGTCACTGGTTGCAATCTTCCGAAGGTCATCCGCTAGAAGCGCCGTTCTAGTCTCATTCATCTTCAAATTGTCTTCTACAAGTATCAGTGTTTGCACCGGGTTCTCATAAGACTTCGGCAGAGACAGAAGTAGTAGAAGCGCCTGATCCTCATCTACAACTTTCACATCTATGTCTTTCAAGTCTGATATGATCCTATCAAACTTGTTGATGTATTCTCGGATTGATGAGCCCTCCTCCATCTTGCAAGTATACAATTTAGATTTTAAATAGATCCGGTTCGTTAGACTCTTTGTCATGAAGGTACTTTCTAACTTCGACCACACGCCCGCAGCCGTTTCCTCTCCATCTACCAAGAAAGTTACATCCCTTTTAAGGCATAGGATAATCGACGCCCGTGCTTCTAGATCCAGCTCCTCCCAATTCTCATCAGACATATCCTTGTGCTTCTTCTCTTTTCCAGCCAAAGCCTTGTGTAATTTTTGCGAAATCAATGAGTTTTTCATTTGCATCCTCCAATAGGAAAAATCATTCTTCCCATTAAACTTTTCAATCTCGAATTTTTCTACTTTGACCGATTTACTGGTAGACGCCATTCTCCGTTTGTATTAATAAATCCGCTTCTCTCAGAAATTACCGAGCACCACCTCAAACTAGAAGCTACACCACTTTCAATCTGAATAACAGCTCTGATACCAATTGTTGGGATGCGGGGTCACGCCCGCACGCCGCGAAAGCGATATCACCTGAGAGAAGGCCCTGATTTATATTCCCGTCTCACGAAGAAGACAAGAATAGAAAGTAAAATATCCCAACAATGTGAGATATCTACTCTTCCTCTCAACAGTACTAGGACTGAATCAAGGGAACCTACAAACAATAGCAAATTCACAAAGAAAACAAGAAAGACACAAGATTTACGTGGTTCGGCAAAATTGCCTACGTCCACGGGAGGGGGTGAGAGGAGATTTGACTATAAAGAACACCGACGACTTGTACAATCCACAAGCTCGTCCCAAAGAAAAAAGCTTTGATTTTTACCCAAGAGAAATTGGCTTCTCTCTTGTAAAATCTCTCCAAGCTCTCTCTTTTTCTCTCTCTAGCCGCCGCCAAAAAACCCTAGCTTTTCTCCCTTTTTCTTTACTTTTCTCCACATCACAAATCCTAAGTTTAATTCCCTATTTAAAGGGAATTAATTAAGAATTTTTCCTTCAACCTGGCCGATGTAGGACTAAAAAAAATTCGATTTTTTCGCTTTTCTCCTCAAGGTCACAAGATAGGAAAGAGAACGGGCTGAGGGTGCATCCCACGTGGGATGTTCCCCCCCACGTTCACATCTAGAATGCCTTCATCCTAGACAGAAAATTTTCCGTCTAGGATGCTTCGTTTTTTACTAGTGTACCTTTTACATTGAAACCTATAACTAAATTGTCTAACTATAGATCAAAGTCTTTCACTCAAATAATATACAAAACTCTATTTGGTATAATATAATGTAGAGATGAGGACTTTGTATTAATTTGAAAAATTAAATATATTTTTAAACTTTAGGCATACTTAGGTGAATTTTGTTGATAAAATACAGATAGGAAGCTGAATACCCAAACAAGATGCATATGTAGTTGTATCCCTATCTGTATAAGAAACATGATACAAATACGATAACACCATAAACCCTCCATTTACTCCATTTATATTTTAGTAGTTTAATTAACAATCAATTTTCCTTAAAACAAGGAAATCCTTATCTGGCCTCCTCAATAGAAGAAGTACACTCTACGGTATATCAGCAACTTTCTGTGGGTACTCATACGGATTAATACCAAGTTTAAGTTAACAAGTACTCGTACGGTTCATTATTCCTACCTTAAACTATATTTATAATAAACTAGTATAGTGTCGTGGGTTGCACGTAGGAATATTTGGATATTTTGTATAAACATGTTGAACAAAATTAAGTTTATTACAATTTTGAGGCTAATTTTTTTTATGAACATGTGTTCCACATTTCAATTTGGGTCGTGGAATAATTAATAGAAGGGTTATGCTATGAATTTTGAATGAGTTAACAGTTTTTCATTTTATTTTATTTTTTATGAGAATTTCGATCAGATGAAGAAAATAAATGAGAATTTGAAGACATAGGTATTTCAATGTTGTTCACTCGTAAAATAATTTTAATAGCTATATCGCATACAATTAGAATAAATATTTTATGACCTAATATTATGATAATAACTACACTAAATATTTTCAAAGGAAAATTGCATGTTTCTTCCATGGTTGATGTCTGAAAACTGTAATCGGCCAAATTTACTGCACAACTTTCCTTTAATGGAATGATAAAGATAAATATCAACAAATAAACTGAAATAAATGTCACAGCGGGCATGGTAGGTTAGCCTGATATAAGTCAGGACCCCGAAGGTGCAACAGTGGTTTGGAACAATCATTTCTTGAAATTGGTGGCCGATGTTACACTTCTTCTCGAGGCCATCATTTAAACCATTCAATCACTCAATCAATATCCGATATGGGACTAAATCTTGGAGTATCACAATAAAGGTTTCAACTATAAAATTTACATAACTATCTCAAATTATTCCTCTAAAATGATTTACCTAGAAGGAGATTTCCCGTTGAAGAACACCTATAAAATCTTCCTCTCAATCTCATGTATCTCGTCGAAAGAAAACCATTTTGTTAAACAATTTCTTTAAAGAATCATCCAAAACTCAAAATTTTTTTTGGGGTTTTCAAAAAAAAATTAACATAAATAGTACCTGTAAAGCTGGGAGCAATTGTAATAGGATAGACGACTGAATGTCCAAAGTTTTTCCCTTTCTTGATTGATCCTTGCAGTTTGTCAGTCACCATGTCCACCTGCAAGACTTGTATCAAGGAAATTACCTCAAGCAAGAAGAGCTTATTGCGCATAAATATCATGGCATTTCCTCAATCAAATATTAACAGTTCCACATCCATTGTCTACAAAACTCTTCCACATCCTTGACTATAAAACTCTTCCATATTCTTTGCTTGGATGAGTTAAGCCGTTAAGGTGTATTAATTAAGAATTATAAGCGTTTCTATGGTTTCTGGAATAAAATAAACTGCAGGGCTTTTAATTAGACAATGTACTCTAATCTAATTTTTGTTTATTTGCAAGAATGATGGTTAATTGTCATACGCCTTTAATTAATTATTTGATTTGATTACATTAGGGTTATTAAAAAATTTAAAGATGTATAATTTATGTATGCATGCATGTGCTTGATTGATTGAAAGATTTGAAGGGGTATGTTTATGTATGCATGTATGTGTTTCATGTGTGCATGTATGTGTTTTAGAGGGTATTTTTGGAAGAAATATTTTAACATGGCTACCCACTTTTATAATAGTATTAGATATACTAAAGCTATTGGGTTTACTACTGTAGAAAGTCTTGTTATAGCTACAGTAAAAATATTTATATATATGATTTCGGGAGCTAGACCAACACAAGGCTTAAGTAGCACAGTTGGTATGTCTCTAGATTATTGAAGCCCAGGTAGGGGGTTCGATTTCTGCGTCTTTCCTATTTATTTTTTCAATAAGTGTCCTTTAAATCTTTCATATTTTGAAATTTATCCCTCATATAATGAAAATTGCTATTATGTCCTGCTCTCCTTAGGTTAATTAGAAATTAACCCCTCAAATCATTAAATTGATATTAGGTTCTTTAATATTTAAAAGTTATTTTGAAATTATTTCCTTCAATAAAACGTAGAAGTAGCTACAATTAAATCTTTATATATTTAAAAATATTACAATGATTAGAGGATCTAATAATATTTCTATTAACTTGAGGGACTAATTGCAAAATAATTTTGGAATATAAGAATACAATAGCAATTTCAATGATTTTGATGCCTATTTGTATCTATCTATCTATATCTATAGTACTATAAAATAAAGATGGGGTGTTAAAACTATTAATTTTCTTTTCGCCCTCTCAAATTTTGATAAATTCTAACTATGCCATTATCTCTAATTAATCTTTCATTAAATAAATAAATCTCTTATTAATTATGCACATTCTCACCTTCCTAAATAATTATAATTATCAATAATATTATAACTATTAATTATTTAAAAATATAAAATAAATAATTTATAAAATAAGTATACACAATTATTAGTAATAACCAATTAAATTATTATAATAATTATTTATGAACTATAATAAAACAATTAAAATAATAGTATAAATAGAATAATATATTACTAAATACTATTATGAATTATAGCAATAAAATAAATAGAATAGATTATAAATCGCATAAGTAGTATAATTATTTTAATAATATCACATAAATTATGAATTACACTATTTATTTAGTATTATGTTATTAAATAAATTAAATAAATAATTTAATATTATTTTTAAGTATTTTCTCAAAGATTATTATATGATACTGAATAATCTATACTTGGTATTAAAACTAACCTTTTACAAAAAAAATATTTAATATTGATAATAGCACTATCAATTGTTAATGATAGTATAATAAAAATTTATTAAATGTTCATAGTACTAAATTATTTAAGAGCATAATTAAAAATATAAAATTAGATAAATATTTTATTGCATATAAATAATCTAATTATTTTAATAGTATTACTTGAACTAATAATTATAATATTTAATAAGGTAAATTATAGTAAACCCACATGAACTTTTAGTATTTGCAATAAATAAACCCTATGTACTTTTGACATTCTGATAAACCCTTAATAACTTTTGTAGAAGGCCCATAATATCTTTTAGATAAATTACACCAAACTCCCAATAACTTTCAAAATACCTTTTATTTCATTTTCTGGTTCTAATATATAGGGAATTCATAAAGTTATTGGGGTTTTCTTTGAACGAAAAGTCATTAGCGGTTTAGTGTAATTTTAAAAGTTTGTATGAGCTGAAAATTTATAAGGGTTTAGTGTAATTTATCCTATTAAATAATTGTAATGAGAAGTAACTATTGTAATATGTTGCGGTATCAAGTATAACTATATTGGAAACATCGGGGAAAAAGCTAGGAAGATTAATACTGACTTAGTTAATTTAAAATTAAGTTAACAACTTTCAAGTTGGAGGGTATATTTAAGAGAACTCATAGACTTGGAAGTTTTATTTAAGAACAATTTTAGATTTGGGGACTCATTTTACAAAAGGTTAACATTAGCGATCATTATAAGAAAAACTTTTAATTACCATAACTACACAATAATAATTAATTCATACATTTCTTTTAAGCAATCTTATTATGCAATTTTATTTATTAACATATATTTTACTATTCAATAAAAAAATCAAAACTTAAAACATCTATATTCATGTGCAAAGCACGTGCATTATACTAGTCTACTTAAAAGAAAAAGTTTAATTTCAATGATTTTGATGCCTTCTTCTTCTTTTTCCCCAATATTAGTGACTTACAACTCTTATATTTTGAGACAAATACCTCAAAATCATGAAAAGTGCTATCACATCCTGAAGATTCTTGACTCATTTAGAAATTGACCCTCAAATAATTAAAATTAATATTAGATCCTTGGTTCTTAAATTATTTAGAAATGAGTCCCTCTAATAAAGAGCAGAAGTAATAACCGGAGCCATTAATTTGAAAAAGATTATAAATATCGTGAGACCTAATAACAAATTCAACGAGTTGAGGGATTTATTTGAAACTCAACTAATTATCTATATTACAACTCCCAAATACATTTTTATCCATAAATTAAAAAATAATTCTCTAAACAAAATGCTTAACCATTATTTTTTGGTTTCTTCACACAAATGTCGCGGCAACGCGCGGGTTAATTTTGCTCGTATATACCTAAAGAAATCAAGTCAACTTTCTGAAGTCACATGCATCACGTTTGCCACTTGATAGGATATTCCATTGCCCATATAGGTCATATGGGTTATCAAAACTTTGACAAATTAACTTGTGTCATTTTCAAACTTAATTTCATGTTAGTTACTAATTCTACACTTAAAACAAATTCATTTGCGAGATTGGGATATATGTATTATTATTTTTGAGTCTATATATATATATACATAGTACATACAAATTAGTGTGTGCAACAACTTTTATTTATTTAGTATGTCAACTAAATAAATATTTTTGGAAGCTTCTAATTTTTCTCCTTACTACCAAAATATGAACAATTTAACCTAAATTTAGCCTATAAACTAAAATCAAACTTCAAATAGTTAAGAGGTCATTTCATCATCATCATCCCCCATGTGCTACATCCCCAAAAGTCTCACAAAAAACATGAAACGCCATAAAACCCGGCCCAAATTCCTCATTCCTCTCGTAATCTTCTTAATAACTTGATTATAATTATTATGATAACTATGATAGTCATAACAACTAAATTATGTACTTACACCAACTTATTTGTTTCAGCATGATCCTTAGAATTTATTTGACTAACACATTAAACTATTGCTGCGACCATCCAATAAAATAATTTTTCCCTTGTGCTACACGCCAATTCATATTACTTCTACCTAACAAATGGAACAATAATGAAAAAAATAACTAGACAAGTTGATTGACTTTGAATAAATCAACTAAAGTATTTCTCAACGGTTTCCCATTCTGAAAGTACATATCATGTACCTTGTTATCCACAATGATGGTAATATTACCAAACATCCTCTCACTACTCTAACCACCCAATAAATTCAGAGCTATGCATGTGATAGTTGTGTTTTCTTGCTAAAGACAGATCAAATGGCATAACTGTAATCATTTTAAATTATAATCTTACATTAGTCAACTAACTGAAGTCACATGCATCACGTTTGCCACTTGATAGGATATTCCATTGCCCATATAGGTCATATGGGTTATCAAAACTTTGACAAATTAACTTGTGTCATTTTCAAACTTAATTTCATGTTAGTTACTAATTCTACACTTAAAACAAATTCATTTGCGAGATTGGGATATATGTATTATTATTTTTGAGTCTATATATATATATACATAGTACATACAAATTAGTGTGTGCAACAACTTTTATTTATTTAGTATGTCAACTAAATAAATATTTTTGGAAGCTTCTAATTTTTCTCCTTACTACCAAAATATGAACAATTTAACCTAAATTTAGCCTATAAACTAAAATCAAACTTCAAATAGTTAAGAGGTCATTTCATCATCATCATCCCCATGTGCTACATCCCCAAAAGTCTCACAAAAACATGAAACGCCATAAAACCCGGCCCAAATTCCTCATTCCTCTCGTAATCTTCTTAATAACTTGATTATAATTATTATGATAACTATGATAGTCATAACAACTAAATTATGTACTTACACCAACTTATTTGTTTCAGCATGATCCTTAGAATTTATTTGACTAACACATTAAACTATTGCTGCGACCATCCAATAAAATAATTTTTCCCTTGTGCTACACGCCAATTCATATTACTTCTACCTAACAAATGGAACAATAATGAAAAATAACTAGACAAGTTGATTGACTTTGAATAAATCAACTAAAGTATTTCTCAACGGTTTCCCATTCTGAAAGTACATATCATGTACCTTGTTATCCACAATGATGGTAATATTACCAAACATCCTCTCACTACTCTAACCACCCAATAAATTCAGAGCTATGCATGTGATAGTTGTGTTTTCTTGCTAAAGACAGATCAAATGGCATAACTGTAATCATTTTAAATTATAATCTTACATTAGTCAACTAACTGAAACAGTTATAAATAGAGAGGATGAGGAGATGCATTAGCATAGAAAGAGTTAATAAGAGATACTTGCAAAGATAACTAGTGAAGATGGCTCTGAGAATTGCAAGTGCATTGCTCATGTTTTTCACATTGCTCATCTCCAAGCTCGGAGGATCGGCGGCTGACGACTGGTCCTGGACGCCTGCGACCGCCACTTTTTATGGCGGAAGCGACGCCTCAGGCACAATGGGTGAGTAACTCGTACTACTTTTTAATATCTATATATCGCCGTAAAAAGATTCAAATGAGTATTGTCGATTTAATTCAGGCGGCGCTTGTGGATATGGAAACCTGTACACCGATGGTTACGGGGTGAAAAATGCAGCGCTGAGCACGGCGCTGTTCAACAGTGGAGCTTCCTGTGGCTCCTGTTATCAGATTGTCTGTAACGCCGCAAAGGAACCGCAATGGTGCAAGAGAGGCACGTACATAACAATCACGGCCACGAATTTCTGCCCGCCGAACTACAATCTCCCGAGTAACAATGGCGGGTGGTGCAATCCGCCAAGGAAACATTTTGACATGTCTCAGCCTGCTTGGGAGACCATCGCCATATACCGTGGAGGAATCGTCCCCGTGTATTATAGAAGGTAACAATGCCTATAAAATCTAGGGTTAATTGCAGGTAGTTTCGCTAGTTCAATCTTACTACTCATCTAGTTTTGTTGTTGTGGATAGACCCCTCGAGTAAAATTTCTAAACCTATTTCACTCAGGCGTATATATGCTACAATAAAACTAGAGGGGCAGTAAATTCAAAACAATGCTACTACAGGGGTCTATCATAATTATCCCTAACATCTAAGTCCACAAGTTGTCAATTATCAGTCCTCCAAATTGGCACTAAAACTTTTCGAACCCGAAATTTGCAGGGTTCGGTGTGGGAGGACTGGAGGCGTGAGATTCACGATCAACGGAAGGAACTACTTGAGCTGGTTGCGGTGACCAATGTAGGAGGAAGCGGAGTTGTGTCAGCAATGTGGATCAAAGGTTCGAACACAGACTGGCAAACGATGAGCAGGAACTGGGGGATGAACTGGCAGAGCTTCTCGTACCTCAACGGTCAGAGCCTGTCCTTTAGGGTGCAGACCGACGACGGAAGGGTCAAGACTTTCTACAACGTGGCACCCTCTAATTGGCAGTTCGGTCAGGCCTTTTCGACGTCGTACCAGTTTTAGTCACTTGTTATCCTGCGAACACAGAATAGGAGTCATCAACAGCTTGTTTCCAATTTCTATGCCCATACTTTTTTCCTTTTTGTTTGTGAGTGTGTGTAATGTCTGAGGTTTGTGTTACTTGGATTGTGGCTAAGTATTGAAGTTAGCCCACCAAAAGTAACATGGATACAAGGAATAAGTGATGTGAAGTATTTGAAGAGGTTATGGTGTGTATCATACAGAAGTTGCTTTAGATGTTTTAGGTAAAGCAACCTCCCTGTACAAAGATGGCCTTTTACAAATTGATTCCAAGAATAAAATATCATTTCATCTAAAAGTGGGAAAACAAATCAGATGCCTCAGATGCTTAAATGTGCTTTAACTTTCATTTTCATCAGCATTAGTATTAGATACCTTACTTCAGAATGTGAAGCTCTAAGAAATAATTAATAATTAGGAGAACTAATAATATAATAGTATTTGGGATGAAAATAAGTTACAAATATAGGTTTCTTCTCTAACTCAGTGTTTAATATGTTGATGCATTCCTGAATGTGATGAGAATCAAGTAATTTCCCCAGTATTTTTCTTGGAAGCTATGGAGAGAGTGAGTTTTATGCTTTATTCTCATTCATCACCCATTTGTGCATGTGTAGTAAAAAGCAGTTGCACAAGCAAAGAATCAAAACCTAAAACACCAGAACTTTAACGGGAAAAAAAAAACAAAAAACAAAAACAGGAGAACCAGAGACTACTGCAAGTAACTAAGAACACAATATATGATTTCAGCATCCAAAAGACCATCAAATGAAAATTAGCACAAAAACAATAAATGAGGCCATATTCTCCTGCAGCAAAATTTACAATAGCATCAAGAAACAGAGGAACTGGAACCAGGCCTAAACTTCACAAGCACCCGGCTCAAAATCTAAGTTACAATGGCGGGTGGTGCAATCCGCCAAGGAAACATTTTGACATGTCTCAGCCTGCTTGGGAGACCATCGCCATATACCGTGGAGGAATCGTCCCCGTGTATTATAGAAGGTAACAATGCCTATAAAATCTAGGGTTAATTGCAGGTAGTTTCGCTAGTTCAATCTTACTACTCATCTAGTTTTGTTGTTGTGGATAGACCCCTCGAGTAAAATTTCTAAACCTATTTCACTCAGGCGTATATATGCTACAATAAAACTAGAGGGGCAGTAAATTCAAAACAATGCTACTACAGGGGGTCTATACGCAATTATCCCTAACATCTAAGTCCACAAGTTGTCAATTATCAGTCCTCCAAATTGGCACTAAAACTTTTCGAACCCGAAATTTGCAGGGTTCGGTGTGGGAGGACTGGAGGCGTGAGATTCACGATCAACGGAAGGAACTACTTCGAGCTGGTTGCGGTGACCAATGTAGGAGGAAGCGGAGTTGTGTCAGCAATGTGGATCAAAGGTTCGAACACAGACTGGCAAACGATGAGCAGGAACTGGGGGATGAACTGGCAGAGCTTCTCGTACCTCAACGGTCAGAGCCTGTCCTTTAGGGTGCAGACCGACGACGGAAGGGTCAAGACTTTCTACAACGTGGCACCCTCTAATTGGCAGTTCGGTCAGGCCTTTTCGACGTCGTACCAGTTTTAGTCACTTGTTATCCTGCGAACACAGAATAGGAGTCATCAACAGCTTGTTTCCAATTTCTATGCCCATACTTTTTTCCTTTTTGTTTGTGAGTGTGTGTAATGTCTGAGGTTTGTGTTACTTGGATTGTGGCTAAGTATTGAAGTTAGCCCACCAAAAGTAACATGGATACAAGGAATAAGTGATGTGAAGTATTTGAAGAGGTTATGGTGTGTATCATACAGAAGTTGCTTTAGATGTTTTAGGTAAAGCAACCTCCCTGTACAAAGATGGCCTTTTACAAATTGATTCCAAGAATAAAATATCATTTCATCTAAAAGTGGGAAAACAAATCAGATGCCTCAGATGCTTAAATGTGCTTTAACTTTCATTTTCATCAGCATTAGTATTAGATACCTTACTTCAGAATGTGAAGCTCTAAGAAATAATTAATAATTAGGAGAACTAATAATATAATAGTATTTGGGATGAAAATAAGTTACAAATATAGGTTTCTTCTCTAACTCAGTGTTTAATATGTTGATGCATTCCTGAATGTGATGAGAATCAAGTAATTTCCCAGTATTTTTCTTGGAAGCTATGGAGAGTGAGTTTTATGCTTTATTCTCATTCATCACCCATTTGTGCATGTGTAGTAAAAAGCAGTTGCACAAGCAAAGAATCAAAACCTAAAACACCAGAACTTTAACGGGAAAAAAAAAACAAAAAACAAAAACAGGAGAACCAGAGACTACTGCAAGTAACTAAGAACACAATATATGATTTCAGCATCCAAAAGACCATCAAATGAAAATTAGCACAAAAACAATAAATGAGGCCATATTCTCCTGCAGCAAAATTTACAATAGCATCAAGAAACAGAGGAACTGGAACCAGGCCTAAACTTCACAAGCACCCCGGCTCAAAATCTAAGTTACAAAACCTTTCTTTTGGATTTGGAGGACTAAAGCATCCATAAGTTAGCTATGAAGACGCACAATGAATAATAGTACAGGCCATGACCACGTTTCCTGGTTTGCAGTTATCAGAAGAAAACATGACATAAACAGAGTGAAGAAAAGATGATATTGCAGTACATGTTTATTCAAATTTCATGGTTTTCACTCTCCTTCAATAGATTTCCCATGTAATGCCACTTCGAACTTTTCCCAAAATAGCAATTCCACGCTCCTTCAGCCAGCCTATCAACCACACAAGAGTTGGCTTCTTCACTGAAGACGCCAAGATTACTGATCCCCACATGTAGCTTCCCAGAAAATATCGCTCCCTCACTATCTTCTTTTACTTCGCTCTCGTAATTCCAACGCTCTGATCTCAACAGAAAACAGCATGCTTCAATGTGATCACCATATACGCTGCTGTTAACTTCATCATCATAAACTTGGACCACTCCACGCCCACTCTTTTCTCCATGGACGAGTAATATTTCTTTCGTTGCTTTCCTTTCTGATAATATAAACAAATAAAATGCTGTGAAGCATATTGCGGTAGAAGATAACAGAGGAAAGAAATAGATAACAAGTTTTAAGATCAAAGGATACAATGGGGACAGAAGAAATGCAGTAAAGATTAAGAAGGCAGCAATATGTCGATCATGCAAGGCGGTATCTAGGCGAGAGTAAAGGGCTTTCATAGGAAGAAAAGAATTGGTGAGCATAGCTAATTAGAAGGGCTAAAGATTAGACTAGACTTCAGATCAACCTGCACCAGGCTTTTAAGAAGGAGAATATATTCTTTGGACTTAATGGTGGGTCATTACTACTAATAAGCTGGGTCTATATTCTTTGCTAGTGGAGGCAAAGTTGCAAAACAGAACATTACTTTTCAAACATTGTAAGATATAAAAAGGAATGCTTGGAATATGAATTAACAATAGTTTAGGTCCTAGCAGTAAAGCTGTTTTTTGAGATTATACAAACCTGACAAAACTCTAAAAGATAAGATATGTTCTAAAGTGTGAACGGTAAGCCAAAAATGATATAGAAAATACAAACTAAAGCAGCAATAGTGCTTTGCACATAATTTATCTTGCTTCCTACTTGCTTTCTCTTAAACTTCCTTTAGGCACCATCTTTCATCAGAAGAGAATAATACACGCAACCCTGAGTTGTTTATTATATTCGAAGAACTGAATCTGATGCTTAGTTTATCTTGGAAACTGGTCTCCAGACAGATGCTAACATTAATTTGAAGGAATATTATGATTCAAAATCAATATGCTTACTCCTTGATATGCATACCATAACCAATAATGGAAATCTCTATAAATACTGACACCCTATACCAAGTCAAACTTGCTCCAAAATTTGCAGGAGAACTCGAAGAATTTTCATGAGTTCTCCAAAATATAAAGAGCAAAAATGAGGCTGACTTAGTTGGGCCACCTGAAAAGGTCTGAAATAATATTGAGAATCATGTCAGGCCTAAGCTCAAAAATAAGCCCACCACCAAAATTTGATTGTAGTTAGGTACATCGATTTAAAAACTAGGAGCAACAGGCCTTAAAAAACTGCTCTATATGGCCCATGTCCTCTCACGCCATTCTCTCAATGTAGTATTCTCTAATCAAAATCAGTTACTTGAGACAGCATACTTAAACTTATAATCATAACACTTTAGAAAAACAAGAAAATAATGCTGCAAATGCCACCTAACCCGTTATTATGTTATGACAAGAGAACATAATATGTGACATCAATCTTGAAATCAGTATATTACAAAGCGTTCTGAATACTAAAACCAAGAAATGCCTACCAACAAGCTACATCCATTTCACTCAGCAAAATCCATGAGCTTTAATCAGTGATATTCATAAACTGTACGGTCAACTAAAACTCTCAAGTTACAATTGATGTATCAAAAACACAAAGCTGCATTATGAAGAGGATCTATCAGGAGATGGTTGATCACTTACATCTAATGCTATCTACGGACAACACGGTGTCGTTCTCGTTTCCTGAAGCGCTCAAGCATGAATTCATCTGTCGCAGCTTGCCTCCGAACTGCATTGTCTGAGTTGTTAGCTTCTGTTACCTTGGCTCCTACGTCATTACCTTGTGCATCTCTATCCTTGTATAGTTCCGGATGGTCTGCTTCAAAAGGTTAATGGTTAATGAGTATGAAATTTAAGAAAACTAAAAGGATAAAAGCCAGTCAATGTTTCACTCCAACGTAGATATTGGAGGCTACTTTGTCCCTTGGAAAAACCAAGAACAACTTACAGTATTCAATTACAATGCAAGGTCAATTATCATATAGTTACAAACAACTGGAGATTCCCTGTGAGCCCTCCATCTTGTTTGTCATACTTAGAGGCTGTTTGGGAGGCCTTATTTTTAGAAGCTTATAAGCATGTTACCTTTTGCTGCCTTTTGGCTTTTATGATAAGAAATTTATAAAAATTGTGTGGGTAGAATAGTCATTTGCTTGTTCAAACCTAGCTTCTTTAGGTAGCTATAGGCTAGTTTTCAAAAGTTGGGGGATCCCAACTTTTTTTAAATAGGACTAAAAAGCTACATTATTTGGGATCTTCCCAAACATGTAGGTAGGAAAAAGCTATCTTAAAAGTTACATCCACAAAAATGTAAGCCCCCAAACACCCGCTTAGAATTAATTACACTGCCATGGTAAGTCATGCTGCTAGGTAAGATATTCATGGTCCAACTCTCTTGTGGGAAAAAACATGGAGTGATTGCCACTTCACAGCATTTCCCGATCCTAGTAATTTGTCTATTATCCCTTTTTTTCTTTGTTGAATTATGGCATTGCATAAAATATAGAATTAGTATATCAAATATGCACAGTGCGCATAGGAATAATGACAAATTTCATTAGCTGTCTCCCATGTTAGACCCCTGGTGGCTGGTAGTATAAGTCATTCTTCTTTTACATCTTTTTCACCACTAATGAACTTTCTTTAACATATAATTATTCGTTTTCTAGATGTATTGATTTCAGCCGTTCATTGTGTTAAAATTCTTGCTAGGAAATGTACAAGTTTGTTCCTGACATAAGCTCAAAATAGTAACTTTGAGAAATACCCAGCTAAATATAGTCTAATTTTGTACTAGAGAAGTTATCAGAAATTAACAGGACAAATTAATATATGATACTCCACCCACCGTTTATAATGTATCACATCAAACAGTCCATAATTTCTACACAATATATCATTCAGCTGGTGATTATTGAAGAATATGGATTAATTAGACCAGGTTTTGTTGTAAATCAAAAGATCCTATCAGCTTCACTCGTCAGCATTTCAACTTACATTATATATCTCCTGTGCATAATGGACAGTACATGCAAGACGAGGAAAATCTTTCTAAGGAACCGCCTGGGTGCAGCGATTGCCAGGTCTAGTGACTTTTCCCTTCTACCACCACATCATTTTTGTGTTGGGTCTCAGATCTTTTTGCTTGGTTTTCTGATGGCTTATTTTATTTAGGCTGTGACCTTGTGGGCTCTCCACAGTTTGCATTGCTATATATTTTAAGATGAATAGCCTTTAAATGAATTTTTATTTCATATCTTCTTCTTAGTGAAACAAGAGGAATAGCCCAGCCTATCAACTATATATATATATATATATATATATATATATATATATATATATATATATATATATATATATATATAGAGAGAGAGAGAGAGAGAGAGAGAGCAAGGCTCCTATAAACTTAAGTGTATAGGGAATAGTCATACACCAACTTTTCTATCCATTGATGATGCCTAAGGATCCGTGAAAGATATAAAGCCCACTTTGAGATTTGTGCATCTCTTGATTTCACGGATCCCAAGGCCAGTGTTTTAAAAGCATGCAGGCGCTGGGCGGGCGGTGCCAGGCGTCTCAAAATGCCCTGAGCGGCGATAATTAGGCGCGGGGAGCGCCTAAGCGCCCGCCTAGAGCTAAGCGGGCCGCTTAAACGGCCCGCCCAACAATTTCAAAAAAAAAAATTCTAAATGGGCTTTACCTCTGTTCAATACACAAACCCAAACCCAAACCCCAAACCCAGACCCAAACCCAAACCCAAACCCAAACCCAAACCCAAACCCAAACCCAAACCCAAACCCAAACCCAAACCCAAACCCAAACCCAAACCCAAACCCAAACCCAAACCCAAACCCAAACCCAAACCCAAACCCAAACCCAAACCCAAACCCAAACCCAAACCCAAACCCAAACCCAAACCCAAACCCAAACCCAAACCCAAACCCAAACCC
The DNA here is from genome assembly GCA_012295165.1 of Asparagus setaceus. Lineage (NCBI taxonomy): Eukaryota > Viridiplantae > Streptophyta > Magnoliopsida > Asparagales > Asparagaceae > Asparagus > Asparagus setaceus. The sequence goes on along the minus strand of CM022702.1, from coordinate 87,252,966 downwards.
AAACCCAAACCCAAACCCAAACCCAAACCCAAACCCAAACCCAAACCCAAACCCAAACCCAAACCCAAACCCAAACCCAAACCCAAACCCAAACCCAAACCCAAACCCAAACCCAAACCCAAACCCAAACCCAAACCCAAACCCAAACCCAAACCCAAACCCAAACCCAAACCCAAACCCAAACCCAAACCCAAACCCAAACCCAAACCCAAACCCAAACCCAAACCCAAACCCAAACCCAAACCCAAACCCAAACCCAAACCCAAACCCAAACCCAAACCCAAACCCAAACCCAAACCCAAACCCAAACCCAAACCCAAACCCAAACCCAAACCCAAACCCAAACCCAAACCCAAACCCAAACCCAAACCCAAACCCAAACCCAAACCCAAACCCAAACCCAAACCCAAACCCAAACCCAAACCCAAACCCAAACCCAAACCCAAACCCAAACCCAAACCCAAACCCAAACCCAAACCCAAACCCAAACCCAAACCCAAACCCAAACCCAAACCCAAACCCAAACCCAAACCCAAACCCAAACCCAAACCCAAACCCAAACCCAAACCCAAACCCAAACCCAAACCCAAACCCAAACCCAAACCCAAACCCAAACCCAAACCCAAACCCAAACCCAAACCCAAACCCAAACCCAAACCCAAACCCAAACCCAAACCCAAACCCAAACCCAAACCCAAACCCAAACCCAAACCCAAACCCAAACCCAAACCCAAACCCAAACCCAAACCCAAACCCAAACCCAAACCCAAACCCAAACCCAAACCCAAACCCAAACCCAAACCCAAACCCAAACCCAAACCCAAACCCAAACCCAAACCCAAACCCAAACCCAAACCCAAACCCAAACCCAAACCCAAACCCAAACCCAAACCCAAACCCAAACCCAAACCCAAACCCAAACCCAAACCCAAACCCAAACCCAAACCCAAACCCAAACCCAAACCCAAACCCAAACCCAAACCCAAACCCAAACCCAAACCCAAACCCAAACCCAAACCCAAACCCAAACCCAAACCCAAACCCAAACCCAAACCCAAACCCAAACCCAAACCCAAACCCAAACCCAAACCCAAACCCAAACCCAAACCCAAACCCAAACCCAAACCCAAACCCAAACCCAAACCCAAACCCAAACCCAAACCCAAACCCAAACCCAAACCCAAACCCAAACCCAAACCCAAACCCAAACCCAAACCCAAACCCAAACCCAAACCCAAACCCAAACCCAAACCCAAACCCAAACCCAAACCCAAACCCAAACCCAAACCCAAACCCAAACCCAAACCCAAACCCAAACCCAAACCCAAACCCAAACCCAAACCCAAACCCAAACCCAAACCCAAACCCAAACCCAAACCCAAACCCAAACCCAAACCCAAACCCAAACCCAAACCCAAACCCAAACCCAAACCCAAACCCAAACCCAAACCCAAACCCAAACCCCAATTTGAGTTTGAGAATGAAAATTTCCTTTGTTGAGAACTTTTGATGAATCATGAACTTATAATTTGAGTTGAGAACGAGAAGTATAAGCGTATAAGTATACATAGAGCTCTTGTAATTTGTAAACCAAGTAATTTAGTAATTTGTAAACCAAGTAATTTAGTTAACAGTAACTTAAATATTAACTTAAGTTTATTAAATATTTATTTTTGACTTTGTCAATTAAGTCAATTAACACTTAACAGTAACAGTAACTTAAATACTAACTTAAGTTTATTAAATATCTATTTTTAACTTTGTCAATTTAAGTTAGTTAACAGTAACTTAAACTTAAGTTATTATTAACTTAAGTTCTTGTTAACTTATGTTTAAAATATTTGGTTTAAGTGTATACTTAATAATTAATACTTTAGTTTATCTCTTTATCATGATTTGATCTTAAGTATATGAATGATTTGTTTGTTCACTTGTTGTGATTCAGAATGTCGGGTGCCCCAGCGAAGGAGTCTACAGGTTCCACCACTATCCCCGTACCCCCCGTGAAAGATAAAAGAAACTCAGGGGACATCGGTTGGGAGTTTGGATTTTGTCTGGACCCAAAAAATTTAAATATTGTGCAATGTCGACTATGTGGACACAAGGTGAATGTCGGGATCCATCGATTTAAGAAGCATCTTGCAGGGCAAAGGGGGGACACTAAACCGTGTTTGAAGATTAATGAAAAAGATAAGCAGAGGGTGAAAGAAGTGATTGATGCTAATTCGAAGAAGAAGCAAGCTAAGGAGAGGCACACTATAGACTTAGAAGAAGAACTTCATACGACGAGGCCGTGTGATGAAGAAAAAGATGAAAATGAAATCGTCTCTCCTTCCACATGCGATGGATCTTCGAAAAGGTCTAGAGAGCCTACTGTTGGGCCGATGGATGCTTACACCGCTAGTGATCCAGAGCTAGCGAAGAGATTGAAAGGGAAAATGAAACAGACAGGAGTGAAGGATTCTTTCTTGAAGGAGAAGAGAGATTGGGTGCATGATTAGTTAGCTACTTGGGCATATGAAAATGTCATCCCCTTTCATGCCATCTCCACGGATTCCTTTTTGAAGGCATGCATGGCTATTGGAGACTATGGACCGAGCTACAGACCTCTCAACATGTACATGTTGAGGGAGCCCCTATTGCGAAGAGCTGTTGAGAGAACAAAGGTCCCTTTAAAGGCGCATGAGGAGTGGGGCAAGACCGGGTGCTCCATTATGACCGATGCTTGGTCGGACAGAAAGATGCGGTCGGTAATGAATCTTTGCATCCACTGCAGATTAGGGACAACTTTCCATAAGTCGATTGAAACATTTGAGGAGGCACATACAGGGCAATATATATTTGAGTGGGTTAATGAGGCTATTGAGCAGATTGGAGCTGATAAAGTCATTCAGGTTGTCACGGATAATGTAGCTGCAAATATGGCCGCAAATGAGCTTTTATACAGGGCGAGCCCGATGATTTTTTGGACTAGTTGTGCAGCACACACTGTTGACCTGATGCTTGAGAGCATCGGGAAGTTGACCTTTTTCAAGTTAGCAATTGAGAAGGCGAGGACCCTTACCGTCTTTATCTATAGTCATCACAAGACTTTGTCCATGATGCGTCACATTTGTGACAAGAGGGACATTGTGAGACCTGGAGTTACTCGTTACGCCACTACATTTTTGACTCTGCGGAGTCTTTCTTGAGAAGAAAGGAAAGCTGAGATATATGTTCTCCGATGAAGCATGGGTGAAATGCAAGCTTGCAAAGACCTCTAAAGGCCAAAAGGTGGAGTCGATTGCTATGAGTGATAGTTGGTGGACGGCGGTGGGCAAGATCTTGAAGGTGTATGCTCCTATTTTTCGATTATTGAGGGTAGTCGATAGTGACTACAAACCCTCAATGGGATTTGTGGTGGGGATGCTTGAAGATATGAAGAAGGAGATCATTCAAGTTTTTAAGAAGAAGGAGAAGGAATACAAGCCCGTGATTGATATTATAGATGGGAAGTTCAAGGATCGACTCTTTTCTCCCTTGCATATGGCTTCTTACTACCTCAACCCTTATTATTTCTATAGGGATGATGTAGTGAAGAACTGCAAAAGGGCGAAAGATGGATTTCTAGATGTGGTGGAGTTGTTCTATCCTGATGTAGAGCAACAAGTTGAGATTCATACTCTAGAGTTGGAGAGGTACAGAGAAGGAAAGGGTTCATTTGCTAGGATTGGAGCAGTGAAGGCTAGAGAGAAATCAGACTTGAACCCAGGTAAAATAATTTTAGAAATTGAATCATTTATGACTTATAAGTTATTAAGTTAGCTATTGTGGTAGTGAGTCAACTAATAATGTATTATTTTTTGTAGCTAATTGGTGGTATTTGCATGGCGGGGACTGTCCTCTCATGCAAAACATGGCTATGAAGCTTCTCAACTTGACAAGTAGCTCTTCTGGTTGTAAGAGGAATTGGAGCACATTTGAGGGGGTAAACTAGTTTCTAAACTTACGAATAAGATGAAGTTCTTCTTAGTTATGCTTTCTAATTTGTTTTTTTTTTTTCTTTTGAAGATCCATACGAAGAAGAGGAATAGGTTAGAATCAAAGAGATTAGAGGAACTCGTCTATGTGAAGTTCAACTCAAAGCTCAACCAGAAGAAGAGGAGAGGAGAAGACAACAACTTGCTACTATCTAATGATCGTAGTAAGGCACGAGCATGGATCCTGGAAGGAGCAGCCTCCGATGATGAGGAAGAGGTTCATCCGGATTCGGGCCTTACTTGGAGGATGGTAGAGGCTATATCGGGAGCGGCTGAGGCTGCGGAGAATAGGAGGAGTTCTAGGCTAGCAGGACCTTCAAGTACTTCTACTTCGAGGGTTGTTGATGAAGAAGAGCCTCTTGTCTCTGATGATGATGTTTCAGATGAGGAGGATTGTATGGAGCTGGATTCTGGGGAGGATAGCGATGGAGCAGAGGAGGAACTTCATGATGATGATGATTGATGATGAGATTAGATTAGATGCATATTGTTAATTTATTATATTAGAGTCTAGATTATTCCTGTTTGACTGCCTTTTAGTTTTTGCTGATATTTTGCGACTTAAACTTCTAGATTTGGGATATTATATGTATTGCTATCTAGTACGTATGCATCTTTGATTGACTATTATAGTTTTGGATAGCATACGTGTTGGTATTTGTATTATGCATCTTTGATTGAGTATATATATATTTATCTTCAAGTATCAAAATTAAAAAAGTAAAAAGAAAAAAACCGCCTAGAAACCGCTAGCGTCAGCCTAAGCGGCCATGGCTCCTACCAGAGGCTTCAAATAAGCTTAATGTAACATTGCCCAATGCAACATCAATGAATACAAAAGTTGGTGTATACTATTCCCTATCAACTTAAGTTTATAGGAGCCTCTCTCTCTCTCTCTCTCTCTCTATATATATATATATATATATATATATATATATATATATAAAATCTACACAATAAGCTACTTAATCAATCGGATCATGTAACAAACTAATAAATGTAAACCCTCTTATTTTTTAGGAAAACCTAAACCCTCTTCTACTAGAAAAGCATGAAACCGGTAAAAAGAATTGCACCAACCTCTTCGAAGTTTTTCCGCATAGTCTCGGCCACGCTGAAAATAATCTGCACTAAAGCTTGAGGGGATAGTCAGTTCAGATTTAGTTCTGCCTGCAAGCCTCTTCTCTTGCAAGAGCTTTTTGGCAGCTTCTGTCTCTTCTATATTCCGCAATTTATATCTGCATCATTAAAAAGTGATTATTTGCAGAAAGTAATACTAATGCAGTAAAAAAGCCACAAGGAAGGACATTTTCAGTGTCAAATTAACTGCAAAAGAAATTTTTTATTTTTTTTGGAAAAGACAATATCTTGCATGCATCTCCCAAGTAGGTCATCATGTAATAGTAAGCACATACTCCAAACATAAACAAAAACTTAATCTAACATATGGTAGTAACATTTCTATCAAAGGATGAACCTGATTGTAGACAACAAAAAGATATCATTCCCTTATTTGATTGGAATAATAAAAAAAAAAGAATAAAAAAGAAGTGAAAAAACATGTGAACAAAATGTTCCTCTGTGAATGTACGCTCATCACATGGAATGGCATGATTGTGTGTGTATCTTGGGGATAAACTGGTTAAGACACAATTAGAAACATCAAGACTTTCCTGGACCTTTCTAGAGCAACTGAATCCCAATCAAAGCGTAGTATTCTCACATCAAACAATTCTTTATCTGACTCAAGGCTACTTGGATCATGTTCAATCCTTCCTGAAAAAATCAGTTATGTTTCCAACTTCCTCAGCAGTTGAATAGCTTGTCCTCACATCAGTTAGGGTCATCGTAGTAAGTCACACAAGCAGCATTGTCTCACTATATTGTCCATCGCTTTCTTTCAAAACCAAAGCAGGATATAAGACAAAACAGTTTTTTATTAGACTTATACAATATTCTCAGTGGAATATTGGATGATAACACTAAGTTGTCCCACTTTCAACCATTAGTCAGGATAATGGCAGTCAGTCAAAAGAAAAACATTATAACAAAAGAAATCCCACTTCCTTAAACAATTATTTATGCTTGCATGTCAGGTAGTCTCCAAATCAATGTATTATTTCTATTTTTGAGAAATTGTCTGTCCATATGCATGCTATATTGGACAGTCAATGGAATAACACAAAAAGTTTGATTCACATTGTAGTACTATTATTCGCTAGAAGAGATCATGCAGATATGTACGTATCACCTACATAGGCACAGGGAATTTTTGTTGAAAAATTGAAATTCATGTCCAAGTTATATAATTCCAAAAAAGTGAAAGGTACAGTATTCAAATTAAAGAAGCATACTCGATGGGGAGCTGAATTTCTGCAATCCCAGTAGTCCACTGTGTGGAACTTTCCTCAGAGTTCCTCTTCTTTACCTGAAAAGGAAACTAGTGAGAACAGTTCCAATAGACCGACTTCCAATGGTTAACCAGAGTTAAGAATGTTTTCTATCAGATAACTTAAAAACCTACCTTAAGGTGCTCAGGAACGACATACAATTCATCCACCTGATCTTTCTCCTCTTTATCGCCTGAATCAACACTCTTGCCTCTTCTTTTTGCCAGTTCTTGCTCAACATACTTCAACCTGTTATATAGACAAAAGAGAAAATTTAACAAACTGTTCATTCCAAGTTCCAGCCAAGGTTTTAAAAGCGGTGATATAACAAAATTCCAAATAGGGCTGAAAATCATACTGGCTGAAATTACAGAAAATTCTTTTTCATAAATGATACATTAGCATACTATCCTACTTCAAAAATGAAACCCCAGAATCAAATTTTAACGGATTAAAAAATAATTGGAAACAATAAGAAATATGTGTGACCATAAGAATATTTGACCTTTATTACTAACATTATTAGTTGTCGTTAGACCTTGGGTCAAGGTGTCTAACAAAAAACTACAGGGATATTTCCTATCATGTTGAAACATTGGGAGGGAATACCAAGTTAAATTTCACTAAACCCCCAGCTTTTGGCACTTAACCTCAAAAGTTTGAAACTCGCACTAAACCACTAAGTTTGGGAATTTCATAAAACCCCAAAAACAAAATCAAAATGTTTTGGGGGTTTTTTTTTTTTTTTTTGAAATCTCAAACTTACTGGGAGGTAGTGAGAGTTTCAAACTTTTTTCGGGGTAAAGTGCTAAAGGCCCAAACTTATTAGGGATTTAGTGAAATTTACCCTAAATACAATTTTTGCTACTTCTAACATGAGTGATATTCTGGTGTAATCCAATTAAATCAGTTGAATCTCCACTAACATTTAGCTAATGATTTGATTATTCAGCTCAATGCTACGGCCAGGTCATAAGTTTCAGCCAAGATTTCGAAATTGACAGTTAATTTCATCCCATTTTAAATAAAGGGTTATTTGCACTTTAGAACTCCCAAAGTTTCGCCCTTTCCAATAAGATAATTTATTTTCCGTTTCACTATGATATTCTTAAACAAAATTAACGTCAACTTTGTTGCATTTTGCATCGGCAATTTGTCAAAATAGAACTTCAGGGTATCAAAGTTTAATAAAAAAAAGTTTTAGGGTAGTAAAGTACATGTACCGGTATTTAAACTGAACTGAAATTGTGTATTCTGACTAAAAATTGAGCAATTTTAACAATTAAACTTCAAAGCAATCAAATTCCTCCAAAAGATTCAAACTTGTTTCGAACTTTACATGTTAGGGTCTTCAACAGTGACGGCGGTCTCCTGAGCAAAAGTATCCTGAAGCACCAAATCCTCTTTCTCTCCATCGCCATCCCCTTTCTCGACGGACCTCTGCAGGCCGTTGGATCCGGACTTGCCGGCGGGGACCGCCGGGATCCCAAGCTTCCGTTCCCTTTGCTTCTGCAGGAATTTCACCTCGTCTAACTTTAATCTGACAAAGAGAAACCCTAGATTTAGATGAAATTTGGTAGATGAAGGAATAAATATGGGGTTTTTGAGGGGGGTTTTGATTAGGGTTAGGGTTTTTTTTTTCTTTTTTGCCTGGTACCTGCGCTCTTCTTCGTCTTCGGATTCGGGGGTTGGGTCGTCGTCGCGAGTTCGCTTTCTGAAGTTTTTGTTGCGCATCGTCTCTCTTTGGGAGCGGTCGAATTTTGGGGAGGAGAAGGTACAGATTTGAAGGCTGTATAGCGGGTTCAGACCCGAAACCCAAACCCCGAAGGTTATTACAGGGCTAACCCGATTCCTGGTTGGCTAAGGTTTAAGAGAGAGGATTTAAAAAAGAAAATATAATAATAATAATAATAATAATAATAAATACTTGCCTTAAGCTGTTAGTTTGACTCTGCATGTCCTCTTAACTATTTTTTGTTCTTATCTTACATCTTGAATTATTAAATTGATTTGAACCCTTTTCAGTCCAGTGCTTAAAGATATGACTGAAAATAGTTAAAGAAATAAAGAGAAATGAATTTAACAGTTTTATAGAGTAAGATGAGATAAAAACAGTTCAGATTATAAACAATAGAAAATTTAATAATTTAGAAGACAATAAGAATGGGAGAAAAAGAATTTAAGTTTGTTAAGTTATTTAGAATAAAGGAGACCTAAATGAGTTAATCCTTGACTAAAATCATTTTAATTCTTGAGAATTTTTACAATTTTGAAAATGAGATTCTTTTGCTTTCACTCCTCACGTACTTGGAAAAAACCACAAAACATGTCTTCGCACTTGAAAAATAATCAACAGAAGTAACTTCACATTTGAAAAATATTCAAAAGAATATAATAAATCATCCATTCTCTTGAGAATTCAATTACAGTATTACTTCAAATTTCTTGTCATTCACACATTCCATGCACTGAGATTAAGGGTGCATACTATTCGGATGCGGCTCATGTATGATATTTATCATATCCGTAGCTGCTTGCCAATCACGGATAAGGATACGAATACGGGTGTGCCTGAATAAGAAAAATTCATATCCATATTCACTAAAATCAGATACATATACGGATATATAAGCGAATATACACGCAGATACAAAATGGATATAAGAAAACTAGATAATATTGAAAAAAAAACATAGTTCATATGATATAAGAGAGTTCACTGATATGTTCATTATATCTGAAAAAAAAATAAAGATTAGATCCCTTGATCAGTAAAATTAACCTCAAATGAATTTATCTAACGATTAAAATTGTCACAACTATATGACCATCATATACTCGCGGATATTTTACCAAATATCCATATCCATAATTATATCCTTTCAAATATAGATTTTAGTTACTATATCCGCATCCTAACGGATTCGGATATTTTTGCGTACCCTTCCGAGATGCTATCCTCCTTTATATAGTAAAGAGAAATTGGTAAACTATTCCTAGATGCACCATAAAATGCCATGTGTACAAAAACGTGCCAAGTGTTAAATCCCTAATAAAAAAATATTATATATCCCTCTATCCTATTAGAAAATGACATGTGTATAACTAATTCCATCTTCCGAAGAATTCTTATCAAATTAAAACTATTCATGTTCATAATTAGAAAATTTTACCCATAAAAATTAGAAAACTCTAATAATCAAATCTTTGTTAATTCTAATCAAGTCATAACAATTTATAATTAAAAAATTCAAAAAATTGTCATAGAGCCCTTCTTAATTTTTTAAAGAGTGAATTCAATAAACCGCTCATATCTTTGCAGATTTAGCACTAAACCCCCAAAAAATTTGAAACTCACAACAAACCCCAAAATGTTTAATTTTTTGCACGTAACCTCCATAAATGTGGTTATCTTATATTTTTTATTGACAAAATTAACCCTCAAGACCATTATATACCCCTCAAATCATTTATATTTGCAAGTTAACCCATAAAATAATAAATAATTATTAAAAATATAAAAATTACAGATAGCTTCCTAAAAATCTAAAATCACAAACAATAATTAGAAAAATTTGAAGGATACAAACAATTTCCTTTGGATTACTAAATTATAGAAAACTCCCAAACAAATTAGGATATCACAAAAAACCCATGCAAATTTAAAAATTATATATAGCCCTAGAAAATCTAAAATTAAAAACAAAACTCCTAAATATGTAAAATTGCAAAAGACTCTAAAAATTCTAAAATTATACATGACCCCCAAAAATTTATAAATTACAAAGAACTCCTAGAAAAAATAAAAACTACAAACACCCTTAAAAACTCTAAAATTATAAACGACTGCTTAAAAATTGAAAAGCTAAAACAAACACCTGAAAAATATGAGAATTATAAAAACCCATAAAAATAACAAATGACAAATAACATAATGAAAAATCTGAAATTGTAAATAGCAGCCTAAAAAATAATTTGCAAATAGACCATTTAAATTTAAAAAATAGAAAGAACCAAAAACCTAAAATTTTAAAAGTTACAAGCAACCCCAAAAATCTAAATTTACAAACACACACCTTTCAAATTTAAAAATTATAAACAACCACTTAAAATCTAAATATTACAAATAAACCTCTCAAAATTTTTAAAAATTATAAACATCCATTATTAGGAGTTTTCTGTCAGAAGTTATTGGGGATTAAGTGACAAAGCATAAACCTTATTGGAAATTCGCCAAAATGTATTGGGGGGTATTTTGGTCATTTAACTGTGCATAAACTAATGATGTTACTTTTGAGGGTTTTTGTCAAAAGATATTAGGGTTTATTCAGAGTTTTAAAGATATTGGAGATTTAGTTCCAAATACCAAAACTGATTTGGGATACTGAAATTTTTTCATATTTTAGTTTTGAATTTTTTCTATACATAACCCCCAAATTGTATGCATTTTTAAATTTACCTGCGAGTCATGATAATTGTAAATTTTTCTTCAAATTATTTTAATTCCTCAAATTTATACCTCACTTAACTTTAGTAAAAAAAAAAAATCCAACCGTTCGAGCACGGGCTTAACACTCGTGATTTATAATGAGCAGGTGACAGATTTGAAATCACAATCATTAATACAAAGAAAGCGGACCAAATGGATCAGGCCCATGATCAGCACATACCCAGCCCAATATCCTTGTCTTCTTTCTATCCAAAAATCTGGATAACACCCTTTCTAACCGCGAACAAAGCTAACCATGGCCATCTCATAAACCCCAAATCCAACCTCCTCCCAATCCCTTCTCACTTTACAAAAAAAGCCATGAATCTTTGCATTTCTTGCGCTCTCAACCCATCTCCTCTCCTCCCCTTCTCAAACCCATCAACCACAAGACCCAATTCCCCAAAAAGAGGGGGCTTAAGTGTAAAATCCCAGCTCAAGACTGTCGAGTCCAATCCAGTGACGTCTTCGTCTGGTCCGGTTCCGACCCATCGGGTCACTGTTCGTGATCGGCAGCGGGGAGTTGTGCACGAGTTCCTCGTGCCCGAGGTAACCATCATTTAAAAAAATTAACGAAGCGGTGGGTTTATTTGGAAAAATAATTGAATTTTGAGTATTGGTCTTTTTGCAGGATCAGTACATTTTGCATACGGCTGAGTCCCAGGACATAACTCTGCCCTTTGCTTGCAGGCATGGTATTGGTTTTTAGCTGAGTTTTTTAAATTATGGGTTCTTTTGGTATAAGTGGATTAGCGTAGTAATTTTTTTTCTCTTACGTATTTTAGTAAGTTATATTGAGTTCTCCCTCAGGGCTAAAATCGATATTGGAAACCATAAGCAATGCTATTTCTGGCCTAAGTAATTAATTTTTGGTTTTTGTAGAATACCCATTAAGGATTGAGGTTTCAACTTAAGTTTAGTGGGAGCAAAATCTGTTTTTGGAGTCCTTGTTGCAGATATAGTTTTTACTTGTTGCCCTATCTGTCTCGACGGTGTAACTGACCAGTTTGTTTCATCATATACTCACTGTGTAATAGGAATATTAGTTGCATACAACAAGGAGGTGTACATCATCGCCATGTTGTAACACTACAAATGTTACATTCATATATCAAATATTAACTATTTTCCCTTTTTTTTGTGTGTGTGTGTGTGTCATTTGCATATGGATGTTGTTATGTTATTGCATTTGCTAACCAAGATCTTGGTATAATAGTAGAAGAAAAATGAGTGAAATAAGAAGGTGCGGGGTCTATGAAGCAGAGATGAGAATGCAAATACGAGAAACGATAAGCTTTTAAGAAACAGGACAAGGAGACATACGTATATAGTGAAAATAAGGGTAAATTTCACAGCAACCCCCACAAAGTTTGGACCATTTTGAGATAAGCCCCAAAATGTTTGGAAATGTAACTTAACCCCCAAAACTTTTTCAGATAACCCACCAAAAGTCGGGAGTTATCTGGAAATAAATTCATAAAAATGCAAAACTTTTGAGGGTTGGGTGACATTTCCAAATCTTTTGGGGCTATCTCAAAATGGGCCAAACTATTTGGGGGTTTTGTGAAATATACCCTAAAAATAACAAGTGTATCAAGAATAAAACGTTAAAACAAATTCAATCAGCTAATGAATAAATCTGAAAATTGGATTTTTCCCCCTTGAAACTGTTGGTTAGTGAAATGAGGGTTTCTCATTATTTGGTGATTTTTCCGTCTCTCATTGAGTTAGATTTCATGTAACACTATGAGAGGGATGGAGATGTGGATAGAATCCACTTACTAGTTATGAGCTGAACTGGTTTCAAACTATCAATCAAAGCTAATTGGAATCTCATGGATCCAAATAGGGAAAGTGTCCAAAGTGCATCTTAGACCTGAAACATCAAAGTTTTAGCATGAACATAGCTGGATGTGATACTGCAGGGGTAAAGGAGCCTCAGAGAATTGTGCTTTATAGTGCAATGTTGAATCCCTAAGAGGGATCTTAAAGCATGTTTGGGAACTGGTCAAACTGGCTTATAATTCACTTTTGTGGCATATAAGCCACTGAAATATGTTTGGCAACCAACTTATTTGGCTTATAATCCAAAAAAAATGAAGCTACCCCAACCCAGCTTATTTTTTTGGTGGCTTATAAGCTGGGTTGTTTGACACTTTGACCAAGTAAATGACCAGCTTACGCCTCAACATTTAAGATAATTCCAAAACCTATGTCCTTTTTAGTCATTTCAACAATAATGATGGATTATAATCCACCCATTTGCCAAACACTCTCCTATTGAATGCAGCTTACAATCCATTTTTTTACCGAACACTTGGGCTTATAATCGACTTGGCTTAATAATTGATTTGTGGATTATAAGCCAAGTTCCCAAACATGCTTGTATGGGGGTGTGCCTGATGAAGGAGAAGAGATGAAAAACTAAATTCATATAGCGTACGGAACATATTCTACGTCATAAACCAATTAGTAGCTTGGAGTAACGAACTAGTGGACAACAAAATGGTGAAGGGATGAATTACGGTTAAATGCTTGACCTTAACCATTAAAGATTGACCTTAACCATTGTAAAATTGATCATTATGCTCGGTTTCGTTCTAGTTTACTTATTTTTTAGATTATTGATCGGTTTCAGACAATCACTCTCAAGTTGAAACTCGGCTTTTTATTTCTGTAGTTAAACAATGAATAATTTTGCTTGAATTCCAGCAATAAGTTTGGAAGATTTGCAATAGATAGCTATGTCAGAGTATCATCTCATTTGTTGTCGGGATAGAGCATATATTGTAATAGATAGCTAACTTGCATAAGGACACATATATTGTTCAGGAGAGGTCGAGCGGCTCTAAGGGTTAATGAGCCTTAAACAGAGTACTGAAAACTAATGAATCCAAAAGTTTAAGCTATCCGGAACCGATCCTTACTTTCTATTCACCCTGTTTGGATTGAGGGGAATGAATGGAGGTGAAAAAAATCACTTTGCTTGGGAGTCTCTTTTGGAGGGGATAGGGGGTGAAAATTGCACCGTCTTTCACTCCCTATCAATGTAATTGCCCTTGCCCCCCAACCCCAACCCCCCAAAAAAATTGGGGGTGGCGGGGGGGGGGGGGGATGAGGGATGCAGGGAGGGGAATGAGGCCTGGTTCCCTTCCCTCCCAAACACCCAGACAAGCCAAAAGTCCATCACTATTGCTTAACTTTTACAATGTGATTTTGTACTCAAATAGAATCCTAACTGTCCTTTCCTTTCATTTGTGAGTATAACTCAATCTTCCATGGGAATCATGGGTCTTCCACTGACTTGGTCCAAACTGGCAATCAGAGATGTAGCGTGACTACCAACATCCATCTGATTTCCCATCACCCGTGGCTTAACTAGACCTTAGTCACTCCTGTGCGCAATCATAGGTACCCTCCATCATTCCTGAGGTAACTTGACTTTGGTCCTGAACCGACAAACATGGGCACAACAGCTTGGCCACACCATTCTTGGATCTTTCAATATCTATGGTCTAGCCAACCTTAGTCTACTTGACTTGGTTCAAATCGGTAATCATGGATCAAGATGTTGCTAACAATATCCATAGGTCTTTCACTGTCTGCATGCTCCTTCATTTGTCGGTTAACAAGACATTTCGGTAGGATAACTTGATCCAGTTGTTCTCCCGACGCCTTCAGATTTCGTGTTGAACTTCACCCTCCGTTTCCCTTGAATCATAACCTGTATCTGATACCACTTGTAATATGGATTGGGAAGAGTCGGGTCTTTTTTTTTTTTAATGGGTTGGGTTGTTTGGGGGTGTTTGTTGGGGAGAGATTAACCCCTCTGGAGTTAATTTATACTATGGATTTTAAACAAAGGTTGAAAACTAAGCTTAATTTAATTTATTAGGAATTGGTCCTACATCTGGTGAAGTGCATCACTCAACTTTTTCAATGTGGGACTATGCTCATGTGAAATACCACATATATTCTATGTGTTGATCAGATACCACTGAAACATGAGTCCATTAATGCGTTGAGAGTACTCTTTTTGGGTTTGATTCTTGAATGATACACATGTTCTTGCCCCTCCATGCCGAGAAAAATAAATTACTAATGTTAGATTTACCTATAGTGGTTTTGAGCTATCTGTGCTGACCTTATGATGTTGATCTTTCTCGTTTGGCTAGATCCTAATAATAAGAAGAAGCATGTTACATGGAAATATCTTACAAGTTATAGGATAAAGAAAGTAATTCAAGTAATGATGATAACAAGTTTTCAAGCATCTTGATTCCTTGATACTCAATGTTGTTTTTGTATTCCTTATATAGGTAAATATAGACGGAGGGAGCATGCTTTCTGATTCTTTCATGTGCATTTACTTTTGGTAACTGCTCTAATTAATGGAATATATATTTGGTTAAACAGGTTGCTGTACTAGCTGTGCTGTTCGAGTAAAATCAGGGCAAATTAGACAACCCGAAGCTCTTGGGATTTCTGCAGAACTAAAATCTAAGGTTCTTTTGCTTTCACTTACTAATTGTGGTTCTGAATAATATTTCTGTCAGTTAATGTTTTCTCTTTTCTTCTTATCTAAATGAAGCCTATGCCCTGCGATGTTGGTTTGCCTTCACTTAGTAACTATTGCGTAGATATCGACAAACTAAAAAATATGGAACGTGGCTGATAAGGCAAATTTCATAATAAGTGATGAGGTTTGGTTTCGGCCGTGTTAACCAGGTAAATAACCTTCCGACTGTGACAATGGATGACTTGAGAAAATAGGACTGCATTCTGCATGCATGGTGATCGAAGCCAAGACACCATGATGAAGCTAGGAGTTAACCACAATGCAAGGTTGTAAGCTACATTTGGATGCTGAAGAATTGCCACAAATATATATCAAATGGTAAAAAGGCTGTAATTTACTTTTAAAAACTGAAAAAGGAAGTAGAAGATGAAAAAAATGAAAAGGAGAATAGGGAAAGGATATTGCATGTGACGTTCTTGATGTCGGTAGCGGATTTTCTCATTAGAAGTTTTGATGTCCTACAAGGTAAAGAAATGGAGCATTTGAGCTGGATAGCTTGAAGGAGATATATTAGAAACTTTTTAAATTGTTTTTGTCCCCACAAAATTTCATTTAGAAGCTTCAGAGAATGAATTACTAGAGCTTGTTAGATAGAACTTGAGGAGGCTTTGGCCTCAGCACACTGTTTCTTCCTGATCCGAAAACTTGAACTGTTCCTGGATTTATTTCTATATTTATTTGATAGGTTAGAATTTGGAATAAGTGTGCTTGTTACTACAAAAACAAAGTTTAGTTATGAACTTTTTTTTTCAGATTATTGAAATGGATCGATAGACATATTGTAGTGATTTGGAAGGCCATTAACTATACTATTGTTCCTTGCAGGGTTATGCATTACTCTGTGTGGGCTTCCCAACTTCTGATATTGAGGTTGAAACTCAAGACGAGGATGAGGTATTACAGTCCGAGCAAGAATTTAAACTATAATTATCACATTGGAAAAGTGTATTAATGTATTTGCTTTCAATTTTAATGGTTATAATATCTCCAAACCCTACTCACTAATTCCTGGAAACATAATTCCCTTTGTCTTTACAGGTTTACTGGCTCCAATTTGGACGATATTTTGCAAGAGGACCTATCGTATGTTTTCTTTGACTATTCACATTAGATCTCTCAAGATTTTACTGTCAATCATAAATTGCTCCTGTTTGCAATCCTTTTCTATATGATGCACATTAACCTTTGTTGAAAGCATGACGGGATCTTGTTTCCTCGATTTTAAGTATTCCTCATTATCTGCAGGAGAGGGATGATTATGCATTGGAGCTGGCCATGGGAGATGAATAAGATAGGCCTACTCACTTTGAAAGTATTGATTTGAAAAGACGGCCTAAGTATCCTCTTTTGTGTAATGTATTATGCAATGTCATCTGAATCAAATGGCCTGTAGATTCAAGAAATTTGAGAACATTCCTAACTATTCCCATTTTTCGTCGATCCATTTGTAAACATGTGCCATTACCTAGATTATATCGATTATTCTGGCCACATAACATCTGCTTTCGAACTGTTGAATCCATCTTGAAATATTGTGCCGGGTACTTGACAACTGCAAAAATTTGTTGCTTAGTCGAAGATTCTTTTCTACTCTCAGTGAAGATCGGAGATATGACCGTTGAGAATTATGTTGTGGGAGTTCTTTGATTGTTGTTATGTATCAAAATCTTCAGCAATTGTATTAGGATGATAATTCCTGCAGCAGACATCTCCTTTCTTGAAAGTTTTTTCTGCTCAAGCATGAAACTTACTTCTGCTTCCTCCATTAAAACAAGGGGAAGTCACCTTCAACAAACAACAGGTTTCAGTAAAAGGCCTCCCAGTAAATGTGTATTGTATTCTTAATATGTAATTTATCGAGAAAATAAACGTATATTAACCTCCACAGCTATTTTTTCTTTCAGATCATAATTAATCGCTTGAGATGTACGATACCAACAAATGTATTAACGCAGATATAATAAAATGTTGAAAATGTCATCTTAGATGTTTAAGAGTTGAATTATCAAAATGTTAGATTCGAAATCGAAACAGAGCCTTTTGAAAAAAGCAAAGAAAACGTAGAAAATATTTAGATAAAACAATAAATTATTCAATAATAAAAGGGTCTAAATTTCCGACTGTTTACACCATTTTTAATTTTGACACCCACGCCAAAATTTCTTTTTTGCTTAAGAAATACCGAAAGTTCTGAAACATTTAACATTGATACCTTAAAATAATTTATCAGGGGTATCCAAGGTAATTTTTTTTTTAAACTTTGAGGTATTCTGTGACCAAAATTAATTTTAAAAAAAAACTTTGGGGTATTAAAGTTTAAAATTGTGTAAGCTTTGGGTAGTTGGAGTGCAAATAACCCATAATAAATTCCTACAATAGATGCAAATGCAGGGGCATAAAAGTAAAGATAATTACAGTTCAAACAAAAGAAAAGAAACAAAGAGAGGAATGAGATAGGATAAGCAGCCTAATCTCCCAAAACCCAGAGAGAGAGAGAGAGAGAGAGAGAGAGAGAGAGCAAAGAGAGAAGAAACAATGTTAGCTTCATTATCATCACCATCATCAACAATTACATCATCTTCGTCAGCTTTCTCTCTCCTCTCTTCCTCAAAATCAATCTCTTCTGCTTTCCCTTTTGCTCAGCGCCTATCAATTCCCAAACCCAATGCTCCCTCATTCTCCATTGAGGCCAAGGCCACCACTCGCCAAGAGAGCCGAACTGCTCGCCACCAGAGAATAAGAAAGAAGGTGTACCCATTTTAAAATTTTCATTTCTCAATCCCTTTTCTTGAGATTTTTCATCTGCTCTTTGTTAAAAATTATTACTTGGGTATCTCAATTTATTCTGTAGTTTGACCCATAATTCAATAAATTTTCTAAGGGGTATCTGCAATTGTGTTGCCTATATGAACACTTTCAATTGTTGATCTCTTTTTGTAAGATTCTTTTTTCAACAGCACATTGTTGATGCTCCATTGACTAGGTATTTTTATCTTTGTCCTGTATTTTAACTTACCCGGGTATCTCAATTTATTTTATTTAGTTTCACCCATATTTCTACAAATAGTGTTGCCCATATGAAACTTTTCATTATTGATCTCTCTCTCTCTCTCTCTCTCTCTCTCTCTCTCTTTTGGGTCATATATTTTATTATTTATCCTACATTTTGACCCATGTTTCATTAATGTAGCTAAGAAATTATATAGTGATAGTTTTTAGTTATAAGTTAGTTTGTAGCTTGTATATTTTGTTATAGTTTCTTAACTATAAGTTAGTTTGTAGCTTGTATATTTGGTTAAACTCATGGTTTACTCTTGGATGCGATTCTACTGAAGTTAATGTTAATGGTTGAATATTTTGTCCTGGTTAATATTTTGATTGGTACATTCTTTCCAAATTCTAACAATTCAGCCAATTTCAGTTACGACCAGCCAGCAGAAGTTTGGCGTTTCACTGATTTTAATTACCTTGGCTAGTTTAAAATTTGGTTGTTATAGTTAACAATTACTTGGTTAATATTTGCTAAAGGTATTGCAGATCTTTAAGTTCATTTTTCCCTGTGAAAATGTGTATATAGATACTATCCATTTTCCTGGGATTCAACATGATGTACATAGCTCCCCTAACATCATGTAAGTTTTAGAGGACATCAAGAATCAGAACCATAGAAAATAGAAGATCTAGATTTAGGGAATTGCATTATCAGAAAATCTTAATGACACATCAGTAACAATGATGTCTGTTTTTTTTACCTGTTGTAGATGGTTAAAAATGTTAAAAGACCCGAAACACCTGTGTTAACCACTTCCTACTTGGCAGTTGCATGATTTCGTCATATCACGGATCATTAATTCCTCCAAGATTAGATTACTTCTTCCTAGCTATCTTTGATTTTGTTTATTTTTATTTCTAATTTCATGAGCAAATTAAAGAACAATGGCTGTGTTGTGTTTTTTAGAAGTGAACTGAATGGCTTTAATTATGTGGACCTAAAGCTATACTTTTTTATGTTGTCCACACTTTCATCATCCGTCATAGTCTCTATCAGTTAAAGTACTGTTTAAGCAACATCTCGCAGTTTATTGTCTTCTGAATGCAATTACTAATGAAGACATGTTTTTATATTTTCCTCCTATTTCTTCTGTGCAGGTCGAGGGTACCCCAGAAAGGCCAAGACTGTGTGTTTTCCGTTCCAACAAGCATTTATATGTCCAAGTGATTGATGATACTAAGATGCATACTTTAGCATCGGCTTCAACAATGCAGAAACCTATCTCTGAAGAATTTGATTTCTCTGCTGGGCCTACAATTGTCAGTTCAAATAATCTTGATGCGTCTTTCTACTATTCCGTATATCCTTCAACTGATAGAGAGAGTTCCATTGAAGTTCACCTTCTTGTTCCAAGTTTGTTATCACAAAATCAGATTCTTAATATGAAATTATATACCTTAACCAGTTGATTGGCAATCAAGAATGAACATTGTTTCCAGCATCTTCAAAACTACAAGAAAAACAAAGAAGTGGTGTGCACTTCAATAACACACACACACACACACACACACACACACCAGCACATATTTGCATTTCACACTGAAAATATATGAAAAGGTCCGTTTTAGTGACATAGAAATCATGGAGCTGCTTATGTCATCCAACCCTATTACTTCATAAATAATATCCGGACCTCAAAGCTTTATCCTTTGTCACTAATCCTTTGGGAACTTACATATTCATGTCATTTCTAGTTTGGGAGAAGTGCAGATTGGACTCATTCCTCATGGCAAAAATGATAATACAAGGAGACGTGATTTTCAACTATGGACACAGCTTTCAGGGTCTTAAATTAAGAAAATGATAAGTCTGGAGGGTCTGGTCAATAATTTGCACCTTTGTGAGAGATAAACGATAATTTTAATGGCTTCGTTAGTATTAACTCAAAAGCAGAAGCTGCTATCTTTATAACAGTGTACATGGATATGTGCTAAGAGCACCTGTCATTGAGCACTCAGATGCTAGACAAGCAATAAAGGAGAAACACTTCTTTAGATGAGAAAAAAGTACAAACATAAATGGAATGTATATAATTCACTAGAAGAAATCACATTCAACTCTAAGGGACAACACAAGATAAATATTTATATAAACTCACTTTCCTCAAAACCTCTCCTAACCCTTCTGAAAGAAATTCTAAAGCAAAAGGTGGATAGACAAAACCTGAACTACGTAGGTACCGAACTTTCCCAATGTGATTTTGGGAGAATGAATGTAGTTAGGTGATCTGGGGGAATTGGTATTAAGGAGATGGTTGGAATTACCCCCATCAAGTATTGATTGTTACGTAGGAAATGATAGGGTCTGTGCTTTTCTTAAATTATTCAAAGAATTAAAATTTGCTTGAAAGTATTCGTCATGATTTTACTCTTTTCTGTCTAGTATCAGTGGGTTCATACACAGTATTTGTCTCTGTTGGGATAAACCAGCAGCCAGGTTTTTTATATCCATGACAATTTTGTTAAATTCATCAAGGTGTTTCTGAATGGGTGTACCTTCTTTCATCTTCAGTGTGTAAAGCCGCTGCTTCAGGTACAATCTCGTAGTAAGAGATTTCTTCAAGTAGAGACTTTCGAGCTTTGCCCACAACCCCGCTGCCGTTTCTTATGAAAACTTTGTCAACTCTATGTTGTATGGAAGGAAATCCATAAGTCTGGAGGATGTGAAGGCCTCTTTAAATTCTACCGAGTTAAGAACAAAGTTGAATGGGAAAATTACCGATAGGTAGGTTGATGGTCTGCTAGCCAGAGGTAGATTGAAAATCAGAGAGGGTAATAAAGGGGAATCCAGAAATCGTTCGAAGCCCAGGTTAGCCCAAGACAAAAAACAAGTTGAGTATTTCTACTATCAAAAGAAAGGGCATTACATGTCAGAATGGTTATGCTCTAAAGAAGAAAGGTAACCAGCGTGGTGAAATCTCAGATTCAGCAAATACGGTAAAAGCTAATGTTGCCGATGTCGCTGAGACGGTTCTTGCAGTATGTCCCTTGGATGGCCTTTCTGATAGAGAATGGATCTTGGATACAGGTGCGTCTTATCATATGTGTCCAAATAAAGATTGGTTCACTACTTACAAAGCTATAAGTGGTGGGTCAGTTTTGATGGGCAATAATGCAGTTTGCAAGACAGTTGGAATTAGTACAGTTCGCATCCGGTGTCACGATGGGATAGTGAGAACTTTGTCAGACGTGAGACACATTCCGGACTTAAAGAAAAATCTAATTTCTTTTAGTTCTTTGGATTCTATTGGGTGTTCTTACACTGGTGGAGGTGGAGTTCTTAGAGTTACTAAGGGTTCATTGGTTGTGATGAAAGGTAGCAAAGTGAACAATTTATATGTTCTCCAAGGCAGTACTGTGACAGGCTCTGCAGGTATGTCCTATGATACTGATAGGGACACTACTCAGATGTGGCATATGCGCTTAGGCCACATGAGTGAGAAAGGGATGACTATTTTGAGTAAACGTGGCTTACTCTGTAGTGATCATATATCATCACTTGACTTCTGTGAGCATTGTGTGTTTGGGAAGCAAACTCGGGTCAGCTTCTCGACTGGCTCACATACGACGAAGGGCACTCTCGACTACATCTATTCGGATTTGTGGGGATTTGTTCAGGTTCCATTCAAAAGTGACGCTCTTTATTTTTTAACGTTTATTGATGATTTTTTCAGGAAAGTTTGGGTTTATTTTCTCAGGCGCAAAAGAGAGGTGTTCGAAACTTTCAAGAAGTGAAAAGTTCTTGTTGAGAATCAAACTGGGAAGAAGATTAAATGTCTCCGAACAGATAATGGCCTAGAGTTCTGCAGTGATGAGTTCAACCAGTTCTGCGCAAATTCTGGAATCGTACGACATCGCACGGTCAGGTACACTCCTCAGCAAAATGGGGTGGCAGAACGCATGAATAGAATATTGACGGAGAGAGCTAGGTGTATGTTCTCAAACTCCGGATTGGATAAAGACTTCTGGGCTGAAGCTGTTAACACAGCTTGTTACTTAGTGAACCGGTCTCCTTCTACCGCCATCGAACACAAGACTCCAAATGAGGTATGATCAGGTAAACCCAGTCTAAGAAGCACCGACACTCCAAAATCACCGCCGAAGTCGCGTTCGACGCTGCCGGACGGGACACGCTGCCGACACGCTGACGCTCGGCGTTTGACACGCCATTAACGCCAGCCGACACGGGTCAACGCCTCGACACGCTCCGGACTCGCTCCCGACACGGTTGATCCGCTCCGAACCGTCGAGGGCAAAAAGCAGAACCCGAAACCCAAACCCTAACCTAGTTTTAACTTACACCTTTCGTCGGCTCTCTGTCGATCGGTGAAAGCGAGCGCCACCAAGATCCTTCGTCCTCGCCGTCCTCGCCATCCTCGATCGTTCTCGTCGGCTACAAGGCTCGATCGTCCTCGTCAGCTACAAGGCTCGATCGTCCTTGTCAGCTACAAGGCTCGATCGTCCTCGTCGGCTACAAGGCTCGATCGTCCTCGTCGGCTACAAGGCTCGATCGTCCTCGTCGGCTACAAGGCTCGATCGTCCTCGTCGGCTACAAGGCTCGATCGTCCTCGTCGGCTACAAGGCTCGATCGTCCTCGTCGGCTACAAGGCTCGATCGTCCTCGTCGGCTACAAGGCTCGATCGTCCTCGTCGGCTACAAGGCTCGATCGTCCTCGTCGGCTACAAGGCTCGATCGTCCTCGTCGGCTACAAGGCTCGATCGTCCTCGTCGGCTACAAGGCTCGATCGTCCTCGTCGGCTACAAGGCTCGATCGTCCTCGTCGGCTACAAGGCTCGATCGTCCTCGTCGGCTACAAGGCTCGATCGTCCTCGTCGGCTACAAGGCTCGATCGTCCTCGTCGGCTACAAGGCTCGATCGTCCTCGTCGGCTACAAGGCTCGATCGTCCTCGTCGGCTACAAGGCTCGATCGTCCTCGTCGGCTACAAGGCTCGATCGTCCTCGTCGGCTACAAGGCTCGATCGTCCTCGTCGGCTACAAGGCTCGATCGTCCTCGTCGGCTACAAGGCTCGATCGTCCTCGTCGGCTACAAGGCTCGATCGTCCTCGTCGGCTACAAGGCTCGATCGTCCTCGTCGGCTACAAGGCTCGATCGTCCTCGTCGGCTACAAGGCTCGATCGTCCTCGTCGGCTACAAGGCTCGATCGTCCTCGTCGGCTACAAGGCTCGATCGTCCTCGTCGGCTACAAGGCTCGATCGTCCTCGTCGGCTACAAGGCTCGATCGTCCTCGTCGGCTACAAGGCTCGATCGTCCTCGTCGGCTACAAGGCTCGATCGTCCTCGTCGGCTACAAGGCTCGATCGTCCTCGTCGGCTACAAGGCTCGATCGTCCTCGTCGGCTACAAGGCTCGATCGTCCTCGTCGGCTACAAGGCTCGATCGTCCTCGTCGGCTACAAGGCTCGATCGTCCTCGTCGGCTACAAGGCTCGATCGTCCTCGTCGGCTACAAGGCTCGATCGTCCTCGTCGGCTACAAGGCTCGATCGTCCTCGTCGGCTACAAGGCTCGATCGTCCTCGTCGGCTACAAGGCTCGATCGTCCTCGTCGGCTACAAGGCTCGATCGTCCTCGTCGGCTACAAGGCTCGATCGTCCTCGTCGGCTACAAGGCTCGATCGTCCTCGTCGGCTACAAGGCTCGATCGTCCTCGTCGGCTACAAGGCTCGATCGTCCTCGTCGGCTACAAGGCTCGATCGTCCTCGTCGGCTACAAGGCTCGATCGTCCTCGTCGGCTACAAGGCTCGATCGTCCTCGTCGGCTACAAGGCTCGATCGTCCTCGTCGGCTACAAGGCTCGATCGTCCTCGTCGGCTACAAGGCTCGATCGTCCTCGTCGGCTACAAGGCTCGATCGTCCTCGTCGGCTACAAGGCTCGATCGTCCTCGTCGGCTACAAGGCTCGATCGTCCTCGTCGGCTACAAGGCTCGATCGTCCTCGTCGGCTACAAGGCTCGATCGTCCTCGTCGGCTACAAGGCTCGATCGTCCTCGTCGGCTACAAGGCTCGATCGTCCTCGTCGGCTACAAGGCTCGATCGTCCTCGTCGGCTACAAGGCTCGATCGTCCTCGTCGGCTACAAGGCTCGATCGTCCTCGTCGGCTACAAGGCTCGATCGTCCTCGTCGGCTACAAGGCTCGATCGTCCTCGTCGGCTACAAGGCTCGATCGTCCTCGTCGGCTACAAGGCTCGATCGTCCTCGTCGGCTACAAGGCTCGATCGTCCTCGTCGGCTACAAGGCTCGATCGTCCTCGTCGGCTACAAGGCTCGATCGTCCTCGTCGGCTACAAGGCTCGATCGTCCTCGTCGGCTACAAGGCTCGATCGTCCTCGTCGGCTACAAGGCTCGATCGTCCTCGTCGGCTACAAGCCGACAGCGGGTTAGTAAGTCTTCTTCTTCTTCTCTTCTTCTTCTTTTGTTCCTTCTTCTTCTTCTTCTTCTTTTTCTTCTGAATCATTTTCTTTTTTTTCCCCTTCCTTTTCGTTTTCTTGAACTCCACCGACCGCCCACAGTTTGCTACGATGGTTTTGCCAAGAAACTGGTTTTGCTCTGATAAAGCGGTCGTTCGCGTCGTCATAAATATTGCTCGAGGCTGCTATGAGGATGTCGAGGCGTCACATGTCGAGGAGCCGTGATCAAAGGGAAGGAGGGCTGGCATCGGTAGAGGTCTACACGGGAGGGAGGAGGGAGGAGGGAGGTTGTCACGGAGGA
Source organism: Asparagus setaceus (assembly GCA_012295165.1). Taxonomy (NCBI): domain Eukaryota; kingdom Viridiplantae; phylum Streptophyta; class Magnoliopsida; order Asparagales; family Asparagaceae; genus Asparagus; species Asparagus setaceus. Next base: position 87,227,720 of record CM022702.1, on the reverse strand, counting down.
GGAGGAGGAGGAGGAGGAGGAGGAGGAGGAGGAGGAGGAGGAGGAGGAGGAGGAGGAGGAGGAGGAGGAGGAGGAGGAGGAGGAGGAGGAGGAGGAGGAGGAGGAGGAGGAGGAGGAGGAGGAGGAGGAGGAGGAGGAGGAGGAGGAGGAGGAGGAGGAGGAGGAGGAGGAGGAGGAGGAGGAGGAGGAGGAGGAGGAGGAGGAGGAGGAGGAGGAGGAGGAGGAGGAGGAGGAGGAGGAGGAGGAGGAGGAGGAGGAGGAGGAGGAGGAGGAGGAGGAGGAGGAGGAGGAGGAGGAGGAGGAGGAGGAGGAGGAGGAGGAGGAGGAGGAGGAGGAGGAGGAGGAGGAGGAGGAGGAGGAGGAGGAGGAGGAGGAGGAGGAGGAGGAGGAGGAGGAGGAGGAGGAGGAGGAGGAGGAGGAGGAGGAGGAGGAGGAGGAGGAGGAGGAGGAGGAGGAGGAGGAGGAGGAGGAGGAGGAGGAGGAGGAGGAGGAGGAGGAGGAGGAGGAGGAGGAGGAGGAGGAGGAGGAGGAGGAGGAGGAGGAGGAGGAGGAGGAGGAGGAGGAGGAGGAGGAGGAGGAGGAGGAGGAGGAGGAGGAGGAGGAGGAGGAGGAGGAGGAGGAGGAGGAGGAGGAGGAGGAGGAGGAGGAGGAGGAGGAGGAGGAGGAGGAGGAGGAGGAGGAGGAGGAGGAGGAGGAGGAGGAGGAGGAGGAGGAGGAGGAGGAGGAGGAGGAGGAGGAGGAGGAGGAGGAGGAGGAGGAGGAGGAGGAGGAGGAGGAGGAGGAGGAGGAGGAGGAGGAGGAGGAGGAGGAGGAGGAGGAGGAGGAGGAGGAGGAGGAGGAGGAGGAGGAGGAGGAGGAGGAGGAGGAGGAGGAGGAGGAGGAGGAGGAGGAGGAGGAGGAGGAGGAGGAGGAGGAGGAGGAGGAGGAGGAGGAGGAGGAGGAGGAGGAGGAGGAGGAGGAGGAGGAGGAGGAGGAGGAGGAGGAGGAGGAGGAGGAGGAGGAGGAGGAGGAGGAGGAGGAGGAGGAGGAGGAGGAGGAGGAGGAGGAGGAGGAGGAGGAGGAGGAGGAGGAGGAGGAGGAGGAGGAGGAGGAGGAGGAGGAGGAGGAGGAGGAGGAGGAGGAGGAGGAGGAGGAGGAGGAGGAGGAGGAGGAGGAGGAGGAGGAGGAGGAGGAGGAGGAGGAGGAGGAGGAGGAGGAGGAGGAGGAGGAGGAGGAGGAGGAGGAGGAGGAGGAGGAGGAGGAGGAGGAGGAGGAGGAGGAGGAGGAACCACATAATAATATAACATAAATATTGCTCTATTTTTCTATATGTTCATCTTCTCTTTTTGTCTTCTTTAACATTATTGTGTTCAATTCTCCAAGAGATCATTCTCATCCCGACGTCTTAATTCACACTGCAACAAACACACTTTCTTTTAGTTTCTTATTTATATTCTTCACTTTACATAACAAAAATATGAAAATGTAATATGAATTTAATTCAATATTAATCTATATAATAATAATATTAAAAAATCTAGCCGTGTCGCCAGATCCTATTTTTTGGGTTTTGGTGTCAGGTGTAAGTGTCGTTAATGGGTGTCGAATTCGCCGGTGTCGTGTCAGGTGCTTCATAGAACCCAGTGACTATTCAAATTTAAAGGTATTTGGATGTCCTGCTTACTATCATGTTAGAGATGGTAAGCTTGAGCCTAGAGCTAAGAAATGCATATTTATTGGTTATGCTAATGGCGTCAAAGGCTATCGCTTGTGGAGTCTTGAACCTGATTCTCCTAAATTCATTATCAGTAGAGATGTTACTTTTAATAAAAAATATATGCTTGATCATGAAAAGGTTTCTGTTGAGTCTACAGGAAATGTAGAGAAGACTATGGATAGGTGGAGCTTCAGGTGGAGTTTGAGGGAGAGACTTCTCAAAAGTCATCTACAAAAATTGCTCCTACAGTTGTAGAAGAGCAACATGATTCAGGCTCAGATGATGATAATGCTGAGACTGAAGATCTTATTCCATAGCCACCAGTAGAGAGAGGAGACAGATCAGACGTCTTTAGAGATATGCACATGCTGAGTTAGTGGCGTATGTTCTCACGACAGCTGAAGTGATGGGTATTCAAGAGCCATCAAACTTTATTGAAACAGTCTCATCCAGAGAATTTGGTCATTGGGCCACGGCTATGACAGAAGAATTCGAGTCACTTTACAAGAATCAGACTTGAGATTTGGTGCAATTACGTAAGGGTAAAAGGGCAATTGGATGCAAGTGGATTTTCAAGAAGAAAGAAGGGATCCCAGGGGTTGAAGATGCTAAATTCAAAGCACGATTGGTGGCTAAGGGTTATAGATAAAAGGAGAGAATTGACTATGATGAAGTATTTTCTCCAGTTGTGAAGCATACCTCCATCCGTATATTGCTTGTCATAGTTGCTCTATTTGATCTGGAGCTTGAGCAGCTCGATGTGAAGACTGTATTTTTACATGGTGAGCTTGAGGAGACCATCTATATGTCTCAACCAGAGGGATACTTCGTAGAAGGTAAAGAAGATCATATTTGTAGTTTGAAGAAATTTTTATATGGCTTGAAGAAATCTCCGAGACAGTGGTACAAGATATTTGATACTTTTATGCTTAGTCATGGGTACTCGAGAAGTAATTATGATAGTTGTGTGTACTATATGCGTCTAGGAGATAATTCTTTTATTTATCTTCTATTATATGTTGATGACATGCTTATTGCCGCTAAGAATATATCGCAGATTTATGTTTTGAAGAAACAACTCAGTGATGAGTTTGAGATGAAAGATCTTGGTGCAGCAAAGAAGATCTTAGGGATGGAGATCAAGAGGGACAGAAAAGTTAGAACATTATATCTCTCACAGAAGAGTTATATTGAAAAGGTGCTTGAGCGCTTTGGGATGAAGAAGGCCAAGCCCGTTACGACTCCTTTGGCTTCACACTTTAGCTCTCGGCTTCAGATTCACTTAAGAGTGAAACCGAGAAGAAAGAGATGTCCCGAGTTCCATACTCTAGTGCGATGGGTAGTATTATGTATGCTAGAATTTATACTCGTCGGACATTGCCCGACGGTCGGTGTAGTGGCGGATATATGACTTCGGTCGAGGAAGGCACATTGGGAGGCGATGAAGTGGATCCCGGTATCTCGAAGGTACCTCGATTTGGGTTTGATTTTTGATAGCAATACTTGGGAACCTCAGTTGTAGGTTTTGTGGGCTGACTATGCTGGTGATCTTGATAAAAGGAGATCTTTGAGTGGTTATTTTTTTACTCTTTCTAGCTTGGCTATTAGTTGGAGATCGACTCTGATCGGCGGTGGCTTTGTCTACTACGTAAGCAGAGTACATGGCAGCAGCAGAAGCAGTAAAAGAGGTCATTTGGTTGAGAAACCTCGTGAGTGAGTTTAGGCTTCAGCAGGAATCTAGTTCAGTTGTACTTTGCGACAATCAGAGCGCAATACATCTAAGTAAAAACTCAGCACATCACGAGAGAACAAAACATATCGATGTCAGATATCATTTCATTCGTGAGGCAACTGCTGAAAGAAGCATCACGATAAAGAAGATTGCTACTGCAGATAACCCAGCTGACATGTTGACCAAACCGGTCCCGATTTTCAAGTTCAAGCACTGCTTAGACTTGGGAGGCATTCGCACTTGTTAGGTGGCCCCGTTTACGGGCATTATTTGCAAGAGGGGTGTAGTTCACTGGTTCTTGATTTTTTTGAGAATTCAATCTAAGGTGGAGATTATTGATGTTTGTCTTTCATTCTCAAGCGGGACCCACTTATTTTGAAAAAGAGAAATAAATTTGACAATTTGATTTCTGTCACCGAAAGCACTTACACTTCTCAAGACAATTAAATGAAGTGGACCCCTCTTTTGAATAAATTTTCAACAAATGTGGCTAAAGAACACGGGCTTTGAGTTAAAAGAAAGCGACACGTAGTCGTTCTCATAAGTTGAACTTAATGATTCACAATCTTTGGTGGGATTTCCTTCTCTCATTAAGCGAGTCATCCCGTGTGAGTTTACAACCTTTGTGAGAGAGTTCTCATTTTCGTATGAGTGTTGTATCGAGAGATAAATATAGTGAAACCCCTCTTGCCATGGGCGTAGATCAATTTGATCCGGAGCTTGGCATTTCGATGTGAAGACTGTATTTTGCATGGTGAGCTTGAGGAGACCATCTACATGTCTCAACCGGAGGGATACTTCGTAGAAGGTAAAGAAGATCATGTTTGTAGATTGAAAAAATCTTTGTATGGCTTGAAGCAATATCCGAGACAGTGGTACAAGAGGTTTGATACTTTTATGCTTAGTCATGGGTACTCGAGAAGTACTTATGATAGTTGTGTGTACTATATGCGTTTAGGAGATGATTCTTTTATTTATCTTCTATTATATATTGATGACATGCTTATTGCTGCTAAGAATATATCGCAGATTCATGTTTTGAAGAAACAACTCAGTGATGAGTTTGAGATGAAAGATCTTGGTGCAGCAAAGAAGATCTTAGGGATGGAGATCAAGAGGGACAGAAAAGTTAGAACATTATATCTCTCACAGAAGAGTTATATTGAAAAGGTGCTTGAGCGCTTTGGGATGAAGAAGGCCAAGCCCGTTACGACTCCTTTGGCTTCACACTTTAGCTCTCGGCTTCAGATTCACTTAAGAGTGAAACCGAGAAGAAAGAGATGTCCCGAGTTCCATACTCTAGTGCAGTGGGTAGTATTATGTATGCTAGAATTTATACTCGTCCAGACATTGCCCAGACAGTCAGTGTAGTGAGCAGATATATGACTCAGTCAGGGAAGGCACATTGGGAGACAGTGAAGTGGATCCTTCGGTATCTCAGAGGTACCTCAGATTTGGGTTTGATTTTTGATAGCAATACTTCGGGAACCTCAGTTGTAGGTTTTGTGGGCTGACTATGCTGGTGATCTTGATAAAAGGAGATCTTTGACTGGTTATTTTTTTACTCTTTCTAGCTTGGCTATTAGTTGGAGATCGACTCTACAGTCGACAGTGGCTTTGTCTACTACGGAAGCAGAGTACATGGCAGCAGCAGAAGCAGTAAAAGAGGTCATTTGGTTGAGAAACCTCGTGAGTGAGTTTAGGCTTCAGCAGGAATCTAGTTCAGTTGTACTTTGCGACAATCAGAGCGCAATACATCTAAGTAAAAACTCAGCACATCACGAGAGAACAAAACATATCGATGTCAGATATCATTTCATTCGTGAGGCAACTGCTGAAAGAAGCATCACGATAAAGAAGATTGCTACTGCAGATAACCCAGCTGACATGTTGACCAAACCGGTCCCGATTTTCAAGTTCAAGCACTGCTTAGACTTGGGAGGCATTCGCACTTGTTAGGTGGCCCCGTTTACGGGCATTATTTGCAAGAGGGGTGTAGTTCACTGGTTCTTGATTTTTTTGAGAATTCAATCTAAGGTGGAGATTATTGATGTTTGTCTTTCATTCTCAAGCGGGACCCACTTATTTTGAAAAAGAGAAATAAATTTGACAATTTGATTTCTGTCACCGAAAGCACTTACACTTCTCAAGACAATTAAATGAAGTGGACCCCTCTTTTGAATAAATTTTCAACAAATGTGGCTAAAGAACCTGGGCTTTGAGTTAAAAGAAAACGACACAGAGTCGTTCTCATAAGTTGAACTTAATGATTCACAATCTTTGGTGGGATTTCCTTCTCTCATTAAGCGAGTCATCCCGTGTGAGTTTACAACCTTTGTGAGAGAGTTCTCATTTTCGTATGAGTGTTGTATCGAGAGATAAATATAGTGAAACCCCCTCTTGCCATGGACGTAGATCAATTTGATCTGGAGCTTGAGCAGCTCGATGTGAAGACTGTATTTTTGCATGGTGAGCTTGAGGAGACCATCTACATGTCTCAACCAGAGGGATACTTCGTAGAAGGTAAAGAAGATCATGTTTGTAGATTGAAAAAATCTTTGTATGGCTTGAAGCAATATCCGAGACAGTGGTACAAGAGGTTTGATACTTTTATGCTTAGTCATGGGTACTCGAGAAGTACTTATGATAGTTGTGTGTACTATATGCGTTTAGGAGATGATTCTTTTATTTATCTTCTATTATATATTGATGACATGCTTATTGCTGCTAAGAATATATCGCAGATTCATGTTTTGAAGAAACAACTTAGTGATGAGTTTGAGATGAAAGATCTTGGTGCAGCAAAGAAGATCTTAGGGATGGAGATCAAGAGGGACAGAAAAGCTGGAACATTATATCTCTCACAAAAGAGTTATAAACTCACACGGGATGACTCGCTTAATGAGAGAAGGAAATCCCACCAGAGATTGTGAATCATTAAGTTCAACTTATGAGAACGACCCTGTATCGTTTTCTTTTAACTCAAAGCCCCAGGTTCCTTAGCCACCTTTGTTGAAAATTTGTTCAAAAGAGGGGTCCACTTCATTTAATTGTCTTGAGAAGTGTGAGTGCTTTCGGTGGCAGAAATCAAATTGTCAAATTTATTTTTCTTTTTCAAAATAAGTGGGTCCCGCTTGAGAATGAAAGACAAACATCAATAGTCTCCATTACCATTAACATTACCATTACCGCTACCATTACCATTGTTGTCATCTAAACGTTTTCCCCGTAGTCACAACATAAATCTAGGTAGGTTCGCTACAGTATCATCCGAAATTTTATACCAGCTGTTAATGTAATAGTAGCCTTCTGAATTTTGGTCTAACTATCTAGCAAAGATAACTATCGAAAAAGGAATGGGCTTTCCATAGTACATAGAGTGGTCCTGTTGGTGAGTAGAAATTCTATAACCAGCTATTAATGTAACAGTAGCCTTCTGAATTTTGATCTAACTTTCTAGCAAAGATAACTATCAAAAATGGAATGGGCTTTTCATAGTACATAGAGCGGTCCTGTTGGTGATTAGGAATATCACCGTATTGGTTATGCAGTTTGGTTTCTCACCTAGATGGAAAATCTAGGCAAAAGGGAGACTGACAATTGCGCAAGCAGAATTTATTTTAGGGAATTGAATTCATTTATGAACCAATGCCTAAGCCAAACAGTCAAAGTACATCAATCAAAGAGTTCAGTTACAGTTTTTGTTCCTTAAAAGTGTATACCTGGTTTGAGATTTAACACCTGATCATCTCATCTCTTCTTTACACGACACACCCTCGATCACACTCTCTCTCTCTCTCTCTCTCTCTGACACACACATGCAAAAAATTTTGTACTTTAGGGCATTCACAATTTTTAGAAGCATGCATATGTTTGATTTTGGAGATAGAATCCAATGAATTGTAGATGTATCTCTTCTGCAGTCTCTTTCTTTTTTCCCTTCTCTTTTCCTCTTTCATGCCTTATTTCCTGCTTTGTCAATGTGTATTATATTCAGAATCTTTTCCCTTTGCATACTCTATCGTCACTACAGTTTCCTCTTATCGTCAAAGTGTATTCAGTCATGTATGTACAGACGTATAGTAATAAGGAATTTTCTGAAGAATAATGGAATATATATGGAAAAGGAGATTGGCACCTTATATCTCTCGTATACTTGAGGACTTTTTTGTTATAAGTTTATAACTGGGAGTAGTCCTTTCTTGATAATTTCCTCCCTGCATTCACGTCATAGCGAAGTCTTGCAGGTCATTATGTTAGTTAGTATTCTGTTCCATTATTCCAACCTCAAACCCTTACGTGGGAATTAGAAGTATTGTTTTAGCAATTCAAGTGAGTTTGTTTTAACTGCCCAACAATCAGATAATAATGACATTATTTATCTCACGCCCTTCTATTTCTAAACTCGCTTTTGTTTCACAATCAGAGTTTGATCTGCTTTCTCATAGTAGAATGCAAAGATGATGCATGCTAGTAATCAAGTACTTGTTGATTGTATGAAAGTCCGGAATTATAAAGTGATTTAAATTTGATCTCGACTTCTTAAAGTTCTTCAAATTTCTGGTAACAGGAGGTTGCGAAGAAAGTAGGTGAAGCCATTGCCAAAGCTTGCGCAGACAAAGGGATAACTAAGGTGGCCTTTGACAGGGGCGGATATCCATACCATGGCCGCATAGAAGCCCTTGCAGCTGCTGCTCGAGAGCATGGCCTTCAGTTCTGAAAGCACAATTCGACTTGTAAAACTAGCCTAGATCTCCATTTCCTCCGCGTTCATTTCTTGCAACTGTATTCAAGAACTCTAGAATGATGGCTATCAGCAAAGGAGCCATTTTTTTTTAAGTGAGCAGAAGCTCGGCTTCATGGAATGTTATGTTATTTGTCTTGTGAAAATTCAAATTTTCTTCCTTTATTGATCGGTTTCCAAAAATTTGGTGCAACAGTAATTCTATTATTTGCCATGATTGTGCTTTAGTGTGAGTACCTAGATAGATTGTACTGATCTCCATTGTCTTTCAAAGGCAGCAGATACAGTGCTTATTTGGTGCTCAAAGTTTTGGAGCTGTTTGGTTTGTAACTGGTATGAAAACACCACCACTTGTATGCAATGTGAATCTAGCGCTTGTTAATGCTTTATAAGGTAATAGGTTGTTTTACCATATATTAGCGGTGTTCCAGATTGTAAGCAAAAGTTGTGGGGGTGTTGCTGAGTCCTACCGGTAAGAGTTACGAGGGAATACTCGAAGAATATTCTCACGTTTGCATTACACAAGGTACTACTACATATTTTCAGAACATCAGAGTATATAATTGTTGCCAAAGACGATGAGGGTATATAAGTGCAGAAGTAAGGGAAACTATAAGGTATGTAATTGCTAATTAACTTTTTTTAATAACATTGAACTCCCTGATATTCAAAAGTAGTTCTCTCCGTTATTTGTACCAATTACGTAGGTGTCACGTAACATCAATTTGTTGTAAAGAGGTCCTCCGATATTGTTGCAAAAAGATTATATTCTCTTGAAGTGTTGAACAGACACAGGCTACAGCACAAACACAGATAAGAGAGATAAAATTTTGTTTGGACATTGATGAGTCTATGTGTAAAGTTCTTAATACTATCTATAGAGCATGTTTGGCAACTTTGGATTATAATCCACTTGGCTTATAATCCACAAATAGATTATAAACCAAGTGACTGATAAGCCAAAGTGTTTGGTAAATTTAGTCAATTATAGTCCATTTTTAATAGTAGAGTGTTTTGCAAATGGGTGGCTTATAAGCCATCATTCTTGTCAAAATAACCAAAGATATTTATTGGGGTTGGAGAGGGATAAATAGAGCTTGAAATTTTTTGAAATGATGAGGCGTGTTTTGTTCTTTTACTTGGTCAATCCTTGTGGATTATAAGCTATTAAAAATAAGCTAGGATATACCCTAGCTTATTTTTTGGTGGCTTCTAAGCGAAAATAAGGTATTTACCAAACATGTCAATATGTCTTATAAGCCACTTTGACCCCTTGCCAAACATGCTCATACAGAGAGCGCATCTGCAATTACCAAAATTAAACATAACCTAGGGTACGTAGGAGCTTTCTGTCTATAGCCAATCTTGCTTAAAATTTTCTCCTCCTGTATTTGAATTGTTACTATGAACTCAATTTACATTTGGCTACTTGCATTTTGCTACTTGCCATAGGTGCTGCAGACACACTAATACATCAGCAATGCAAACTGATGCACCGAACATGAGTTTTATCTTTCTTTCAGTTTCCAAATATCTTTTATCTTGTCTCATTTACTTCACTTGCACGCATATGCTTCCTCTAACAGATTTTGCGTAGTAAATTCGTTGATAAGTTATCATAAATTTTTATCAGATATTCAGGAAGCCAAAATATAATTAAAGAGGTTTGCTTTGGTGCTCCAAAAATAAGATTTTCCCGAACTTTTTAATTGATAAAATTCAAAAACGGTCTAAAAATATGGAGGGTTAGTCTTGTCTTTTCAAGTTTTTCCCTAGTTTCTCTCTCTTTACCATAATAACAGTTCACCTTGTTTTCCTTGTATTTTTCTGTTATTATCTCTTGTTCTTTAACAAAATAACCGTTCAACTTCTATATAAATTGCGATTATCAAAGAAAAAAAACTTCTATATAAATTGCTTAAATATCCATGATTGTGACCAATGTTTTTCCTATTTATTTATTAAAAGTCAGTTAAAGTGTTTAGTTGTGCCCAAGCTATTCCATAAAGATAGAGCACATCAATTTATACTTTGAATCTTATTATCAGTTTTAAATGATGGAATCTTTGGCTATTTAAACCATGAAGAAGAAAAAAACTTGACTCTCGTGCATAACCTGAGCTTAAAGTGTTAATTTTTCAATGGAAATAAGAAAGAGTTTAATATATATTAAATTGGTTAATTAATAATACACCTTGATCTAAAAATTGCGGCAGAAATTTTTACGTAAATATTTAGTTGGAGTTCTAACAAACCATAAAATCAGTTTTTCTATATCTTTTATTTGTTTCCCAAAATAACCCTTGTAGCTATTTGAAATTCTAGTTAATTCCGATTATGGGTGTGGAACACCTCCCAACCGCCATATCTTTCAACTGACGGCTGTAAAAGAGGATTTTACGGAGGATAATTATAAAATTTGCCAACCGTGCTCCTTAGGAGCACTGAAGCTGTCGGCTTAAAACTATAGAAAGACCGGTTAGAGGTTAGAGGATGACATGGGACCCAAGTGGGAAGTTGAGGATTTTGTGCCTACCATTCATGGGAAATTTGGTGGTGGGACCCATGTTTATACATGGTTACATGGTTTCTGGGCGAAGTCTCATCTCATGTTATGTCCTAAATAACTCAAATATAATTAGTAAATAAATATTAGTAAAAGAAATATTTCTTTATTATTTTGTGCGTAATCGGAGATGGAACAGGCTTTGGACTAAATTGACTTAAAAGGATTTAATCATTAGTCCAAACATATTTAATGCTCTATCCATTTTACGTACATTCTTTCAATGTGAGATAAAATCCAACTTTATTTTTTAACCAAATCTAATTCTAATCTTAACCAACGGATACAAGACGCTCCTTAATAGTAAGCTTAACATGGTGAATTTGTACCAGAATTGATGGACTCCTTTCTGGGCAATCTTTTTTTTTTAATTAAAAGAAATGCGCAATCTATTCTAAGAGTGCTATTTTTATTGGCTAAAATATCAGATTAGCCTATAAAGTGACACCCCTATATCTTTAGCCTAAAAAGTGACAAATACGATGACAAATAGGCATTTTCGGTGCCGGAGATAATTTTTAAGTGAAAAATTAAGTAATTTTTACACATAGACCCCCACTCTATCATATTTTCGGATTTATCTCCTCAAGTTTAAAATATGTGAAAGAAAAAACTTCTCTTTCTCTTCCCCCTCTCCTCCCATCCCCCACCATCTCCTCCCTCCTCCTTCCCACCATCTCCTCCATTCTTTTCTCATCCCGATCCTTAACCTCTCCTCTCTCCCACTCTCTTTCTCCCTCCTTTTCCATATCCTCCATATTACTTTCTTTTTTTCCTCTTTCTCCAAATCCATCTCTTCTTAACTTCTTTCACTTCTCTCTCTTCTTTGTCCTCTTTCTCCTCCTTTCTCTCCTCTCTTTCTCTCCCTCCTAATGCTTTAAGTAGAATGTTTTATGTTGGGTTTGAGAAAGAATGAGGAGGACGAGGAGGGGAGGTTGGGGATTGGGAGGAAATTAAAAGAGAAAATGAAGAAGATGGTGGAAAGGAGAACATAAGAATGAGCATGAGAAAGGATGGAGAAGGAGTGGGAGAGAGGAAGGAAAGTTGGGTTGGGGGTTTAGAGGAGAAGAGAATGGAGGAGATGGTGGGAAGTGAGGGTTCTTTTTATAAATTTTAGAAACTTTTTGGGGGGTTAATCCGAAAAATATGATAGAGTAGGGGGTCTATATGTAAAAATTACTTAATTTTTCACTTAAAAATTATCTCTGGCATCGGAAAGACCAATTTGACATCGTAAAAATCACTTATAGGTTAAACTGTCGTCGGTGTCAATTTATAGGCTAACCTGGTATAGGGGTGTCACTTTATAGGCTAATCTGGTATTTTAGCCTATTTTTATTGGTGTGGGGAACTATTAATAATGACTATTGTCAAGGAAAAAATCCAACACGTGATCCACTTTGCTTGCTAGTAACCAAACAAACACCATGAGTTACCTGCAGTCACAAATTAGTCTAGTTGTAGGAGAAGACCAAGATTGTTAGCTTAAGAAGTTCCTATTGAATGCCAATAGATTTTGCATGGGATAAGAATATAATTAATGAAATTGCAACAGAAAGTTACGCCTTCAAATAAAATAAAAGCGGTAGCTCGCAAGCTAGGCAAAACTAAGGAATAAATGAGCCTAACTCCTAAAACTGAAAGTTTTCAGGAACAAAGCAAAGCAAACAACATACAAAGCAATCTAGGATAACGAAAATAACGTGTGACTTATAGCTAAAAGGAACTGAAGAAGGAGATAGCTTCCAAATGAAAGATTACACTTCTGTGATAGCCAGAAGCTTTGCTCATTAGATTCTCTGGTGAAGATAATAATGATGATGCCATGCACCTACATCATGCATTATCTTTTTGTGCTTATAACGGTATACGTAAATAGTGTAAGTTATTACATGTTACAATCCATGATCTACCTGAAACTTTGTTACCAATGATGTTAGTTAATGACTTGGATAAAAGATCTAAACTATATTTGAAAATAGGAGATCAAGTACACAATGACAAAATTGTCCAAAACGTATCATGTGCAAAGTACACGCATGATAGTTTTATCCTAACTATTGTCGAGTATGGTAGTTTAGTAAAGAAAGTTCATAGTGCCGCTCAAAATATTTGTGGTGGTTTTGTGAATTGTACCCATTTATTTACAAACATTGAATTAGAGTATATTTTTTAATCTACTATTTTCTTTCATCATAAGTTTTAGGATGTCTTGAATCCTGACATGCATGCTATTATCCTTAGTCTGTCTTTAGGTTTTGAATGTTAAAGGATGTTCGCAAAGTGAACGGAACAGGTTGAGCGCCCTGCATAGGTCCGAACCTAAGTTGCTCTGATATCATGTCAAATCAAGGGTCATGCCACTATATCAAGACTTCTCAGTTGTAGTAAAGATTATATTTTTATATTTAATAAATATTTGTTGGCACGTGTGATACACAAAGTCAGATGGAGACTCGTGGTAAGAGCTAAGACTATTTACCCAAAACATAGTGAACAAGATTATTATTATTATTATTTTGAGAAAAATATTCTAGAGTTTCAATCTACCATTGATGACTTTTGTATTTTCTGCGTGACATAATAGTTTGGAGATTGGTAATAATTTTTCTCTTCTTTTCTAATTAAAGACAATCATATGCCACTGTTCGAGGACGCAAGACTTGTTCAGAACCTCTTTTACCCTATTTTTATTTATTGTTATGTAATTTATTTTGATCTCTGTATTTTTTTTCAAAACATTGCACCTAAATAGGATAATGTGATCTACTTTTTTCTGTTAAAGGGTACTGATCACTTGACTCTCTTTATATGATGAATAATTTTAATTTGTGGAGAAATTATTACAAAACAAATCACATAATTATCATGCTCAAGATCAAGAGGTAGAACGTGTTAAACATCATAGTATGATCATATTCTGTATAGGTAGTTTCATAATTAGAACGTTTAAGTTACTTATCCTTTTTCCTGAAATAAGCAAAGAATTCAAGTTTTCAAAAGTTAAAAGCATGAGCTCACAATTCTAGCTCAACTCAAGTCAGTTGTCAACAAGCAGTCCCTTCTTTAACGCAACAACTGTATCCACTATTAAAAAAAAAAGTAACAGAAAGTTTTCAACTAACTACATTTTTCGGTGCTCATGTGCATCTCAATCACCTCTAACTTCTTCATCCTCACCAAACCTTCAGCAGTAAAATTGGAAACCCTGTTTTTTTTTCTTGCATGCTCCTAAAACTCTATATAAACCCCCAATATTCTCAACTCAAATCCACACAACACTCTCATTCCTCAATCACCAAACAATCAATCACAATGAGCAAACAAGCCATTTGTAGTTTCCTTCTCTTAGCTCTACTTGTTCTCAAACCCTGCATTGGCAATGCCGAACCATCCAATAACGGGGTTTTTGCCTCGACCAGTGGGACCCACTTCATGATGAACGGGCGACCATTCTATGCTAATGGGTTCAATGCTTATTGGATGATGTACATGGCAGGGGACCCGACAACAATATATCAAGTCTCCAATGCATTTCAGCAAGCGACAAGTTATGGACTTAATGTTGTCAGAACATGGGCTTTCAGTGATGGAGGTTACAGGGCTCTGCAGGTTTCTCCTGGAAATTATGATGAGAATATGTTCAAGGTATATAACAGAATATACAGCTAGCGATTATAAATTTTCATGTTTGGTTATTGATTTTTGTGGGTTGCATTTTGTCAAAGGACCATGTTAGTACACCAAAACTCTTAAGTTATATGGTGAGTGTTGAGGCTTGTAATTTTATATTCTAACACATTTTATTTACAGGCATTGGACTTTGTAATTTCAGAGGCAAAGAGAAATAGGGTTTATTTGATTCTGAGTTTAGTGAATAACTGGGAGGGATATGGAGGAAAGAAGCAGTATGTGCAGTGGGCTAGGGATCAAGGGCAGTGGTTGAATTCTGATGATGATTTCTTCAGAAATTATCTCACAAAGCAATTCTACAAGAATCATATCAAGGTAATATATATACAAAATCTTCGTTAATTCGTAATATCCTATTTGGTATTCTTTTTACTTATTATTTCCATGATTCAGGCTATTCTCACAAGGGTGAACTCGATAACGGGAGTAATGTACAAGGATGATCCTACCATCTTTGCATGGGAGCTCATGAACGAACCCCGTTGCCAGAGCGATTACTCTGGTGCAACTCTACAGGTTTAAAACAAAGACTATGTACAAAATTTACATGGATAAAACTTGTGCTATACTGTAAAAATTTTAATAATTTTTCTTATGAATGCGTTACAGAATTGGATATCAGAAATGGCTAGTTATGTGAAATCGATCGATAGCAACCACATGCTTGAAGCTGGGCTAGAAGGATTCTATGGGGAATCGAGACCTGACAGGAAACAATACAATCCTGGTTATGAAGTTGGGTCTGATTTCATCGCCAACAATCAGATTCCTCAAATTGATTTCACTACAATTCACATCTACCCTGATCAATGGTGAGTATCCTTAGTTTCTATAGCGTGCTCTGCTACAAAAGAAGTTTAAATTGATCACGAAACCTCCGAATCCTTGGTTGTACCGAAATTCTACAGTTGTAGGACCTACAAATAGAGATGTCATTGGTCGGCATAACAGATATATGACATTTCTCTGCAATTAAATATGTTATTGGTCCATATTGGAAATTTTTAGGATCTATCTATAGTCAAGGATATAGAGGATTCCTAGTCTCTCTTACAATTGTCCTAACTTTTTGCATTTAGTAGTGCAAAAAAAGGTGCTAGAAAACATTGCATAGTTATATCTATACAACATATGCACCTATTTTAACCACATATAACCCTCACAAGCAACAATTTGCATGAATATACCCTTCAGATATAACATGTTACATTCATACAGGATCAATGGTGCTGACGATAGTGCACAAACAACATTCCTCCAGAGTTGGATTACATCACATACGCAAGATGCAGGATCCTTAGGAAAACCACTCATTATCACTGAATTTGGAAGATCATCCAAGCAATTCGGCTCCGCTCAGAGAGATGCATACTATTGGGCTGCATATAACACAATCTATGCATCGGCGAGATCTGGTGGTGCTTGCTCCGGCGCTCTCTTCTGGCAGTATCTAGGCCAAGGAATGGATAACTTCAGAGATGGGTATGAAGTTGTTTTCCAAGATTGCCCCTCAACGGCAAGTATAATTTCGCAGCAGTCTCGAAGGATCGAGAGCCTGAATAATCCCATGACTGTATCTAACACCAAAAAACTTGAGAAGCTCAATAACTAGCTAGGAGAAATATTATGTTATACAAAAGAAAAATATTATGCTATATTATGTTATACGGATGTGTTGAGAATCGATGTCGTCGTTTGGCTCAGAAGCCTGCTTCAATCAGTCTCGATTGATCCTTCTCAAGTGCACCACCAAGGATACAAGGGCACAAAGCCACACAGTCTCTCACAAAGAAAGGGGGGGATCGCACAAAGCAATGGACGGAGAAAAGCCTCACAGAGAAACGGGGAGAGGATCGCACAAAGTCCCTCTCGATCTCCTCAACCTCGAGCTACTACCAACTCTTCTATATATAGAAGAGGGCAGCCGACACGAGAGAGATTTCTAGGGTTTTCGAAAGCAGCCGTCGAGAGGGGGAGGAGAGGAAACTAGGGTTTCGAAGGCAGCGGACCAAAAGAGGAAAGAAAACCGAGGGTCGGGTAAGTAGTAAGTGAGCTGGGCCACTCCATCAAAATGGGCCAGCAGTTCATGGGCCAACTAATAGCAACAATCTCCACCTTTGACCCAAGGTAGTGCACCGAAGAAAAGAACACGGAACTGCAGGACTCATCATCGCCATAACATTACCATTACCTGTATGATCACAAAGAGGATACAAGCAATGGAAGAGAATACACAAAGTAAACTCAGATCACAAAGATCGGGGCAAGATCACCAAGCATGCCAAGTCCACAAATGACCGAACTCTACCAAACGGTCATCGAGTTCAAAGGAAAAAAATCACAAAGCTACTAACAAACACAAAGTAAGTTAATAGGCCACAAAGGCAACACACAAAGCAAGGGAAAAAAATTACCCAATGTCAAAGTTCAAAATTCTTTGACACGAGATAAATTTTTCAGCAGGCAAACACTTAGTACCCATGTCAGCCGGATTAAATTCTGAGGGAATTTTCTCCAACTTCACAATGCCCTTTTCAACTATATCCCGAATGTAATGAAATCTGACATCAATATGTTTAGTTCTATCATGAAAAACAGGATTTTTACAAAGTTGAATAGCAGATTGACTATCAGAAAATACAACCACATTTTTATCAAGAAAACCAATTTCAGATATAAGGCCCCTAAGCCAAATAGCTTCTTTAAAAG
The DNA here is from genome assembly GCA_012295165.1 of Asparagus setaceus. Taxonomy (NCBI): domain Eukaryota; kingdom Viridiplantae; phylum Streptophyta; class Magnoliopsida; order Asparagales; family Asparagaceae; genus Asparagus; species Asparagus setaceus. The sequence continues at coordinate 87,210,580 of CM022702.1, read as the reverse complement.
CTTCAAGAACATACTCGATTCAAGAGTAGATAAAGCAACAATGGGTTGTAGTTGAGATTTCCAACTTATGCAAGAGCCACACAAAGTGAACACATAGGAAGTAGTAGATTTTCTATTATCTCTATCATTTGCATAATTGGAATCTACATAGCCAACTAGTTTAACACCTTCAGAACACTTAGAGAAGGTTAATCCTACATTCACAGAGGATTTTAAATATCTTAAAAGCCATTTCAAGGCATTCCAATGAGGCATACCAGGATTTGACATATATCTACTCAAGCAACTAACTGCATATGCAATGTCAGGTCTAGTGCTAACCATGAGATACATGGTGATCCTATAGCATTCGAATATGGCACCTTCTTCATATCATTTATTTCAGTTTCAGTTTTGGGGGACTGATCCTTACTCAACACAAAATGGGAAGCAAGAGGCACATTCACAGATTTGGCATCAGACATAGCAAATTTACTCAAAAGTTTTTCGACGTATGAACTTTGGTTTAAAACTAGCGTAGATTTGTTTTTGTCTCTAATAATATTCATGCCTAGAATTCTTTTTGCATCGCCTAAGTCTTTCATGTCAAAATTTTCACAAAGACATTTTTGAACATGCTCAATGGACTTCAAACAAGGGCTAACAATCAACATGTCATCCAAATAAATTAAAAGAAATCTGAGCCTGAGTCTATATTTATATAATCTGAGGCAATGATCGTGAGAACTCCTTTTAAACTTTAAAGATTGCATGCATTTATCAAATCTTATATTCCATTGCCTAGGTGATTGTTTTAAACCATACAAAGCCTTTTTTAACAAACACACATGATCAGGCAATTTAGGGTCCACAAAGCCCTCAGGTTGGTGCATATAAATATTTTTGTCAAGGTCACCGTGTAAGAAAGCAGTAGTTACATCCATTTGTTTTAATTCCCAATTAAAATGAGCAACTAAAGCAAGCATAATTCTAACAGTAGTGAATTTGACAACAGGGCAAAAATTTCAGCATAATCAATTCCCTCCTTTTGAGTAAATCCCTTAGCTACTAACCTAGCCTTAAACCTAACACCTTCAGATTCTTGTTTCACCTTAAATAGCCACTTACAGTCCACTACAGAACAACTAGCAGGTTTAGGAACAAGTTTCCATGTTTGGTTAATTCTCAGGGATTCCATCTCACTCTTCATAGCACTAATCCATTCTTTAGAATATTTTGACCTTAATGCTTCACTATAAGTCTTAGGTTCATTGCACTCAAGGGATTCAAACACATTAAAGGCAAACTCGGACATATTACAATCAGTCAAATTGCAATCTCTATATCTATCAGGTTTCCTAATGGTTCTTTTATTTCTATCCCTAGTGAGTTGATAATCATTCAAATCATGCATGTTATCTATTTCACGCATATTATGCTCCACCTCATTAGGAATAATCTCATCTTGATTTTCAATAATTATATCATTCAATTTCTCTTAGGAGGTAATTGATTGATTAATAATAGGCATTTGCTCCACCTCATTTGGAGCATCATTTTCGAAATAGGAACAGTAAAGATAAACAAGGAAATTCATTTTTATTAAAAACAACATCTCTACTTATTACTATCTTAAACCCGGTTCACTCTTATTCCAAAGCCTATAACCTTTTACCCCTTGAGGTATCCTAAGAAAACACATTTCTTAGATCTAGGTTCTAACTTATCAATCCTTTGATGCACATAGCCAAGACTCGAAAATTCTCAAGTTATTTAAATCAAGAGGTTTGCCCGTGAACACAAATTCGGGCATTTCCTCCTAAGGGAACGAAGGAGACCTATTAATCAAATAAGCCGCAAGACAAACAAATTTCTCCCAGAACTTCTTGGAGAGCCGGATGTGGCCAACATAGCCCTCACCCTCTCTAAGAGAGTTCTATTCATCCTTTCGGCAACCCCATTTTCTTTGTGGTGTGTAGGGAACAGTTTATGTCTTTAATACCCCAAGTAGCACACAAGTCATTCAATTGTTTGTTACAAAACTCAAGACCATTATCTGTTCTAAGAGTTTTAATTTTCTTTCCGTTTGGTTTTCAATCATAATTTTCCAATTTTTAAATTTATCAAAAACTTCAGATTTTTGTTTCATGAGTAAAACCCAAACTTTCCTAGAGTAATCATCAATTATGGAAAGAAAATATTGGTTCCCTCCATGCGTAGAAACACTAGAGGGACCCCACACATCAGCATGCAAATATTCAAGTACATCAGTACACTTAGACTGATTAGGAAAAGAAGAAATGGGAAAACTAACCCTATGTTGTTTTCCTAGCACACAAGATTCACAGAAAGGGATGGTGGATATTTTATCACTACCAAAGTGACCTCCTTTATGCAAAATTTCTAATCCTTTATTACTCATGTGACCTAATCTATTATGCCATAAAATAGATTTATCACCTATCACAGAGTTAACAGAATCAAGCACAGGTTCAGCATGACAAACATACAAGTTATTTTGTTTTTCAGCAGTAAAAATAACAAGAGACCCTTTCAGAATTTTCATAACCCCTTTACCCCATTTTCCCTCCAAACCATCATTTTCTAGAGATGCACAAGAAATCAAGTTATAACTTAAATCAGGAACATGCCTAACATTCTTCAAAGTAAACTCAGAACCAGAAGAAAACCTAAGGCATACATCACCAGTTCCTAAAACATTGCTTTTCTTTTCATTTGCCATTGACACAAAGCCATTCTCTATTTTCTTGTAGTTTGAAAACATGTTTTTAAAAGGAGTCATATGAAAAGTACAACCAGAGTCTAATAACCAATCTGATTTACACAAAGAATCAGACAACACAGAGTTCAAATATGCATAATCACAAAGATTATTAATCATGAAAATTTCACCCATTTTGCCCTCACAGACAGCCATATTAGCATGATCATTTTGCTGATATTTCTTAGGTTTAGGACAATCTTTAATAAAGTGACCAGTTTCATGACAATTATAGCATTTTTTAACTTTAAACCTGGACTTAGATCTACCCCTTCCATTTTCAAATTTTTTCTTACTTGATTCCCCATTACTTGCATTCTTTTGGTTATTAGACCTATTCTGAGGCCTACCCCTCACATGCATAACCTCACCAGAATTTTTATTTTCCCCAGAATGTTTTAAATCTAATTCCTTACTCTTAAGACCATTGATCACAATATCAAGGGTAACTTCATCTCTACCATATTTAATAGCAGATTTTACATCACTATATGAGTCGAATAGCATTTAGAAGTGCAATAGGAGTATATTCATCTATATGTTTATCATAGGTTAACTTAATGTCCAAATAAGTTTTGTGAAAACATCTAGGTTCTCCTCAATGTCCTTAGACATATCCAATCTAAATTTGAAAAATTTTTCAAGCAAAAACATTTTCTTGGGTAAAGAGGTTTCAGATATAGTTCTTCAAGTTTATCCCAAAGGGTTTTAGCAGATTCCAAAATTCCAACTTTTCCAAGCACGAGTCGATAAGTTCAAATAAATTGTGGAACATGCATTTTCGTTCATTTCAAATTTTTCTTACTTGATTCCCCATTACTTGCATTCTTTTGGTTATTAGACCTATTCGAGGCCTACCCTCACATGCATAACCTCACCGAATTTTTATTTTCCCGAATGTTTTAAATCTAATTCCTTACTCTTAAGACCATTGATCACAATATCAAGGGTAACTTCATCTCTACCATATTTAATAGCAGATTTTACATCACTATATGAGTCGAATAGCATTTAGAAGTGCAATAGGAGTATATTCATCTATATGTTTATCATAGGTTAACAATGTGCGAAATAAGTTTTGTGAAAACATCTAGGTTCTCCTCAATGTCCTTAGACATATCCAATCTAAATTTGAAAAATTTTTCAAGCAAAAACATTTTCTTGGGTAAAGAGGTTTACGTATATAGTTCTTCAAGTTTATCCCAAAGGGTTTTAGCGATTCAAAATTCCAACTTTTCCAAGCACGAGTCGATAAGTTCAAATAAATTGTGGAACATGCATTTTCGTTCATTTCAAATTTTTCTTACTTGATTCCCCATTACTTGCATTCTTTTGGTTATTAGACCTATTCGAGGCCTACCCTCACATGCATAACCTCACCGAATTTTTATTTTCCCGAATGTTTTAAATCTAATTCCTTACTCTTAAGACCATTGATCACAATATCAAGGGTAACTTCATCTCTACCATATTTAATAGCAGATTTTACATCACTATATGAGTCGAATAGCATTTAGAAGTGCAATAGGAGTATATTCATCTATATGTTTATCATAGGTTAACAATGTGCGAAATAAGTTTTGTGAAAACATCTAGGTTCTCCTCAATGTCCTTAGACATATCCAATCTAAATTTGAAAAATTTTTCAAGCAAAAACATTTTACTGGGTAAAGAGGTTTCTGTATATAGTTCTTCAAGTTTATCCCAAAGGGTTTTAGCAGATTCCAAAATTCCAACTTTTCCAAGCACGAGTCGATAAGTTCAAATAAATTGTGGAACATGCATTTTCGTTCATTTCACCCTTTTTCTTGATGTCGAAGCCAAATAAGTCCACCAATAGCCCTAACAGACTTCGTTGAATTAAAATACATTTTATTTTTGTTTCCAAATGCTAAAATCAGATTTTCCGTTGAACGGAACCAAACCATATTGAACCATACCATAGTGATTAGTAGCAGACATCCTTCACACAGAAGAATAAGACAAACGATCAAATGAAAATTTTAATTTCAGCGACCAAATGAAAATTTTAATTTCAAATGACCAAATGAAATTTCAGCGACCAAATATCGCAAGTAAACGCAGGATAGGTCCCTTTACGGCGAAACCCTAGGATAGGGTTTCGACCTTACCCACGCTGACGGCGGGCGGGCGGTTCGATGGTCGGAACGGCGGCGGCGGCGGTTCGATGGTCGGAACGGCGGCGACTCAACGAGTCTCTGATACCACTGTTGAGGGTCGATGTCGTCGTTTGGCTCAGAAGCCTGCTTCAATCAATCTCGATTGATCCTTCTCAAGTGCACCACCAAGGATACAAGGGCACAAAGCCACACAGTCTCTCACAAAGAAAGGGGGATCGCACAAAGTCCCTCTCGATCTCCTCAACCTCGAGCTACTACCAACTCTTCTATATATAGAAGAGGGCAGCCGACACGAGAGAGATTTCTAGGGTTTTCGAAAGCAGCCGTCGAGAGGGGGAGGAGAGGAAACTAGGGTTTCGAAGGCAGCGGACCAAAAGAGGAAAGAAAACCGAGGGTCGGGTAAGTAGTAAGTGAGCTGGGCCACTCCATCAAAATGGGCCAGCAGTTCATGGGCCAACTAATAGCAACAGGATGCATAAAAGCCCTTGTTGCTACTGCTCAGACTCATTTCTTGTAACTGCATTCAAGGAACTCTAGAATGTTATAGCATCAAAGTAGCCATTTCTTTTTTCCCGAAAACGAGCAGAAGCTTGACTTCATTGAATGTAAGGTTATGATCTTCTTTGTTTTTAATTTTCTTCCTTTATCCAGTGCATCAAAACCTGCTAGTTTTTTTTTTTTTTTTTTTTTTTTGCAATTGGGGTAGAGATAAGATCATCATCCAAACATGAACTAATTAGTACACTAAATTCTAAAACAGTGCATAAAGTAGATTTGGTGCAACTGGGAGGTTTGCGTTTGCCAAGATAATGCTTTAGTGTAGTAGTATCTATGCACGTAGATTGTGCTGATCTCCAGCTTTTTTCAAAGGCAGCAGATACATTGATTATTGGTCCAACAAAATTTTTCGAGCTGTTTGGTTTGTAAATGTTACAACGACACCACCAGCATTTATATTCAATGTGAATCTAGCGCTTGTTACAGTGTTATAGGGTCAGTTGGATTTACAACCTACTGTTATGGTTTTAATAATTGTAACCAAAAAGTTGTAAATGCTGAATCAAATTGACATAACAGTGACAGACAACTATCTACAAGTTGTAAGTTATTAGTATTCTCACTTTTTGAGAGGTTAATGTTGTCCCCTTTCATGTAACCAGAGATTAGAATCGCACTTGCAGTGACATTACCAACAAATTACTGATTAAAATAGGGCACGTATATATATTTTTTAGTGAAACTGTGAGCAACTGTCCCCGCATTCCATTACCGCGTTCCATTAATAAGATTTTAATGAAACAAAGCGAAGAGTACAATGCAAAAAGGAAGAAAATGAAAAAAAAAGCCACAAACAAAATCCACATAAAAAAGCCGAAGCTAAACTGTGGTGAAATAACAAAAAATCTCTAGGCTGAATAGATAATAATCTCTATTCCCTAGACTCATGAAGCTCAGTAACTAAGACTGAACAGATAATAGGGTACGTATATTGCTGTTGGTAGTTGAAGAAATAATGTGCTAAACATACATTTTACTATAATTAAAGTAGTGATACTAGAGAAATAGCTAGCTTTGTTTGGAAATCTATAGGCTCCTTAGTGCAGCAACTATGAAAGAGACATATGAGAACTCATCTCTAAAAATTTGCTATTTGAGCATATTTAGATGTTGAAAGTAAATGGAACGTTAAAAATAGAGAATGTACTTTCTCAAGAAAGTACTATACACTATTACTTTCGCTTTCGCAAAATCCTATTTGGATGGTAGAAAGTAAGTAAAAGGGAAAGTCAAGGTAGTAGATAATGTGATATTTACTTTTTCTTCTTGTGTTTGGTTATCATGCATGGAAAATGATAGCAGAAAGTGGATAGTTAAAAGTAAAATAATATGTGAAAAATTAAAAAATATAGTTTCTCTCTCTCTCTCTCTCTCTTAATTTTTGAGAAAGTGAAAGGGGCTAAAATATTGATGTGGCATCTGTTATTTTCCAATCACTTTTCATGTACTTTTCATGTACCAAAGGGGGAGAAATAGAAAGTGGAGTCACTTTTCAATCTTTAATCCACTTTCAATTTCCTTTCGCATTATGCAAACACGCCCATAAATAACTCAATCTTTTATAAACCTACAATTGATTCCTTAATTAGTCAATGTGGGACTAATGGATCCTTAAATACCACCATGCTTATGCAGCCCCAATGTTAAGCGGGCTGGCTGTGCACTAGTTTACTCATGTTCGAACATTGCAATCCCAACATCTCCCATGTGACTTTGATTTGGAGTAGTCTCAAGCAGATAGTACAATACCTCTGTCATTGCTAGTGCCTCTTATTTATGTTAAAGTACATTTTCTGTATATCAAAACTCTAAAGTTGTGGTGAGGATTGAGGTTTATACTTTTATACTCTAACATGCACCCGAGTGTCGAACACTGCTTTTTTATGGACCGAAAATCGGTGGGATTTAAACTTGGTTGCTCTGGTACCATGTCAAAGATCTCTATTACTATACCAAAACTCTAAAGTTGTGATGAGGGTCAATGTTATAATTTTATATAAAAGGATTCTAATCAGAGCCGCCCTTCTAGATGTTGGGTGATTACAAAAAAGCATAGTATATAGCTTTTCAATTAGCCCACTAACCACGTGAAAGGTATAGATCACTCTATTCTATGAGATTGTTCTGTAACAAAGCTAAATTTTAGTTATTATATCTATGGTATAAATCACCCCTCTACTATAGTGGTGGTTCTCATAGAATTTCTATTCATAGGAGTGCCCTTCTGGCTACAACAAACCTTGGTTAAATTTCCTCCTCCTATTTTTGAATTGTTATAAACTCAATTTGCACTTGGGTATTTGTATTTTGCTACTTGCCGTAGGTGTTGCAGACACTGAATATATCAGCAATTCAAACTGATGCAACGAACATGAATTTTCCTTTCTTTCAGTTTCCAAACACGTTTTGTCTTTGTCTCATTTATCTCACTTGCACGCATGCGCTTTATTTTCTCTAACTGTTTTGGATAGTAAATTTGCTATTAAGTTATCATAAATTATTATCAGATATTGAAGAATTAAAAAAATTAATTAAATTCAGGACTTGGAGTTAAAAAAGATATCTCATAGGAAGATGGTGTTATGTTTTCTTTCTAAAAAAAAGGTTGAAATTGTAGGAAACTGCAGGTGATGGTTGGAGGTTATGGGATGACATGGGACCCAAGTGGGAAGTTGAGGATTTTGTGCCTACCATTCATGGGAAATTTGATGGTGGGACCCATATTTATCCATATTTTCTGGATAAACTCGCATGTAATGTTTTGTAATTAATTCATGCCATTAGTAGAAAAAAATATTATCAAAAGGAAATATTTCTTTATTTTTCTGGTTAAATAATATTCTTCATAGTGAGAAATATTGTTAATTGTTAGGATTGAAATGGCTTATCAACTGAGATGGTATAGACTAATTAATCTGCTTGGACCCAGTTACTAACCAAACCCACACTTAACTGAATTGATGTGAAACACTCCCTAACAATAGGCTTACGGTGAAGTTTGTACTTATATCTATCAATGTAAATGTAGAGTGCTATATTTATTGGTGTAGGGAACTATCAATAATTAATGACTCTATTTTAAGACGGAAAAAAAAAATCCAGTATGTGATCCGCTTTGCTTGCTCTCTACTTAATTACCAAATACCTGGAGTTACCTGCAGTCACTAATTAGTCTAGTTGAGGGGAGATATAGAAGACAATGTTAGCTAGTTTTTTTTATTTTATTTAATAACCCAGCCCAGAATTGAACCGAAGATCGTGGGATCTATTGTACAATGTTAGTTAGCTTAAGAAGATTCAACTTAAGTGCCATACCTATGGATTTGCACTGGGATAAGAATGAGATTAATGCAATTGCAACACAAAAGTTACATCTTCAAATAAAATGGAAGTGGTAACGCAAGGCAAAACTACTTAGGAATGAATGCGAGTAGCTAACTCCCAAAACTGAAAGTTTTCAGGAAAAAAAGAAAGCAAACTAGGAGGAGAATAAATTCATGATACAAATGAATCTAGGATAACAAAATAACGGATGCTAGCAACTTAAAGACTTTTATGATAACCACCCGGCAGTTGCTCATTTGGTACTTTGGTGAAGATAATGATGATGCATGCATATGCATATATCTTTATTTTCTTCTTATAACGGCCTTACGTGAATAGGGCAAGATATCACATGTTTATATAGTCCATTATCTACCTTAAATTGCTACTGATGGTGTCAAACTTGGATAAATGATTTAAATTATATTTGAAAATAGGAGATAGGGAGAGGCTATCATAGAAGATATATAAAGTTAAATAATGACGAATTTGTGAAAACATGTCAAGTGCAAAGCATAAGATAATTTACCCTAACTGTTGTCATGTATGGCAGTTTATTTTTTTTTTTTAAACAGCGAAACGGTCCTACTTGATCTCACCTGGCACTTGTGCCACACAAAGTTAGATCGGTACTGGAGCTGCAAGCTCAAAATTGATCTGAATGTGTACTCAAATATGTGGAATGAGTATTTTCGGAAATTTGTTTTGAGAAAATAATTCTAGAGTTTCAAGTCATTATTGTCAATTTCTATATATTCTGTGCGAAATGAGGGTTTGGAGATCGGTAATTATTTTAATTTTAGTCTCTCTTTGTTTAGTTATAAAAGATCATCTACAACTCATTACGCAAGAAAATCATCTTTTAAGATAATCACACGCGGTATTTTGAGAGATCTCAAGTTTGAGATCTTCTCTGTTTCAAGCTTTGTAATTTCTTGTGGTCAAATAAGAAATTATTTGTGCTGCTCCCGTAGACGTAGGCAAGTTTGCCGAACCACGTAAATCTGTTGTCTCGTCTCATTTACTTATTGTTTTTGTATTCGCTATTGCTTGTAAGTTGGTTAGTTTCTCTCGGGTTAATTAACTTGGGCGGTGTGAAGCGTCACCTCGACTCCCAACAATTGGTATCAGAGCTACAGCTTGTTACAATTGGTATCAGAGCACTTGATCAGATTGGTGGTGGTAAAGCTTCCGATTTGAGGTGGTGCTTGGCTATTGTGTGGAATTCCTGAGAGAAGCGGTTTAACTAAAACAAGCGGAGAATGGCGTCTACCAGTAAAATAGTTAAAGTTGGGAAGTATGAGATCGAGAAATTCAATGGGAAGAATGATTTTTCCTATTGGAGGATGCAGATGAAAAATTCGTTGATTTCGTAAAAGTTGCACAAAACTTTGGCGGGAAAAGAGAAGAAGCACAAGGACATGTCTGATGAGGATTGGGAAGAGCTAGATTTGGAAGCACGGGCGTCGATCATCCTTTGCCTTGAAAGGGATGTAGCTTTCTTGGTGGACGGGGAGGAAACGGCTGCGGGCGTGTGGTTAAAGTTAGAGAGCTCCTTCATGACGAAGAGTCTAACGAACCGGATCTATTTAAAATCCAAATTGTACACTTGCAAGATGGAGGAAGGCTCGTCAATCCGGGAGTACATCAACAAGTTTGATAGGATCATATCAGACTTAAAAGACATAGATGTGAAAGTAGGAGATGAGGATGAGGCGCTTCTACTACTTCTGTCTCTGCCGAAGTCTTATGAGAACCTGGTGCAAACACTGATGCTTGTAGGAGACGATCTGACGATGGATGAAACTAGAACGGCGCTTCTAGCGGATGATCTTCGAAAGATTGTAACCAGTGACATGACTACTGGTGGTAACAAAGAACAAGCGCAGGGATTGTTTGCTAGAGGAAGGAGCAATGAGCGAGGAAAAGGCAAGTGAGGAAAGTCTAGATCAAAATTGAGACCTCTTGCGGAGAGACCGTGTTTCAAATGCGGTGAGCTAGGGCATTTCAAAGTCAATTGTCCTAACAAGAGAGTAGGTGGGAAGAAGAACAACAACAAGACTGAGAGGCGAGAAGGCAAGGAAGAGGCGAGCTACGCTTCAGGGGAAGAGAGTGATAAGGAGTGCTATGTCGTCACGGGTGACGAGGATATCTCCGGAAAGTGGATACTTGATTCTGGTTGCTCTTACCATATGTGTCCAAATAGGAAGTGGTTTACTACCTACAGAGGCATTGATGGTGGAACCGTATTGATGGGGAACAACCATGCTTGTAAAACGGTGGTGTAGGCGTTAAAAACTGCTTATCAATACCCAAACAAGACTCGTAAACGGTGGGTTGACAACCGACGATCCATCCGACGGCGCCGACCGTAACGCCCGACGCGGATTACGCCGCAAAACGCATAAAGCGAGTCGACGAACCCATGAAGTGAGTCGGCGAGGCGTACGAGCCAGCGAAACGACGCGTCGTGGAGAAAACCCGACGACGAAGCTCAACGAGGCGAGTTGGCTAAATTCAAACGTTGACGAGACGGAATCAACCGTACTTAGTCCGTCGATGCAAACGAACCGTTTGAGCTCTGAAAGTTGATCGGACACGGACTCGAACACAATGGCGACATCACCGGAGCAAAACTAAGCCCGGAAGACCGAAGAATCGACGAAGAATCGACGGAGAGTCGACGGAAAACGACGCGAGACGACGGAGCGCCAAGGACAAGCGCAAGACTCGGCCAAGTGGCCGAGCCACCCGCTATCGCTACACTTTGTTTTGTATAAATAGGGGGGGTCTTGCTCATTAAAGGGGATTTTTGGATTTTGGCGGACTTCTGAAGAGCCCTCGCGAGATCTACGACGACGGTTCCGGAAAGCACCGGCGAGCTCAAGTCCAATGACGCCGATCTATAGGCGGAAGATAAGCAAACTTCGGGTCGAACTCTGAGATACCCTCTAGGTTAAGCTTCGTCGTAACCTCGGGGATAGCTGTGATTTCTCCTTGTAGATCTCACCGCTCGGCAATCCTCTCCTTCGTGAGTGTGATCCCATGACGATCCTCTCCTTCGTGAGTGTGATCCTCAGCGCTTCGCTTCCTTCGCGGAAACGAGCCCTCTACGCCTCAGAAGTTCCGTAACCCGGTTTACACCAGGATCGGAATTGCGCGGTGGTCAACGGACGAACAAAAAGTCCCCGGCACAGGCAAAGAACCCACGCAAGCGAGGATCCCGTAAAATAGAGCTCCTCGTGTTTGTTCACAAAAGGAAGAAAGTTGTAATTTTCGTTTTCATTGTACGCCTAAAATAAAGGCATTTTCTTTTGTTTGAAATTTTGTTGTAGGCCAACGAAGCTGTAAACAAGTTCAAACGAGCAATGAATAACAAACCAACTTTCCCCGCGAACAAGCCGGGCGAATTACGTAGAGCCAACGGCTTCAATTAAGAAGCCGTCGTGTAAGTAGCCGCGGATCGGATCCGGTCGAAGAAGAAGTCAAAGGCCTCAGGGCGGATAGGAAAAAATTTCGGTGCCGGACCCGAAAGGGGCGCTGCCCCTTGACCCCGCCCGCTAACCGGCTAGCGGGACCGCAAAACTTCTGCGTAGGGTGTAATAATTATGCTCCAGCCGAAGTCAACCGAATCCAAGTTGATTCGGGTTCCACAGGAGTATCATACTATCGTCCTTGTCGGTCGTCCTCCCCACAAATCCGTATGATCTCCACGCAAGAAAGATCCGTTTGTCCTCGGCTCCGGAACTTTAAGGCGAGGATCTTAACTCCGCCATTGCCGAAGTTGCACCAAATGGCATCCTTCCGGCATCCAAGATCGCCGGATCTACGCAGGAGATCACCGCTGATGGCGTGCCGACTCTCTCAAAGAGAGCCCGCCAGAGGCGACGTCAACGCCTGACGCGTGAGTTCGCCAAGGCCCTGGAATCAGTCGAGGATGTCCGCTACAAAGTGGATCTGAAGTCCAGGAGAGGTCAAGAACCTCATCAACAGGTGCACGGAAACTCCTCCAAGCCGTTAACAAATGATTGGGTCCGCGTCAAACGGAACCGATCAACACTTGAAGTGGACACACACGGGCTCTAGTTCAGGAGGCCCGGATGTAGAAGAAGGGAGAAGTGGACAAGAAGCCGCCGAAAATGCGCCAAGTTTGGAGTCCGAAATCCGGAACAACGATTACGGCGAAGGCGAAGCGTCGATCAAGAATCGCCACCTCAAACCGATTCGACTAAGGCTCGGCCGCCACGGGGTGACTTGATTCAAAAGAAGATCACACCTCCGGCGATCTCATCCAGATCTCCATCCAGCTCTGTGCTCGCTTCGGTCAATCCTGTTGGCGTATCCCAGAGCAAGAAAACGGTGTTAGAGCGCCTCGGCCCGTTGCACGATGATCGAGGTAAAATTTCGATCAAGGATTGTTTGGGCCCGCTGAAGAGGCCCCGACCAACTCACGGTGATGGGGGTCCTACCCTCTCGCCATGATAAGAAGATTCTGCGGTACTCTCCGGAATTGGATCGAAGTTCGAGAGCCCGTCGAAACTTTGCGCTCGCAAAGGCGAACGTTGAGACGAGTGACTCTTGGAACCTCTGATAATGTGGCTCATCCTCAGAAGGAGACGTTTTCGTCTGACGACGATGATGTTATACCTGAGAAGTCGTACCAACACACGAGGGGTTGCTCCGGCATTCATGCCGATGAGTGGTACTATCATGCTGGGGGTACGAGTAAATCTCGAAATAGAAGTTCCCCCGAATTGGACACGCACTGTCCGTGTTCCAAACTAATCAGGGCGGTGTTGTCAGAATGTAACGCACCAAGCCATCCGGCGTCGGTCTTTGATAGGCTTGGCAACAAAATGCCAAAACCCAAGTCAAGATGCTTCGGCGGAAGAAGATCGGAGTCTCAAGGCGATGAATTTTCAAGGGTAGCCACCAATAAGACCAGCAGAGGGTTGGGTTATGTATCTTCTTCAGAAGACGAATGTTGCTGGTTCATTGACGACCAAGTGTCCGACGCAGGAGACGAACATTCATTGGATTCCTCCACTTGGGACTCTGATGTTAGCATCGATGAAATTTTCAAGGGGTTAATGTCAAATATGGCTTCAGTTGATCCTGCTACTGTTGAGAGTGATGAAGACATGCCAACATGGGAAGACCCATGGATCCATCAACTCCAAGAGCAGTTTGGGGATAGGTTCGAACAAAGAGAACCCCCCACTAAGGATGAGGTAGTCCAGGTTAATATGGGTGATGAAGAGCATCCTAAGCTCATTAATATCAGCAATACGCTCTCCTTGGAAGAAAAGGAAGAGTTGATTGCCCTAATTAGGGAGTATATCGATGTATTCGCCTGGAGTTATGAGAACATGCCAGGACTCAACCCTAATGTGGAGACACATCGCCTCAACATCAAGGCGGAGGTCAAACCTGTCAAGCAACAGCAAAGACGGTTTCGTCCACAAATATTGGAGGCAATCGTTGACGAAGTGAAGAAACTCATAGAATCGGGATTCATCGAGGAAATTCAACATCCGGATTGGGTGGCGAATATAGTCCCGGTCATGAAGAAAAATGGGTCGATTAGGATCTGTGTCGACTACAGAGACCTCAACGCGGCTTGCCCGAAAGATGACTTTCCTCTTCCAATCACCGATGTCATAGTCGACAATACGTGTGGATTTGAAAGAATGTCGTTCATGGATGGTTTCTCGGGGTATAATCAAATCAAGATGCACCCCGATGACGCCAAACACACGCCGCTCGTAACTTCATTGGTATATTTTGTTACACGGTCATGCCGCTCGCTTAAAGAACGCCGTGCAACATACCAATGAGCAATGACGGAGATTTTCCAAGATCATCTCCGGAAAAGCGGTCGAATGCTCGTCGGCGACTTAGTCGTAAAAAGCCGTGACAAAGGAGATCACATCAAAGATCTTAGAACGGTATTCGAGCTCATGCGAACTCATCAGCTAAAGATGAACCCTGCCAAATCCTTCCTTGGGATGTCTAGTGGCAAGTTCCTCGGCTTTGTCGTCACAAATAAGGGCATCCACGTTGATCCTGACAAAGTGAAGGCAATTCAAGAGTTGCAACCTCCGAGAAATCTGAGAGAACTCAGGGGGTTACAAGGGCGATTGGCGTACATCCGACGGTTCATATCGAACCTATCTGGGAAGTGCCAACCGTTCTCCAAGTTGAACAAGAAGGGCGTGTCGTTTATTTGGGACGACGCATGCCAGAAAGCGTTTGAAGAGATAAAATCGTATCTCGCTAAACCTCCTGTTCTTGTTGCACCGCAGTCGGGAAAACCGTTCCTGATCTACGTCAAGGCAACGGATCACTGGCCTTTACCGCAGATGACGATGGCAGCCGTCACGAACAGGCAGTGTATTACCTGAGCCGAACATTGGTCGGCGCTGAGTCTCGATACCCAATGGTCGAGAAGCAGTGCCTTGCATTAGTGTTCGCAACTCAGAAAATGCGACACTATTTAGTCGGACAGACGATTTATGTTATCTCTAACGTAAATCCGGTCCGAATATTTATGACCCAGCCGGCCTCAATGAGTTGGCGTTTGGCAAAATGGGCTTTGCTTTTGTCCCAATATGACTTGCACTTCAAACAACAGAAGTCAGTCAAAGGACAAGCGATTTGCGATCTCTTGGCTGCCAACCCGACAACGGACGCAGTGAAGCTATATGATGATCTCCCGGATGAAGTTCAGGAAGTCAACACTACATCGCACCAACAAATATGGCGATTGTATTTTGACGGAGCTTCTCGGGCCACTAATGTGGCAAGTACCCCCGGACGTTCTAAAATCTCCGCTGGAGTCGGAGTTGTCTTGATTTCCCCGGGGAATCATGTCATGCCCCGTGCTTATTCACTCACCAAACCTTGTTCCAATAGCGTAGCGAATACAACGCGTTACTTATCGGACTTAGCTTCGCCAAGGAGCTGGGGGTCGAATATCTCGAAGCATACGGCGATTCACAACTGATAGTTAAGCAGGTTCGTGGTGACTACGAGGTTTGGAATCCGGATCTAATCCCCTATCATCAGATAGCTGTTGAAATGGCGGACTCATTCGAAGGATTCTTCATCGAATATATCCCACGCCTCCAAAACGCTCACGCAGATGCACTGGCGGCGTTAGCTGTGTCGTTAGCACAACCTTCCGAGACCGAGCAACTAGTTACGGTCAGGACTCACCAACTCTTCGTACCATTATACGATGAGGCACAAGAAGGTAAGGGGGTAGTTACCAAAGAAGTACATGCAACCCAAACCAAGTTGGAGCCGAGATTGGCTTTCCTATCATCGACACGCCTTACATGGTATTCTACCGTAAGACGGAAGGAGAGAGAGTCAATCCGCTAAGAGCTCCAAGATTCTTTTACGACACGTAAACCCGTGATGCTATATCGCCGGGGTACGATGGTCTTTACCGATGCCTCTCAAACAAAGAGGCGTAAGAGGTCCTTTGGGAAGCACACGAAGGTGAATGTGGTGCGCACTACCGTCCTAAGCTCTACGAGCTAATCAGAGAATGGGCTACTTTTGGCCCACGATGATTAATGACGCAGCTTGAGTACGCCGAAATGCCATGCGTGTCAAATTCCGCGAATTATATGCATCACCGCCGAGCAATGTGATCCTTCGCCACATCCCGCCATTCGAGACATGGGGAATGGACGTTGTAGGTCTCATTTTTCCTCCGCCGCTAAAGGAGATCGGTTTATTCTAGCGATCACCGACTACTTCTCCAAGTGGTGAAGCAATCCCACTAAAAGAGGTCAAGGCGAAGTACCGCCGCCGATTCATCAAACACCATGTCATCTATCAACATGGTGTCCCAAGACGGATCGTGCATGACAACGGTCCCCAATTTATCGGCAATTCTTTCATCGGGTTTTGCGAAAATTCAAGATACAAGATGTCTCGTCGGCGGCTTATAATCCGGCGGCGAATGGGTTAGGCGTTCAACAAGACGATCATCAAGATTTTGTCGAAGCTTGTGAAGAATAACAAGCGAGGCTGGGATGATAAACTTCGGGCTTACTCGGGCATATCGCTGTGATGCGTCGTAGGCGAGGAGCTACCGTACTCTACGGTCTACGGGTGTGAAGCAATTCTCCGCTGGAAATCCAGATTCGTCACCTCGCGTGCGCCCAGCAGAGATGGCGACGAAGAATAACATCAAAAGCGTCTCGAAGAACTTGAGATGTTAGATGAGAAGCTCGAGACTCAACAATGCATTGAGTTCTATCAAGCTAGAATGTCGAGGGCTTTCAACAAGAAAGTTCGACAGAGAACCTTTAAGGAGGAGATCTCGCCCCGCCGCCGACGACCGATAATCCTCACCTCTAAAAAGAAAGGTAAATTGAACCCAAATGGGAAGGACCGTTTATAATAGACACGGTCTATTCAAGCGGTGCATATCATATATCACCTGAGAATGGCGGCCAGGCAATTAATCTTAGATAAATGGGAAGTTTACGAAAAGTATTATCCTTAGTACATTGGGATAACCCATTTTGATGGGAAGTTCCTCAAAGAATATCTCACTCATATTCATGAGGATAACCCTAAATTATTGTGTTTTCCTCCAAAATTCTCTCACCGATCAAATTCATTGGCGGTGGGCCCACTAAAATCTCCTGGTCCAACCACGGCAAATTCCCCTCTCGATTCCTTCCACTTAACGAGAGGTCCACTTCAGATTCAGTTAGCAATCCTACAAAAGCGAAAGCTATCCATACACTTCCAAGATTCTCGGAGTGGAGCCCCCACTCTTAGTTTCTCATCGGGAAATAGAATACATTTTTTCTTTCCCACCTTCACCTGGAGATAGGACACATCCTTCCTCTTCAGAAGCAAGAGATAGAATACATTCTTCCTCTCTTGTCTTAGATTCTCGGAGTGGAGATCCCACTCTTAGTCTCATCTTTCAAGAGTCTCAAAATGGAGATCCCATTTTTAGTCTCTCCCACTGGAAACAGGACAAAAATCCTTCCTTTCTAATATCCGGAGATGGGAGACAAGATCCTCCTTCCTCTCCATCAATAAGAGATAGGATACAAAACCTTCCTCTCTTGTTCATCACTTACCCGGAGATAGGAGACAAGATCCTCCTTCCTCTCCACTTTCGGGAAATAGAATACATTCTTCCTTTCCCACCTCAATCAACCTTAGTCCGGTTCAACCCTTCTCGGTCAAAGAAGGGGCGGGATTCATCTTGGGGTATTTTATCCGAAGCCTAAGAAGGGATAAAGCCAGCGCCTTACAGCGTTGCGGTTTAGTCTTTCTCCGATTGAAGAAGACACGAGTTGATTAAGGGCATTTTATCCGGCCTAAGAAGGGATAAAGCCAGCGCCTTACAGCGTTGCGGTTTAGTCTTTCTCCGATTGAAGAAGACACGAGTTCGATTCGGGGCATTTTATCCGAAGCCTAAGAAGGGATAAAGCCAGCGCCTTACAGCGTTGCGGTTTAGTCTTTCTCCGATTGAAGAAGACACGAGTTGATTAAGGGCATTTTATCCCAAAGCCTAAGAAGGGATAAAGCCAGCGCCTTACAGCGTTGCGGTTTAGTCTTTCTCGATTGAAGAAGACACGAGTTCGATTACGGGTACATCATCCGAAGCCTAAGAAGGGATTAAGCCAGCGCCTCACCGCAGCGTTGCGGGCGATCTCTTGCGAAAAAGAGTACCAAGCCTATGTATTCAATATCATAGCAGCGAGTCTAGAAGAGTTTCATTCTTCGGCCTAGCGTCCGCGTCGCGGAGCAGTTTGGACAATCCGCACGCTAGCCCAATTCAAGCGGTAGTTGGTAAAGGCTCATCAAACCCGTTGAAGGCTGGGGTTGGCCAATAACCCTAAAGTCAACAGCGTTGCGGTTTAGTCTTTTAGATTGAAGAAGACACGAGTTCGATTCGGGGTACATCATCCGAAGCCTAAGAAGGATTAAGCCAGCGCCTCACCGCAGCGTTGCGGGCGATCTCTTGCGAAAAAGAGTACCAAGCCTATGTATTCAATATCATAGCAACGAGTCTAGAAGAGTTTCATTCTTCGGCTAGCGTCATGTGCGGAGCAGTTTGGACAATCCGCACGCTAGCCCAATTCAAGCGGTAGTTGGTAAAGGCTAATCAAATCCGTTGGCGGTGAGGGTTTGCCAAAATCCTATAAGTATTATGGTTAATTATTTACGGCGAAATAAAAGAATCATAATAGAGCACAAAAGAGGGCGAAATATGTTTTGCTTTAACTTCGGATACTTTATTGGGGAAAGCTTGTTGAAGTTCCTCACGAGCTCGATACGAAAGTCTCCTCGCTGCCATTAAGGGCCTCCGCAGTCTCCTTCTTGATGTCAACCAGCTTCTGCTCCGAGAGTTCAAATTCCTCGGACACGACCGCGAGAGTCTTTTCTTTGTTGGCCTTCGTCAGCTTCAAGACGATCAGGCCCTCCCTCGCCGCTTGGAGTTCCTGTTCGAGCTCTACCATCCTCGCTTCTCCAGCAGCGACACAAAACCAAAAGTGTCCCACCTGAAGACTAAGCTTCAAAGAATGCTAGCCTCCAATGATGCACGGCCTCGGCGCATGTGAACTTGAGTCGGTAATACTTGAGGCATCACCTGGCTGTCGGCAATGTGGGCTGGGGCGGACTCAATCGCGGATATTCTCCCATGCCGCCTAGCCCTACTCCAAATAGGATTACGAGTATAAACTAGTTCCTAGTTCTTAACGAGAAGTTCCTGGAGAATATTACCATATTCTTAAGGATAACTTCGATAACCCTCAACTTCCTCCCACCGGGAACCTCAAAGAGGGATAAATTGGCCAATTCGGCGGTGCTTATGTTGGCGGACAGTAGCGTTCAACCTTGAAAGAATTCCTCCCTGTATCAATCTTGATTCATGCGTCGCCACAAGAAGGCCAATCGGTCAACGATGCGGAATTGGGATAAATCCCAAAAGAATTCCTCCCGAGGATAATTGTGCTCCAACAAGGAGTATCTGATGGCGGCGCCAACCAGCGTCGTCGTAGAAGGATTCACCGATCAACGGTTCGATCCACGCAGATCGCGACGCCGTCAACGCTGCACTCATCGATTGAAGGCTAAAACCCATATAGTTTGAAGCCAATTAGCGTCGTAGTGAAGAATTCCCGATCAGCGGAGGAATCTCGAGGTCAATTGGGCGACAATCCACCGACGAGTCAACAACAAGAAGGAAACTTAATTAGCTTCTGATTCGAAATTCCAACAACGGTCAAGCAATAAATGCAAAGACCGCAACACCCACAGGGATCCTACAAAGCACCGGAGAACCCGAGAGGATTGGAGGAATCAAATCTGGAGCCAATCTCAAAAGAAATTTATCTACCGACTTACGGTCAAGATCTCGACAACGGTCGGACAAAAATGCGATGCAGTAATGCTTTCGGCAATCCTACAAAGCACCGGAGAGGCTGAAGGGAGATGAGAGATCAAGCGCCAAGGTCATTCGTAAGTCCTATCCGCCAACTAAAGGGGTGAAGGGCTCATCATGTCAAAGCATCCCGGACTCATCAAGAATCGAGGCTGAGATGCTTTGGAGAATATCTGTGGCGTTAAAAGCGCTTATCAATACCCAAACAAGACTTCGTAAGCGGTGGGTTGACAACCGACGATCCATCCGGACGGCGACCGAAACGCCGTCGGCGTGTCTATAGCAGCGCCAAAGCGGTCAGCGAACCCATGAAGTGAGTCGGCGAACGTCTGGCAATGGCGGCGCGTCGTGGAGAAAACCGGCAGCGAAGCTCAACGAGGCGAGTTGGCTAAATTCAAGCGTTGGCGAGGCGGAATCAACCGTACTTAGTCCGTCGATGCAAGCGAACCGTTTGAGCTCACGAAAGTTGATCGGACACGGACTCGAACACAATGGCGACATCAGGAGCAAAACTAAGCCGGAAGACCGAAGAATCGGCGAAGAATCGGCGAAGAATCGGCGAAGAATCGGCGAAGAATCGGCGAAGAATCGGCGAAGAATCGGCGAAGAATCGGCGAAGAATCGGCGAAGAATCGGCGAAGAATCGGCGAAGAATCGGCGAAGAATCGGCGAAGAATCGGCGAAGAATCGGCGAAGAATCGGCGAAGAATCGGCGAAGAATCGGCGAAGAATCGGCGAAGAATCGGCGAAGAATCGGCGAAGAATCGGCGAAGAATCGGCGAAGAATCGGCGAAGAATCGGCGAAGAATCGGCGAAGAATCGGCGAAGAATCGGCGAAGAATCGGCGAAGAATCGGCGAAGAATCGGCGAAGAATCGGCGAAGAATCGGCGAAGAATCGGCGAAGAATCGGCGAAGAATCGGCGAAGAATCGGCGAAGAATCGGCGAAGAATCGGCGAAGAATCGGCGAAGAATCGGCGAAGAATCGGCGAAGAATCGGCGAAGAATCGGCGAAGAATCGGCGAAGAATCGGCGAAGAATCGGCGAAGAATCGGCGAAGAATCGGCGAAGAATCGGCGAAGAATCGGCGAAGAATCGGCGAAGAATCGGCGAAGAATCGGCGAAGAATCGGCGAAGAATCGGCGAAGAATCGGCGAAGAATCGGCGAAGAATCGGCGAAGAATCGGCGAAGAATCGGCGAAGAATCGGCGAAGAATCGGCGAAGAATCGGCGAAGAATCGGCGAAGAATCGGCGAAGAATCGGCGAAGAATCGGCGAAGAATCGGCGAAGAATCGGCGAAGAATCGGCGAAGAATCGGCGAAGAATCGGCGAAGAATCGGCGAAGAATCGGCGAAGAATCGGCGAAGAATCGGCGAAGAATCGGCGAAGAATCGGCGAAGAATCGGCGAAGAATCGGCGAAGAATCGGCGAAGAATCGGCGAAGAATCGGCGAAGAATCGGCGAAGAATCGGCGAAGAATCGGCGAAGAATCGGCGAAGAATCGGCGAAGAATCGGCGAAGAATCGGCGAAGAATCGGCGAAGAATCGGCGAAGAATCGGCGAAGAATCGGCGAAGAATCGGCGAAGAATCGGCGAAGAATCGGCGAAGAATCGGCGAAGAATCGGCGAAGAATCGGCGAAGAATCGGCGAAGAATCGGCGAAGAATCGGCGAAGAATCGGCGAAGAATCGGCGAAGAATCGGCGAAGAATCGGCGAAGAATCGGCGAAGAATCGGCGAAGAATCGGCGAAGAATCGGCGAAGAATCGGCGAAGAATCGGCGAAGAATCGGCGAAGAATCGGCGAAGAATCGGCGAAGAATCGGCGAAGAATCGGCGAAGAATCGGCGAAGAATCGGCGAAGAATCGGCGAAGAATCGGCGAAGAATCGGCGAAGAATCGGCGAAGAATCGGCGAAGAATCGGCGAAGAATCGGCGAAGAATCGGCGAAGAATCGGCGAAGAATCGGCGAAGAATCGGCGAAGAATCGGCGAAGAATCGGCGAAGAATCGGCGAAGAATCGGCGAAGAATCGGCGAAGAATCGGCGAAGAATCGGCGAAGAATCGGCGAAGAATCGGCGAAGAATCGGCGAAGAATCGGCGAAGAATCGGCGAAGAATCGGCGAAGAATCGGCGAAGAATCGGCGAAGAATCGGCGAAGAATCGGCGAAGAATCGGCGAAGAATCGGCGAAGAATCGGCGAAGAATCGGCGAAGAATCGGCGAAGAATCGGCGAAGAATCGGCGAAGAATCGGCGAAGAATCGGCGAAGAATCGGCGAAGAATCGGCGAAGAATCGGCGAAGAATCGGCGAAGAATCGGCGAAGAATCGGCGAAGAATCGGCGAAGAATCGGCGAAGAATCGGCGAAGAATCGGCGAAGAATCGGCGAAGAATCGGCGAAGAATCGGCGAAGAATCGGCGAAGAATCGGCGAAGAATCGGCGAAGAATCGGCGAAGAATCGGCGAAGAATCGGCGAAGAATCGGCGAAGAATCGGCGAAGAATCGGCGAAGAATCGGCGAAGAATCGGCGAAGAATCGGCGAAGAATCGGCGAAGAATCGGCGAAGAATCGGCGAAGAATCGGCGAAGAATCGGCGAAGAATCGGCGAAGAATCGGCGAAGAATCGGCGAAGAATCGGCGAAGAATCGGCGAAGAATCGGCGAAGAATCGGCGAAGAATCGGCGAAGAATCGGCGAAGAATCGGCGAAGAATCGGCGAAGAATCGGCGAAGAATCGGCGAAGAATCGGCGAAGAATCGGCGAAGAATCGGCGAAGAATCGAAAAACCTTGCATGGATTTTTGCGAGGATTGTGTGTACGGAAAGGCGCACAGGGTCCAGTTTCTGAGAAGCAAGTCTACGAGCAGAGGGATACTGGATTATGTGCACACGGATGTTTGGGGTCCGGCTCGGACTACTTCAAAGGGAGGTTCCAGATATTTTGTCTCATTCATAGATGATCATTCGAGGTATGCTTGGGTTTACTTTTTGAAGCATAAGAATGAGGTGTTCGAGACATTCAAGAAGTGGAGAGCAATGGTTGAGAACAGGACGGGAAAGAAATTGAAGACACTGAGATCTGATAACGGTACAGAGTATACAGATGGTGCTTTCAAGGAGTTCTGTGATCGAGGGAATTGTTCGACACCGACAAAGTCAACACCACGCCAGAATGGGGTCGCAGAGAGATCGAACCAACACCGCGGAGAAAGCAGTGAGTATGCGATCTTATGCTGGTTTGGGCAAAGAATGGTGGGCAGAGTCGATTGCTACAACTTGCTATATAGTGAATCGATCTCCACATTCTATATTGAATGGTGATACACCCTACAGGGTGTGGTCAGGGAAGCATGCAGATTATGAGAGGCTCCGGATTTTCGGGTGTACCGTCTACTATCACGTCAACGAGGGAAAGCTTGACGCGAGGGCCAAGAAGGCAATCTTCTTGGGATATGCAAAGGGTGTAAAAGGCTATCGGCTTTGGTGTACGGAAGATTCGAAGTTCGTGATCAGCAAGGATGTTACCTTTGATGAGAAGTCCATGATTGCTAGGGTGCCCAAAGATGATGGTGTTAGGACTGTGGAGACTTCCAAGTCTCAAGTGATTGAAATAGAACCTAACGACCAACCAGGTTCTAGCCATGTTCAAGTGGAAAATCAGGTAGATGATGAGCTTGAGCAGGAGGAGGTTCAGCAGGAGAATACACATGCACTACAACAACAGCAGCTCGAGGATAGCTTGGCTTCCACTAGGCCAAGGCGAGCATACAAGCAGGTACAGAAGCTGGGGGCTGATCAACCCCTGAAGCACTATGGGCAGGTTAATTTGGTTGAGTACGCACTCTCGGTGGAGGATGATGAGCCGGTGTCCTTCAAAGAAGCTATTCGGGATAAAGATAGTGAGAGTTGGTTGGCTGCGATGGAGGAGGAGATGGAATCTCTCCGGAAGAACTAAACATGGGAGGTGGTCCCATTGCCCGTAGGAAGGAAAGCTATTGGTTGTAAGTGGGTGTATAAAAGAAAGGAAGATCCTTCAAAGCTCAGTGGTACAAGGTACAAGGCAAGGTTAGTGGCTAAGGGGTTTGCACAAAGAGAGGGTGTGGATTACAATGAGATATTTTCTCCGATGGTGAAACACACTTCTATTTGGGTGCTGTTGAGTATTGTTGCTCATGGTGATCTTGAGCTGGAACAACTCGATGTTAAAACGGCCTTCTTGCACGGAGACTTGGATGAAGAGATCTACATGCATCAACCTGAGGGCTACAAGGTTGAGGACAAGGAGGATCATGTGTGTCGTTTGAAGAAGTCACTGTATGGATTGAAGCAATCTCCCCGACAGTGGTACAAGCGATTTGACTCCTTCATGCTGAAGCATGGGTTTTCCCGAAGCGACTATGATTGTTGCGTTTACATTCGGAAGCTTCATGGAGGTAATTATATCTATCTCCTTTTGTATGTGGATGACATGCTTATTGCTTCTAAGAGCAGGGTGGAGATAGATAGGCTGAAATCTCAACTTGGTGAAGAGTTCGAGATGAAGGACATGGGCGCTGCTAGAAAAATACTGGGTATGGAGATTAGAAGAGAGCGGGCGAACCGACGATTGTTCTTGAGTCAGAAGTGCTACATAGAGCGGGTGATTGCGAGGTTCGGGATGCAAAGTGCTAAGTCGGTGGTGACTCCATTGGTTCCACCCTTTAGGCTTTCTGGTAAACAATCTCCCACTACAGCGGAAGAGAAGGCGCACATGGAGCGTGTTCCCTATGCTAGTGCAGTTGGTAGCTTAATGTACGCAATGGTGTGTACACGCCGCATATTTCACAGCGGTCAAGTGGTCGAGATTCATGGCGAATCTGGGAAAGGCGACCGAAGCAAAGGAAGTGGGTCCTGAGGTACTTAAAGGGTACCTTTGATACGGGTCTGTGTTTTGGTGGAGAAACATGTCAGATTGATGGGTTTGTGGACTCTGATTATGCGAGCGATCTAGATAGACGACGATCTACTACTGATTATGTATTCAGGATACATGGGGCTCCGGTTAGTTGGCGATCGATGTTGCAGGCTACAGTGGCACTTTCTACTATAGAGACCGAGTACATGGTCATGACGGAGGGAGTGAAGGAAGCATTGTGGTTGTGGGGTCTTCTAGATGATTTGGGGATTGAGCAGGAGAACGTGAACTTGTGGTGCGACAGTCAGAGTGCGATTCACTTGGCGAAGAATCAAGTTCATCATGCTCGTACCAAGCATATCGATGTCAGGTATCATTTCGTGCGGGATGTCATAAAGAAAGGCGATATTTCTCTCATGAAGGTACACACAAATGAGAATCCCGCGGACATGTTAACCAAGGTGGTCACAGGCAGCAAGTTTAAGCATTGCTTGGACTTGCTTCATATCAACCCGTGTTGATGGAGAAGTGCAGAACTACGATTAGCTTGATCCCGGTCAGAGGGTACGTAGGCAACCATGGTACAATGGTGCAGCTGGTTTGGTCTGGGATTGGCCCGGTTTGGCGTTCGCGGTATTCTTCTGGTGTTCGTCTAAAATTTGAGGTTTATCAAATGTTGTACGAGGTGGAGAATTGTGAACGTGGGTGAGGGCATGGGGGACACAGGACTCACCCATGCCCCCACAATGCCTCTCCCATACCCTCCTTACTATCCCATACCTCTACCTCCCCCTACTCTTCCTCTAGCCGGTTCCACATTCACCCCCTTTCTTCTATAAATAGAGAAGGGGTGGAGGAGTTTGTGTGAGGAGGTCGTGTGAAGTTTGAGGAGAGAAAGATTAGAGCGGTGATTTTAAGATAATCACACGCGGTATTTTGAGAGATCTCAAGTTTGAGATATTCTCTATTTCAAGCTTTGTAATTTCTTGTGGTCAAATAAGAAATTATTTGTGCTGCTCCCGTGGACGTAGGCAAGTTTGCCGAACCACGTAAATCTGTTGTCTCGTCTCATTTACTTATTATTTTTGTATTCGCTATTGCTTGTAAGTTGGTTAGTTTCTCTCGGGGGGGTTAATTCAGCTTCCGTGGCGGTGTGGGCGTCACCTCGACTCCCAACACATCTACTACTCTCAGAGGATGTAGGACTTGTACAAAACCTCAATACTTTGGTATATGTAGTTTTGATTGTAATCGTTATGTACACTATTTACTAGCCCGGTGGACATAGGACTTGTTCAGAACCTCGTTGATTCCATTTGTATTTGTGATTGTAATTGTTATGTGATTTATCTCCATCTCTATGCTTTTCTTGATCAGCACTCCTAATAAGATAAAGTGATCTTTATTCTGTTAAAGGGGGATCATTTGACTCTCTTATATATGTAGAAGAATTTATAGAATATATCAAACTGAATCTCTTGTATATGTAGAAGAATTTATAGAAGATCACAAAATGCACACCATCAGGCTCAAGATCCAGAGGTACACTGTGTAAGAAATCATAGTCTGATCATATTCTCATAGTATGGAATGCTTATTCTTTTCCTAAATTGAGCAGAGAATTCAAGTATTTATAATTTAATTTCTTACATGAACTCACACAATTTTAGCTCAATTCAATGCAGTTATCAACTTGCAGTCCTTCTTTAAAACAACAACTGTATCCACTATAATAATTTTTTAAAAAAAAGTAACAGAAAGTTATCGACTAACTACCTTTTTCGGTGCTCATGTGCATCTCAATCACTTCTAACTTCATCCTCACCAAATCTTCAGCAGTGAAAATGGGAAACCCTGCTTTTGTTCTCTTGCACACCTCCAAACTCTATATAAACCCCTCAACATTCTCACCTCAAATCCACACCAAACTCTTCTCATTCCTTAATCACCAACAATTCAATCACAATGAGCAAACAAGCGATTTGCAGTTTGTTTCTCTTATCACTTCTCGTTCTCAAACCTTGCATTGGCAATGCCGAACCTGTCAATAATGGGGGCTTTGCCTCGACCAGTGGGTCCCACTTCGTGATGAACGGGCGGCCTTTCTACACTAACGGGTTCAATGCTTATTGGATGATGTACATGGCGGGGGACCCGTCAACGAGAGATCAAGTTTCCAATGCATTGCAGCATGCATCAAGCTATGGACTTAACGTTGTCAGAACTTGGGCTTTTAATGATGGAGGTTACAGAGCTCTTCAGACTTCTCCTGGCAATTATGATGAGAATATGTTCAAGGTATATAACAATATATAGAGATACTGATTATAAATTTACAGGTTTAGTTATTGATTTTCTTTTGGGTTGATAGGCGTTGGACTTTGTGATTTCTGAGGCTAAGAGGAATGGGGTTTATTTGATACTGAGTTTGGTGAATAACTGGGAGGGGTATGGAGGGAAGAAGCAGTATGTACAGTGGGCACGGGATCAAGGGCAGTGGTTGAACTCTGATGATGATTTCTTCAGGAATTATCTCACAAAGCAATTCTACAAGAACCATATCAAGGTGTGTGTGTGTGCGCGCGCGCATATCTTTGTTAATTCGTAATGTCCTATTTCGTATTTTTCTGACTTATTAGTTCCATGAATCAGGCTGTTCTCACAAGGGTTAACTCGATAACAGGAGTAATATACAAGGATGATCCTACCATCTTTGCATGGGAGCTCATGAATGAACCTCGTTGCCAAAGTGATAACTCTGGTGCAACTCTACAGGTCTAAAATGCGAACTGTAACATTTTATTCATGCATAAAAATTAAACTTGTGCGATAATGTGAAAACTTTGATGCTTACAGAATTGGATATCTGAAATGTCTGGTTATGTGAAATCTATCGATAGCAACCATATGCTTGAAGCGGGACTAGAAGGGTTCTATGGCGACTCGAGGCCTGACAGGAAGCAGTACAATCCTGGTTTTGAAGTTGGGTCTGATTTCATAGCTAACAATCAGATCCCTCAAATTGATTTCACTACCATTCATATCTACCCTGATCAATGGTGAGCTTTCTTAATTCTTACGGCATGCTCTGATCTACCCTGATCAATGGTGAGCTTTCTTAATTCTTACGGCATGCTCTGCATTTAAAAGAAGTTTAAAATTGACTGCCAATCCTCTAAATCCTTGGTTGTATGAAAATTCGACAATCATAGGACCCACAAGAAAAAATGATGCCATTGGGCGGTAGATATGTAGGTTTTCTCCGCAGTCAGGGATATTATTGGTCCGGATTAAAAATTTGTTGGATTTATCTTACAACTCTTCAACTTTTTGCACTTTCCCGTTAGTAGTGCACAAAAAATGCTAGCAAACATTGCATCTGTTATCCATACGGTGAATGCACCTATTTTATCCACATATAACCCTTATCAAGCAATAATTTGCATGAATATACCCTTCAAACGTAACATATTACATTCATTCAGGATCAATGGCGCAGACGATAATGCACAAACAACATTCCTTCAGAGTTGGATTACATCACATACTCAAGATGCGGGATCCATAGGAAAACCACTCCTCATCACAGAATTTGGACGATCTTCGAAACAATTCAGCTCTGCACAAAGAGATGCCTACTATTGGGCTGCATATAACACAATCTACGGACTGGCGAGATCTGGCGGTGCTTGCACCGGTGCTCTCTTCTGGCAGTATTTAGGCCAAGGAATGGATAACTTCAGAGATGGGTATGAAGTTGTTTTCCAAGATTGCCCCTCTACAGCGAGCATAATTTCCCAGCAGTCCCGGAGGATTGAGAGCCTGAATAACCCCATGACTGTGTCTGATACCAAGAAACTTGACAAGCTTAAGAACTAGCTGGGAGAAATATTATGTTATACAAAGGGAAGCTCTTTCCTTTGTTTCTCTTTGTAGAGCATGGCCTTCAGTTCTGACAGCCTGTTCATGCTCATTTCGTGTAACTGTATTCAAGGAACTCTACCTATCATCAAAGAAATTTTTTTTTCCTCTCCCCTGCAAGCGAGCT
Organism: Asparagus setaceus; assembly: GCA_012295165.1. Taxonomy (NCBI): domain Eukaryota; kingdom Viridiplantae; phylum Streptophyta; class Magnoliopsida; order Asparagales; family Asparagaceae; genus Asparagus; species Asparagus setaceus. The sequence goes on along the minus strand of CM022702.1, from coordinate 87,181,425 downwards.
GTAGAAGCTTGAGTTCATGGAATGTAATGTTATTCCTTTTAATTTCAAATTTTCTTCCTTCATCCAGTGCATGAAGGATTCTTCTCGTTTTTTTGCAATTGGGGCTGAGATAAGATCATCATCCAAAATATTAAGAATAGAGCTTTTGGGAAGAAAAGAGACTTCTTTGACTGCTTTATTTATTAAATTAAAGTGTTTAAATAAAAGTGCAATGAGAGAAGTTCTAGAATCTCAACTGATGTGAGACTAAAATAAAGGAAATATAATTATGCATAACTAGTATATTTAACACCCCCGTCAAACTGACGGTGGATAGAACCGTGAGCTTGGATAAAATGCGCCAAATTTGTGTTGTCGAGCAGTGATTCGAATCTGGGTGTAGCGGTCGACGGTGACGTGCAGCACTCGATGATGACGACATGCAGCAGTCGATGATGGTGACGTGCAACTCCGACCTGGTCGGAGATCGAGGGTAGCGGGCCGGCGATCACGAGTGCTGATGAAATCAAGAGGGTTTGCGATGACAAATCAACATGAACCATCCGATGGGAATCCAAAATGCCAAACACCAATCTCAGCCCAACAATAGATCCTTGTTCACAAACCTTCACGCGCAAATCACTATTCACACGCACCCCAACTTCTTTTAGCGCCATTTTTTTTTCCCTCACGTGATTAAGGACAAATCAGGTCCAAGGGCTGCTCAGTTGCGAGCTTGTAACCAGGCGGGGCATTAAGGCCTTGTGATTGGGCCTTGTAATTGGGCCTGGGCATTTAATGCTGTCAATCTATATCTATATCTTCTATTAAATCTCTTACCAATGCAATGCATGTGCCACTTGGCAATTTCCCCTTTTTTAAAATTATGTTTTAAATAAAAAAAATCAATCTATCTACATCAATATACTGCAGTCGATTGCCACGTGGCAGTTTCTAAGATTTTTCTTTTTAAATGCTTTTTTTCTCACACTTTAATTAAAGATTCTCTCTTTTCACCTCTTCATCCCTATCTCTCAGTTAGGAGTAATTGAAAATTATAACCGCCTCTTCAAATACCTCCAAATTCACTCCCATCTCTATGAGCCGCAGCTCCATATATTGAATCTTTGTTGCATTAATTTCGGTTCCCAAAATTCCTCTGTATTTTGAAAATAACAATACTTTGTATCTTCAACAACCTTCCATCTTCTACTTCAATTTCCTATGACCTGCATTCATTTTGGCCTCTCAGGTTTAAATTTCTTCTTTAATATCTTCCCTCCTCATCTTACATATATACATTCTTTCTCCAAACTGTTGTGAATTGTCTTCGGCCGACTTGAGGGATTTCATACTCTTTAATTTTTTACCTTCAATTTCACATAGTTTTTTTCATTGCATGATTATTTTAATTATAATTGTCTTCGGCCGACAATTATAATTTTGATCAGGTCTGGCTAATAAGTCCATCATTCACTAGAATAACCCCAAAATTATGCATTGAGTTTTATTCCTTTTTTGTGCTCTAATTACTGCCAACATATTAATTGTTGTCACCCTATTCACCAATTTTATTTCTCATGTTTTTAGCTCACAATTGGGTTGTTTATTCAAAAAGATGATACTCACTGGTTGGGTATCAATTAACTGAGTTGGTTTGCCTTTCAAATAGCTACATTTAAGTATTTAATTTTTCAAGTTTTTATTTTAGTTTTGAATGAGTATGTTATGTAAGATACTTATGTGTTTCCTTTTATGGACACACACACACACACAAAACGAACCTATATAACAATTTTTTGTTTATATTAAGATATCTAAGTAGATATCTGACATAGTAAGTTGGTCATCAGCACCCTATATAAATTAAAGCATTAGTAATTCAAAATCTAATTGCATAATAGGGATAAATTTCAGATTCCATTAATGTTGGCTATTAGTTATGTAATGCAAAATAGGGGTAAAATTCAGATTTGTTAAAAACCTTAATAAGATGAACAATCAGCTAAGTACATAGTTGCTCTCCTTATCCTTCCATACTATACTGTCAATAAAACTGATTATCTACATTATTGAGTTTTAACTTGATTCATGTTTATTCACAAATTTTAATTTCAGGTCATAAAACGAGTTAGGTGATTACCCTTGGAAACTGTAAAATTGTACTCATTATTTGCATTTACATTACTTGAGGTGATTCGGCGCCATGAAAATAGATTGCTATCTTAGACCTTTTGTTAATAAAGGTTATACATGTTATTTTTTATGCACATCAAGGAAAGAGCTATACTATTCTATATGTTTTATTTAGGTGCAATCAATGTTTAAAGAAACCCTGATGATCACCTTTAGACAATTAGGAAAAGTATGTCAAAATTTATCAATTTTATGCAACCTTAACAATTGACATGGTGTTCGTGACTAATACTAATGTATGGTTGCAACTTTCTTTGAAGTTTTATACTATTTTTCACGAGTTTAAAATTATAGGCTATGAATTCTTATGAACTGAACAATGTATGTTTCTACCTTACTCCATTTTGCCCTTTAAAGTTCTATATTTTAATTTGATAAAGTTTTATAACATGCTTTTGAATTTCTTGTGTAGATATTTCTAAGTTAAAACACTTGACATTACTACTTGCTGCGATAAACAAAAAGGATTGCAAGAGTGTTCTCAAACAATAGCAAGAACCTTTCTTTAAAAGCTTTCTTTAGTGCTACCTTCTGCAAGTTTCATATTTGACACTAATCTTATGCTATGTATGATGATTTATGGTTCGGACATACTTAACCAAGTTTAACATAGTACATACAAGAGCAGTCAGTTCAATCAATCCTCTCAAGAGCAGTCACTCACACATTCCTCTTTTCAGAATTTGAAAGGATCAACCTGCTTAATATGTACTTTCTGGGTGTTTATACTTAAAATTTGGATCATTTTTAAATCTCTAAATTTGAGTTTTAAAGTGAACCTTAATTATCTATTGTATTACTCCCTGAAGCTTAATTTATCTCCTCAAGTTCAACTTGGTTTTCTTTCTCCATTAGCCACCAGATTTGGGGGCAACTGTGCATGTGAGGTTTTAGAAACTTCTTTTTTAATTACAGTGTTTTCTTTAATTTGAAATATATGATATAGTGATACTTGGGTTTATACATAGCCAAAGTTTAGTAAAGGACTTGGTGTTTTTTGCTATGTCCCTAAAGAGACAAATCTTTTAAGGAAATCTATTTGGCAAATTTTAACCATGTAATTATCTACTTGATCCCGCATCTTAATTCCTTCTTGCAACTTAAATGAACTAAAACTATCAAATCTATTAGTTAAATTATTTGTGTGTGTGTGTGTGTGTTTATTTATTTATTTATTTATTTATTGGAATCATTGTGTTTACCTTGCTAGCATAAGACATGTAGGAAAGTTTAAGTTGCATCACAAGAGTAAAATGCTTTGGTTCCCTTAGATATTTTCTTCCTCTTTCTCTGATTGAGAAAAGTTTTCAGTTGATGAAACACCTAAAAATAGAAAGTTTGTGGATGGATTCTTAGTGTTATGAGTGAGTAATTGAGAATTATATGTTAAGTTACTCAAACTCATAATAATATTTTAATATAAACCCGTGCATTGCATGGGATTGAAACTATTAATAATAATAATAAGATCCCAGTGTTGTAACTGGGCGCGGGTGTCCGAGGGAGCCTAGGGATTATAGCTAGGAGGTCGACGAGATCTTGGTTGCCGAAGGCGTGCAGCAGTCGACGAGACCGTGGGAGGCCGACGCTGGCCTGGGTGCGAGTCTGCTGAAGATCTTGGGCGACCGAGGGACGACGACCACGAGATCAGATGGTGATCGCGACGGGGGACGAAGACGTCGTCGACGAGGGTCTGGAACCTCTTGGAGAAGACGTGGCATCGGCTGAGGGATTTGACGTCGGCGATCTTGTTGAATATCATGAGGAGGAGTAGCCCTTGTCTATGGCCGACGTGGCGGTGGTGGATTCGAGGGCCTAGACCCCAGGTTTGGCCCATGCTGAAACCGCCGTCGTTGCTGAGAGACTTTCATCCAACTAGAGTTGAACTTGCACTTGTGCGCGCAAACATTAAAATATATATCATTTTACTAATTCTAAAGTTACTATCTCGCTAATCATTTTGAAATGCTTCCTTCAAAATTGGGCTTGTCTATTAAAATTTCATTTAGACTCAAATCTAAATTAGGACCGAAAAATTACAAGTTAGTCATTTAGGAAAGTTTAAGTTGCATCACAAGAGTAAAATGCTTTGGTTCCCTTAGATATTTTCTTCCTCTTTCTCTGATTGAGAAAAGTTTTCAGTTGATGAAACACCTAAAAATAGAAAGTTTGTGGATGGATTCTTAGTGTTATGAGTGAGTAATTGAGAATTATATGTTAAGTTACTCAAACTCATAATAATATTTTAATATAAACCCGTGCATTGCATGGGATTGAAACTATTAATAATAATAATAAGATCCCAGTGTTGTAACTGGGCGCGGGTGTCCGAGGGAGCCTAGGGATTATAGCTAGGAGGTCGACGAGATCTTGGTTGCCGAAGGCGTGCAGCAGTCGACGAGACCGTGGGAGGCCGACGCTGGCCTGGGTGCGAGTCTGCTGAAGATCTTGGGCGACCGAGGGACGACGACCACGAGATCAGATGGTGATCGCGACGGGGGACGAAGACGTCGTCGACGAGGGTCTGGAACCTCTTGGAGAAGACGTGGCATCGGCTGAGGGATTTGACGTCGGCGATCTTGTTGAATATCATGAGGAGGAGTAGCCCTTGTCTATGGCCGACGTGGCGGTGGTGGATTCGAGGGCCTAGACCCCAGGTTTGGCCCATGCTGAAACCGCCGTCGTTGCTGAGAGACTTTCATCCAACTAGAGTTGAACTTGCACTTGTGCGCGCAAACATTAAAATATATATCATTTTACTAATTCTAAAGTTACTATCTCGCTAATCATTTTGAAATGCTTCCTTCAAAATTGGGCTTGTCTATTAAAATTTCATTTAGACTCAAATCTAAATTAGGACCGAAAAAATTACAAGTTAGTCATTTAGAAGAAGACAGAGATATTGTGGTTGAATCTCTCATTTTGATTTTGATTTTGATAGATTTCATTGAGTCTGTAAACAAGAATCTGTTTTGAATCTGTTGACAGGTTTTGTTGAAAGAAGTAATCAGAGAGAATATTTAGGTCCCTCTCTTAGATGTTATTTATAATATCACAACTACAAAGAGGCTTGTCCCTAACCAATGTGGGACTAAATAACATAAAGAAGCAACTCTCAACACTCCTCCTCAAGATGGGTGAAATATATTTATTAAGCCCATCTTGTCACACCCTCTAGCTAGGTCTACTGAGCTAAGTCCTTTAGTCAAGCAGTCTGCAGCCTGATCCGTAGTTGGAACATGGCCTAACTCCAGTAGCCCACTGTTCAGCGTCTCTTTGATGAAGAACCTGTCAATCTCGATGTGCTTGGTTCTGTTATGCTGCACTGGGTTGTTGGCAATACTGATAGCTGACTTGTTGTCGCACCACAACCTAATCTTGGCCCTTTGATCTAGCTTTAGCTCCACCAGCATGTTTTTAGCCACATCAACTCCGCAACCCCCATGGCCATTGCTCTGTATTCTGCTTTAGCTGTTGATCTTGCCACCACAGATTGCTTCTTATTTTTCTAGAAGACTAAGTTGCCTCCTATAAATATGCAGTACCTTGAGGTAGACCTCCTATCATCTCCGCAGCTAGCCCAATCTGAGTCACAGTAGCCCTCAATGTTCACATGGTCACTCCTCCTGAATATCAGCCCTTTATCAGGGGCACCCTTCAGATACTTCAGGATCTGATATACTGCGTCTATATGATCCTTCCTCGGGTCATGCATGTAGCGGCTCACCACGCTCACCGCAAATAAAATGTCTGGACGTGTGTGACTCAGATAGATTAACCTACCAACCAGCCTCTGATATCTCTCACGATCAACTGGTTCTCCTGCCTCAGCACTCAGCTTGAACTTCTGATCGATCGGTGTAGTAGCAGGTTTGCACCCCAACATCCCTGTCTCTGTAAAAAGATTCAGTGCATACTTCCTCTTGGAGAGAACAATCCCCTCCGCTCCATGAGCTATCTCTATTTTAAGAAAGTATCGAAGCTGACCCAGATCCTTCACTTCAAATTCTTTGCTCAATCTCATCTTGAGCTGGGCAATCTCTTTCTCATCATCCCCTGTGATGATCATGTCATCTACATACACTGCAAGCATAGTGATGTGGCCCCCACTTCTTCGAAAGAATACAGTATGGTCGGCATTGATCTGCTTGTATTTCATACCAATCATAGCCCTCCTGAACCTGTCGAACCATGCTCGGGGAGACTGCTTTAGCCCATATAGAGACTTCTTCAGCCTGCAGATCTTACCCACTGTCTGTCCTGTGCCAAATCCTGGTGGTATCTCCATATACACCTCCTCCACTAGATCCCCATGAAGAAACGCATTCTTCACATCTAGTTGGTGTAGTTCCCATCCACCATTTATTGTCAGAGAGATCAGTGTCCGAACAGTGCTTATCTTCGCCACTGGTGCAAAAGTCTCATCGTAGTCAATGCCGTATGTCTGGCTGTACCCTTTTGTCATCAGTCGTACCTTGTAGCGTTCAACCTGCCCTTCTGGATTCTACTTCACAGTAAACACCCATTTGCATCCCACTACTCTTTTCCCTGCTGGCAGTATCACCAACTCCCATGTGTGGTTCTTCTCAAGATCCCCAGCTCCTCGTGCATGGCTGCCTTCCACTTTGGGTCCTTCTTAGCAGTCTGCCAGTTATTAGGCATAGTAACAGAATCTAATGATGCAATGAATGCTCCATGTGAAGGGAATATGTTAGAATAGAAAATAAATTGAGCAAGATCCCAACCATATCTGTCAAGAGGATTACCCGCATTACTGCGAGTAGTCCTCCTTACAGACACTGGTGTGGGCAGAGGGGTAGGAGTAGAAGGAATGATATCACCTGAAGTGGAGGATGGTGTAGGTGTCTCAAGAGTTAGAGCAGAGCGGGACGAGGGACTGGGCACAGATACTGCAGGCACCTCTGACACCGTAGGCACCTCTGACACTGTAGGCACCTCTGACTGCTCCCCCCTCCTTCTGTATGTACGCAACTCCCCCTGAGCTATAGGTAACTCCCCCTGAGCTGTAGGCCTAGCACCTCTTGTCTCCTCCTCCTCCCCTTTGTCTTCATCCTCCTGCTCCTCTGAGTAAATGACCGAAATTGGGATTGACCCCCTTGAGCTCTCACCATTCTCCCACTCTCGCCTCATACCTCCAGTATCGGGCGAGTCTCCAAAGGGTGAAGTTGCCCCCAATGTGTAGTATGGCTCGAGCTCTCGAAACCGCACATCCATGCTGACAAACAGCCGTTTTTTCACTGGGCTCCAACAGACATATCCTTTCTGTGTGCCAGAGTATCCGACGAACATACACTTCACAGTCCTGGGGTCTAGTTTTCCAACAGATGGTCTGTTATCCTTCACAAAGCACACATATCTAAACACCTTCAATGGTAGGGTCCCCCTGTTGTCTCCCTTCAGTGTCTCATGCGGAGACTTTCATTTCAATACACTCGAAGGAATCCTTTTGATTAAGTGAGCAGCCGTCAAAACTGCTTGTCCCCACAACGTCTTTGGGACATTCATTGCCATCATTATACTCCTAGCAACATCTAGGAGATGTTCTTCCTCTCTGCTATCCCATTTTGAGCTGGGGTGTATGTGCATGTAGTCTGGTGTTGTATCCCTTGAGCTGACAGATACTTCCTAAATATTCTGTTGGTGTACTCTGTCCTATTATCTGACGTCAACACCTTTACCAGTGCATCATACTAAGTCTGGATGTGTCTATGAAAGTCTTTGAAACAACCAACTACATCATTCTTATTTTTCATCAGGTACACCCAAGTGACTCTAGAAAAATAATCAATAAATGTAACAAAATACTTGCATCCATTTATAAAATTTATTGGACAAGATCCACATACGTCAGAATGTATCACCTCAAAACTACAGGAACTCCTATTACCCGAACTAACATAAGAGCTTCTAGTAAGCTTCCCAAACTCACAAGCATTATACTGAAACTTCTGTTGATTTGCTTTCTGAAATAAGGTTGGATACATTTTATCCAGAATACTAAATGAAGGGTGTCCCATCCGTTGATGATGTAGCATCAACTCATCCTCTGCGCACACCTCAGTTCTTCCTGCTCCCGTCCTCTCAACCATAGATGTTAGCGCTGAGTCCATCCCTTCACGGTCTAGGTACCATAGCCCGCTACGCCATGTGCCAGTCCCAAGTCTTCGCCCTATCCCCTTCTCCTGAAAGATCACCTTATGAATATCGAAAGAAACAACACATTTTAGTTGAATGATAATGGCACTAATGGATAACAGGCTAACAGAAAATGAAGGAGCATGCAAAATACTAAATAGTATTACAGAACTTGTACAATTAACAGTGCCCTTACCGACCACAGCATGTGCTGTACCATCCGGAATCTGGATACTCTCTGGCTCTGCCAGGTGAGTATAAGACGAAAACTCACTGGCATTGCCAGTTACATGTCTGGATGCTCCAGAATTCATTATCTAGTCTGTGGATCTAGTGACAGCCATGGATGTAAGGTCATGTGTGTCGTCCATACCTTTATTTGGGTGGGCGCAAAGAGCGTAACTGGTATAGTCTCCTCCAGAAAAAGCAGTAGATGCACCCTCGGACACGTCACCTACTGCTCTCTATTTCCTTCTCAGTGCCGCCAAGAGAGCTCAATCCTCCTCAGTAAAAGTCATCTCAGCTTCTTCCTCCCCCTCTGTCACCGACAGATTCGCCCGATGGCCTCCTCTTCCACCTCGCCGGCCTCCACGGCCATGGCCACGACCTCCGGCCTGTCCACGTCCACCCCAGTCCCTCTCCTTGGGTTGTTTAGAGCACATTTGTCTCAGATGCCCTACCTCTCCGTAGTTGAAGTACTGCCTAGTCTCCCCTCTGAATCCAGTGTTATCTGGGTTTGAGAACACCAGTGCTGACTTCTCCCCTGAAAGTTCACCTGTCCTAGCCTGTAGCATGATACGGCTCTCCTCCTGTATCATGGCCGAGACTGCCTCCTCCAGAGATGGAATCTTCATCTGGGCTAGTAGCATCGCCGTCCTCTGCTCAAATGATGGAGCCAAGCCTCGGAGGAATAGCATGGTCCTCTTCTGTAAAGAGGCCTCGCACTCCTTGCACTCAGGGTCCTTGTAGCTTGCTAGGGGCGAGAAGTGATCGTGATCCAGCCACAAGCGCTCGGCTCGTGGCATGCTCTGTCTGATCCTCTCTCCACGGGTAGCGATCTCCTTTTCGATCTGAAATACCCTCAGGTTATTCCCCACCCCATCATATGTCCTCCTCAGCTTCTCCCAGACATCCTGCACCTTCCCAAGGCCATCTACCGTGGCTGCAATTGGCTGGACTACAGAATTGAGAAGCCAGATATACACCAACATATGAGTGGACTTCCACTCATCTCTTCCTGCGGAGCTCTCGGCCGGCTCAGTCTTCTCCCTCGTCAGATATCCCTCCAGGTTCCTCCCTGCAAGGGTATATCTCACCCCGCGCGACCAACTCAAGTATGTCACTGGCCCTTCAAGCTTCACGTCGATAAGTGGAAGCTCCACCTTCTTGGGCGGTGACTTTGTTGAGCCCTCTCCTGCTGTCATCCTCATGAACTGCATCAAAGTTGAAACATCCTCCGGGTTCAACTTCTTGATGAGTTTCGCCATCGGGTTTGTGCCGGTCTTCATGGATCTAATTTGTGTTCGGTTCCCTCACACCGATCCCACAAATCTAGATCCCATACACGGCCTTCAACTTTTCTCGTCTCCAAACATCACCCTCTTCTCATCATCCACCTTGCCCCCTGTTCATCTCATCTCCTCAACACGAGGGGGGCTACACGATCAAGGGGATTATTTCACGAAGGAAATAATCGTCAAAGTGAGTGAAATCGACCAAGCGAAATCACCACTCTTCTCAGGATCAAAGCAAGGTTTGATCCAGAGGGGTCAAGTGTAGATCTGATCCTTAGATCTCTCAAACTCTAGGATTTTGGATCTTGGGTTTTGTGCGGAATGACGGCTAGGGTTAGGGGATTATTTCACGAAGGAAATAATCGCCAAAGGAATGACGGCTAGGGTTATTGTGGCTCTGATACCATGTTGAAAGAAGTAATCAGAGAGAATATTTAGGTCCCTCTCTTAGATGTTATTTATAATATCACAACTACAAAGAGGCTTGTCCCTAACCAATGTAGGACTAAATAACATAAAGAAACAACTCTCAACAGGTTTCAATGTATCTGATTCTTTGTAGACTTTGTATCTGCATGTTCCTTAATAAGCGCACTCAAGCGAAAACCGTCACCTACATTGAGCTTGTCACGAAGACGAAGAAACTGACACCTACATTGAGCTTGTCACGAAGATGAAGAAACCGACGTTTGCTTAGCGGTTTTGTGAACACATCTGCAATTGGATTTGTTGTCGAGATAAACCAAAACATCCAAATCCTTTCTAGCCACTCTCTTCAGAACAAAATGAAAATCAATTTCTACGTGCTTTGTTCTAGCATGAAAAATTGGGTTTGCGGTGAGATAAGTTGCACCAACATTATCACATCATAGCGTAGGAGCTCTAGGGAGAAATATGCCAAGTCCTCTTAGCAAAATTGCAACCAACATATCACGGTTTTGTATTTGCTAGGTCCTTGTACTCGGACTCGGTGCTTGAACGAGCCATTCTTAACTACGGCCTCCAACAAACCTCATTGAGATCATGATTGAGATCCAATTTCGACTTCACCGCACAAGTCCTCGACAACAATCGAGGATCGCTATCTGATGCCGATATGTTGACATTGCTGTTATCATCTTCCTACAGACCTCGCGTCCTTAGCCCGACACTACCAAACAACCTTCAATATACTCTTGTTCAACCACCTCTCACCGAGCCACACCGACGACCACCTGGCCCCCGATCTACTCTAGCTTCTGCTCCATCAATCATCCCTCGATCGACGCTCAACCAGCACCCTGCTCACTCTCCTCGCCGCCCATAATCATAATAGTTCATCGTATCCAAACTCTTGGTTCTCGACCCACCGTTAGCTTGAGGGGGGTAGTTAAATATATAATGATGTATGTTCTCTTGATATTCTATCTCTATATTAGATAACATACAACAATGTGTTTTAGGTAGTGTATTCTCCCTTTATTATTTATTTATTTATTTCATGTCTTTATTGAGATTTTCCATATTAAGTCTCTACTAATCATGACTGGCCGAACCTGTTTTAGTTATTTATAGCCGCCAAGATGACTATTGTTATTTCAGTCATTGAACATTGAGAGTTTTTTCTATCACGTCTTTGGCTACAACAAACCTTAGTTAAATTTTCCTCCTGTGTTTGAATTGTTATGAACTCAATTTAAACTTGACTACTTATATTCTGCTACTTGCCGTAGGTGGCCTAGACACTTTTTTTTTTGGTCTGAGCCACGAGGTCTTCCCACCCTATTGCATGGGACTAATCCCCACGGGTGTCCCCACCTTATTGGATGGGACTATTGTCGGCTTGCGCTGGGCAACAGGTGCTGGCCCGAGGGGAGTTTAATTACATGAGGAGGGATTCGAACACGAGACTCCCGCTATGGATCGTCCCCCCTCAGGGGCCTAGAGTGCCAACCAACTAAGCCACCCACTCGGGTTAGGTGGCCTAGACTAGTACATCAGCAATGCAAACTGATGAAACAAATATGAGTTTTATCTTTCCTTCAGTTTCCAAATACTGTTTGTCTGGTCTCATTTACTTCACTTGCACGCATGTGCTTTCTCTAGCAGATTTTTTGTGGTAAATTTGCTGATAACTTATCGTATATTTTTATCAGATATTTAGAATGTAGAAAAATAAATAAATATTGATTCCAATAATTATTGAAAAATATTCGCAAAAGTAAATAATTCATTGGTTTGGGAAACTTATTGATATTATGACTATATTTAAGGAAAAACAAATCCAATATGTAGTTGACCCACTTTGCTTGCTTGCTAGTACCGAATACCTTGAGTTACTTGCAGTAACAAATTAGTCTAGCTGCAGGAGAAGACTAAAAGTTGTTAGCTTAAGAAATTTACGTTGAATGCCGATAGATGTTGCATGAGCACATAAGAATGAGATTAATGCATAGAAAGATAAAATCAAAGGGGTAGCTCGCACGCAAGCGAAAACAAATATTGAATGAATGCGAGTCTAACTTCCAAAACTGAAAGTATTCAGGAACAAAACAAAGCAAACTAGGAGGAGCGAATAAATACATACATGGCAATCTAGGATAACGAAACAACTATATGGAATTGAAGAATAAGATAGCTTCCACATTAAAGATTACACTTTTATGATAACCATATAGCTTCCACATTAAAGATTACACTTTTATGATAACCATATATACGGCAGTTGCTCATTTGTACTTCAGTGAAGATTAATTGATGATGCATATATGGTAGGCATCATGCATTATCTTTTTGTTCTTATAACGGTCTTTTGTAAATAGGGCAAGATATTACATGTTAATTGTAAACTAAATCCATGGTCTAAACTGTACGTCTTTGAAAGTAAGAGAGGCCGAAACATAACGACAAAATTTTCTAAAACATGTCACATGCAAGCTTACCCTAACTATTATCATGTGTGGCAGTTTAGTAAAAATAAGTGCGTGGTAGTTGCCTCTAAGAAAGTTTGTGGTAGTTTTTGTATAAAATCCAACCAAAGTCATGGAAGTTTCATGGAAATTTACCCCTTTTATTCATGAATATCCAATTAAGAGTACAATTCTTATATTTTCAGACACATGAAGTGTTTGGATGTCTTGAATCCTAACATGCAATTTATTATCTATTCTCAGTATGTTTTTAGTTTCTAGATGTTAAAGGAGATCAGAAAGAAGAGCAAAGCAAAGAGGAGAAACTATCCAATTGACAAAATTTTGAATGTAACTTGGTGACTCAGTATTTTGAGAGTTATGCTTTGAGAAAATAATTTTAGACTTTTTTGTCATATATGTTTTGGGTGAGATGAGGTTTGGAGATCGGTAGTATGATTTATTTTAATTGTATTTTATCTTTTTTAATTAAAATGGTGATTTCCTACTCTTCAAGGGCACGGGACTTGTTCAGAACCTCGTTAATTCTACGTCTATTTGTGACATTTTTGTGTGATTTATCTCACTCTCTGTGCTTTTCTACAACATTGCACCTAAATAAAATAATAAGATCTTTTTCGTTAAAGGGTGATCACTTGACACTCTTATATATGTTGAGGAATTTATAGAAAAATCATCAGAAAAAAATTATCACATTATCAGGCTCAAGATCAGAGGTTCAACGTGTAAGAAATCATAGTATATATATGATCATATTCTCTACAGGTAGTCTCATAGCATAATGTTATGAGTAATTTATACTTTTACCAAAGTGGGCAGAGAATTCAAATTTTCAAAAGTCTACTTATATGAACTCAGAATTAATTCTTTAAAAAAAAAAGTTTTCAACGAACGGCCTTTTTCTGTGCTCATGTGCATGTCAATCAACTCTGACTTCTTCATCCTCGACAAATCTTCAGCAGTGAAAATAGAAAACCTTGCTTTTGTTCTCTTGCATGCTCCTAAAACTCTATATAAACCCCCCAACATTCTCAACTCAAATCTACACCAAACTTTCTCATTCCTCAAATCAAAATGCAGAACCAAACCATTTGCAATTTGTTTCTTTTATCTCTTCTTCTGCTCAAACCCTGCATCGGCAATGCCAAAACTTCCAATAACGGGGGATTCGCCTCTACCAGTGGAACCCATTTCGTGATGAAGGGGCGACCGTTCTACACTAACGGATTCAATGCTTATTGGATGATGTACGTGGCAGGGGACCCGACAATGAGATATCAGGTGTCCAATGCATTTCAACAAGCAAATAGTTATGGACTTAATGTTGTTAGAACCTGGGCTTTTAGCGATGGAGGTTACAGAGCTCTTCAAATTTCACCTCGCAATTATGATGAGAATATGTTCAAGGTATATTACAGTATGTACAGCTAGTGACTATAAATTTACAGATTTAGTCATTGATTTTTTATTTTAATTTATTTTGTTTTTATTTTTTTGGGTTGACAGGCATTGGACTTCGTGATATCTGAGGCTAAGAAGAATGGAGTTTATTTAGTACTAAGTTTGGTGAATAACTGGGAGGGGTATGGAGGGAAGAAGCAGTATGTGCAGTGGGCTAGGGATCAAGGGCAGTGGTTGAACTCTGATGATGATTTCTTCGGAAATTATCTCACAAAGCAATTCTACAAGAACCATATCAAGGTATAAAACACTAGCTTCTTTGATCAGTGACCTCTTTGGTATGTGTCTTGATCAAATATCTTATTGTCATTTTTCAGGTTGTTCTCACGAGAAGGAACTCGATAACGGGAGTAATGTACAAGGATGATCCTACCATCTTTGCATGGGAGCTCATGAACGAACCCCGTTGCCAGAGTGATAACTCTGGTGCCACTCTGCAGGTTTACAACATGAACTGTAATAATTTATTCATATAAAACCTAAACTTGTGCTATAATGTGAATTTTTTTAATGATTACAGAATTGGATTTCGGAAATGGCTGGTTATGTGAAATCTATCGATAGCAACCATATGCTTGAAGCTGGACTAGAAGGATTCTATGGCCACTCGAGGCCTGACAGGAAACAGTACAATCTTGGTTATGAAGTTGGGTCCGATTTCATCGCTAACAATCAGATCCCTCAAATTGATTTCACTACCATTCACATCTACCCTGATCAATGGTGAGTTTTCTTCGTTTCTATAGCATGCTCTGAATACAAAGGAAGTTTATAATTGACTAGGAATCCTCTGAATCCTTGGTCATACCGAAATTCTACAAGTGTGGAACTCACAAGAAGAGATGTCATCGGTCCCCATAACAGATACGCAGGATTTCTCTGCAATCAAGCATATAGAGGATTCCTAGCCTTTTTGCAGTCGTCCAACTTTTTGAACTTTTCTGTTAGTAGTGCACAAAAAGTTCTAGCAAACATTGCATCATTTATATCCATACAGTGCATGCCACCTATGATCCACAAATAACCCTCACAAAACAACAATTTGCATGAACATACCCGTGAAATATAACATGTTACATTCATGTAGGATCAACGGTGCTAATGATAATGCAGAAACAACTTTCCTCCAGGGTTGGATCACATCACATGCTCAAGATGCAGGATCCTTAGGAAAACCACTCATGATCACAGAATTTGGAAGATCATCGAAACAATTCAGCTCTGCACAGAGAGATGCATACTATCAGGCTGCATATAACACAATCTATGCATTGGCGAGATCTGGTGGTGCTTGCTCCGGTGCTCTCTTCTGGCAGTTTCTCGGCCAAGGAATGGACAACTTCAGAGATGGGTATGAAGTTGTTTTCCAAGATTGCCCCTCCACATCGAGCATAATTTCGCAGCAGTCTCGAAGAATTGAGAGCCTGAACAATCCTTTGACTGTGTTTGATACCAAGAAACTTGAGAAGACCAAGTACTACCTAGGAGAAATGTTAACGTAATACTGAGAGAAATTAACTATTTTCCTTTGTTTCTCCACAGGGGATGAGTTGATTCATCCATTTGAAGAAATAAATCTATAAGGAAAAGACGATAGAGTTCAAATTCCATACTCAAGTGCTAAATTAGTATTTGACACCTAAAGTTACGCAATTTAGACAACAGAATTTTTCTGGCCGTTCTTTTGACTCAATCCTTAGCTTTTTTCTTGATTAGTATGCTTGCTTTTTCCTCTATGCAAGTTTCTTTCTTTTTTGGTAACAGTTTTTAACCTAAATTGCCTCCACTGATAGTTACATTATGGTACCTGGAAATTGACAGAAACCTACCATTGGTTGAGGTTCAAACACGCTTGCATAAATATCTTCTATTCCTTATCACGCACAATTCATGATCTTCCGCATATTCAACTACTTGACTTCGCGCATATGCAACTCAATGTGGAATGGTTCACTATTCTCTTTTGATCCATGCCTTCAGGACTAAGAACTTCTCCAGAACTCACAATCACTTGAAAAGGATCTCCTCTGAATTTGGGTACTTAACCAATTTGTACATGTTCGACTCTACGAACGTTCCTTTTGTCAAATGCATCCATGTTTCATCAAATCATTGACAAACTAACTGAAAGTTATGATGAATTTTCTGATTCAAACATTCTGTAACCTACTTTCCTCTAAGGATCTTGTCTTTTTCTTATTCATTGGACAACGTACATATGAAAAGAAATTAGTGAGTTTAGTCAGAAAATTCAGAAATATTGACAACCAAATTAAGTATTAAACCGATTGAGAACACAAGAAATCGACCCAAAAGAAAAACCAATCAACTAGTCCAAGAATACATAAACTCCCAGAAACCAGTATCATCATTCAAACCATAAACACCCTCTTCAGCCATGATCCACGAGCAATTAGAACTGCATCTAGCTCGATCTCTCTGATAATCGAAAGCATTAAAAAGGAACGAGTTCACCTTCTCCCATCCCATATCACAGTAAAAGAGGGTAGTACCACTAACATTTACAGAAAAATCCCATCCATACTGATCACCATCGGCCACAGTCTTTGGCCCGAGATCATTATCTTTGGACTGACAGTGTATATTGATGCTCTTTCCCTCCCCTAACCTGTTCATGATGCTAACATGCACCTTCTCTGATGAAGTAGATGCCATTAGAAATAGCATCATAAGGATATGCATCCTTATAGAGCTCATTTTTGCTTGATGCATTGATTGGGCTTATCGGTTCTTTATATAGAGAAGCTATTGTGATTAGTTCATAGATTAGTATATAAGGTAGGAATTAAATTAATTAATTAAGATAATTGCAGATATGGTACGTAGACGTAATGTCTTAATGTCTTGACATTTCTGTTTGGCATCATGAGCTGGTGGTGAATATTCCTAGAGGTTTTATAGGAAGTTCAGATGTTCTAGAAAAGTTAATAATAATTATATTAAGAATCCAAATTCATCAAGTTAATAAATGAATTGTTAAATGGATTCAAGCATATATATTATATGGTAAGAAGTCTAGGTGTGACAAACGGGTCAACCTGACCCGACTTGACCCGACCCATATAAATTTTAACCTGACCCATATAATATTGACTTGACCCGACCCATTAAATAATCGGATTAGCCCGTTTATTAAACGGGTTACCCACCGACCTAAGTGACCCATTTCTTGGTTTTATAATCAATGCAACTTATTTCATGTACTTAACATAAGGTCCATGGTCAAAGTTTTTATGGTCCTATCTATCATTCATATGTTTTGTACTGTTTAGAAGTTTAGATATTTTCAGGGTGTTTTTTATAAAACTTAAATTTTGAGGGTGTTTTTGTAAATTTTAAAAGTTCTTGGGTGTTTTCTATAAATATTATTTTTCATGGGACTTTTTCTAATTTATAAACTCTATACTCTCCGTAAGTTTTAACTTTTCATGTTTTTTAAATTTTTAATTTTTAGGGTGTTTTTATAATTTTAAAGTTTTCGTGGTATTTTCGACAAATACCAAAAGTTTCACGTTCTGTTTATAAGCTATAGATTTTATATTGTTTTAAGTTTTGATATTTTTGGCATGCATTTCTGTAAAATTTGACCATTTCAGGATGTATTTTACTATTTTGAAACTTTCATGGTGTTTTCTACAAATTTCAAAATTTTCACGGTGTTGTTTATAACTTATCGATTTTGTACTATTTATAAATTTTGATATTTTAGCGACATGTTTCTATAAAAGTATGACTTTTGAGGGTTTATTTTGTAATTTTCAAACTTTTAGGCTATTTTTGCAAATTTTAAAAATTTAATGTTGCTACTTATAACTTATAGATTTTGTACTTCTTGTAAGTTTTATATTTCAGGGTGTGCTTTTATAAAAGTTTGACTTTTTGAGAGTGTATTTTGCGACTTTTGAAACTTTTAGGGTGTTTTTGCAAAACTCAAAACTTACAGTTGGTTTTGTAATTTATAAATTCTAATGTTTGTAAGTTTCAGTTTTCTATTTTTTAAAGTTTTGACTTATTTTGAGTGTTTTTGCAACTTTTGAATCTATCAAGGTGTTTTACGCAAATTTTAAAATTTTCAGCAAATTTTAAAATTTTCATGGTGCTATTTATAAGTTCTATATTGTGTACTATTTGTTTTTTTTTTTTCTAGGGTGTGTTTTTGTTAAATTTGACTTATTTAGGGTGTTTTTGCAACTTTTGAAACTATCAGGGTGTTTTTGTAAATTTTAAAATTTTCATGGTGCTATTTATAAGTTATAGATTTTGCACTGTTTGTAGGTTTTGATATTTCTGGGATGTGTTTTGTAAATTTGACTTTTTGAGAGTGTATTTTGCGACTTTTGAAACTTTTAGGGTGTTTTTGCAAATTTTAAAATTTTCATGTTGTTGCTTATATTTTATAGATTGTGTACTGTTTTGTAAGTCTTGATATTTTCAAGGTTTTTTGGTTAATTTTAAACTTTTGAGGATGTTTTCTAATTTTTTAACCTCTAAGGGTGTTTTCTGCAAATTGCAAAATTTTCATGATGTTGTATGATGTTGTATGTAATTTATGCATTATTTGATGGGTCGGGTCGGGTCAATATTATACGGGTTGGGTTAAATTTTATATGGGTTGGGTTAGGTCGGGTCAACCCGTTTGCCACCCTTACAGAAAACGGAGCATAGTCTCTGTCACAAGCACAATGTAAACGGTTCTACACGCCAGATTCGAATTAAATATGTGTGCCTTAATATATGTACTATCAATAGGGGTGCTAAACTATATCCGTATCCGAGAAAATATCCGTAACCGTATCCGTTAGGATACGGATATGGTTACTCAAATCTATAACCGATAGGATATGGTTACGGATATGGTTTTGTAGTGAAATATCCGGAACCGTATTCGAAATATCCGAATACATATTAGTCATATTGTTACAATGGTTTTAGTCTTTAGATTATGAATATGAGGTTAATTTTAACGATCAAGATATCTAATCTTAGCTTTTCGGATATAATGAACATATTAATGAACTCTTTTGTATCACATGAACTATATTTTTTCAACGATATCTAGTTTTCTCATATCCGTTTTATATCTGCATGCATATCCGCTTATATATGCATGTATATCCGTATCCGTATCCGATTTTAGCGGATATGGATATGAATTTTCTTTACCGAAGTATATCCGTATCGTATCCGAAATGAGTAGCGAATATTGATATGATAAGCATCATATCCGGCGGTATCCGGACGGAATGCACCCTAACTATCAATGTTGGAACTCAACAAACAGAAACTTCTATAATACTTATTTTATTTACTTAAACAACAAAATAACAATATCCAACGGTGGTAGCTGGATCAAGAAGGGTTGTGGAGATATAAAATATGATATTTAAGAGAATAAAGCACAAAAACATAAAAGAAACAGATATACGAAAGAACTACATTTTATTGTTTAATGATTGTTTACCTGTCTTTTGGTTTAAAATAAAAAATACTGAAAACTCAAAGGAGTTTCAGTTAACAGACAGGTTTATTTTTAGGCTATGTACATTTGAAATTTGACGAAAGAACAATTAATGAAATATGATCACTCATCAGGACTACTTTTAGTGAGACTCAACTAGAACTATAACCCCTGTTAATAAACTTCAGAAGCAATACCGAAACCCTCTTTCATGTGAGAAGAAACTCATGAGTGCTCATCAACTGTTAATTGTCATTGATCTATACATTTGCTTCATGGTCGCTCACATAACCGATGATGAAAAAGAGCTCTAGATAACGCTACCATCTGCAATTGTACCATTCTTCAACACCACCGTGATTCCTGAGCGAATGTAGAAACCCTCTGATGGTCTCTCTGCCTCTTCCACATTCTGTAGTCAATTTACGACAGAGATTTTTCAAAATGTCAGCAAAATGCCAAAAGTCAGCCAATTTTAATTAAGTATTTACTTTGGCGCAGATATTTGTATCAATACAGCAAATGACCTGACTGAGCTTATACTATGGTGCAATTTATGTGCCATCCTTATTTATCTGTTCCGTTCTTCTGGTTGAATGACATTTATATCAATATTTAAGGAGTAAGAATCATAAAAAACTTACGTCTGTGTTTGCAATGACCGCATTCTTTCCAATCTTTGCGTTTTTGTCAATGATACAGTTCCTATACCGAGTGACGAACAAGGTTTATATCAATATTTAAGGAGTAAGAATCATAAAAACTTACGTCTGTGTTTGCAATGACCGCATTCTTTCCAATCTTTGCGTTTTTGTCAATGATACAGTTCCTATACCGAGTGACGAACAAGGTTTATATCAATATTTAAGGAGTAAGAATCATAAAAACTTACGTCTGTGTTTGCAATGACCGCATTCTTTCCAATCTTTGCGTTTTTGTCAATGATACAGTTCCTATACCGAGTGACGAACAAGGTTTATATCAATATTTAAGGAGTAAGAATCATAAAAACTTACGTCTGTGTTTGCAATGACCGCATTCTTTCCAATCTTTGCGTTTTTGTCAATGATACAGTTCCTATACCGAGTGACGAACAAGGTTTATATCAATATTTAAGGAGTAAGAATCATAAAAACTTACGTCTGTGTTTGCAATGACCGCATTCTTTCCAATCTTTGCGTTTTTGTCAATGATACAGTTCCTATACCGAGTGACGAACAAGGTTTATATCAATATTTAAGGAGTAAGAATCATAAAAACTTACGTCTGTGTTTGCAATGACCGCATTCTTTCCAATCTTTGCGTTTTTGTCAATGATACAGTTCCTATACCGAGTGACGAACAAGGTTTATATCAATATTTAAGGAGTAAGAATCATAAAAACTTACGTCTGTGTTTGCAATGACCGCATTCTTTCCAATCTTTTAGGCTATTTTTGCAAATTTTAAAATTTAATGTTGCTACTTATAACTTATAGATTTTGTACTTCTTGTAAGTTTTATATTTCAGGGTGTGCTTTTATAAAAGTTTGACTTTTTGAGTGTAGTTTGCAATTTTCGAAAAGTTTAGGGTGTTTTTGCAAAACTCAAAACTTACAGTTGGTTTTGTAATTTATAAATTCTAATGTTTGTAAGTTTCAGTTTTCTATTTTTTAAAGTTTTGACTTATTTTGAGTGTTTTTGCAACTTTTGAATCTATCAAGGTGTTTTACGCAAATTTTAAAATTTTCAGCAAATTTTAAAATTTTCATGGTGCTATTTATAAGTTCTATATTGTGTACTATTTGTTTTTTATTTTTCTAGGGTGTGTTTTTGTTAAATTTGACTTATTTAGGGTGTTTTTGCAACTTTTGAAACTATCAGGGTGTTTTTGTAAATTTTAAAATTTTCATGGTGCTATTTATAAGTTATAGATTTTGCACTGTTTGTAGGTTTTGATATTTCTGGGATGTGTTTTTGTAAATTTGACTTTTTGAGAGTGTATTTTGCGACTTTTGAAACTTTTAGGGTGTTTTTGCAAATTTTAAAATTTTCATGTTGTTGCTTATATTTTATAGATTGTGTACTGTTTTGTAAGTCTTGATATTTTCAAGGTTTTTGGTTAATTTTAAACTTTTGAGGATGTTTTCTAATTTTTAACCTCTAAGGGTGTTTTACGCAAATTGCAAAATTTTCATGATGTTGTATGATGTTGTATGTAATTTATGCATTATTTGATGGGTCGGTCGGTCAATATTATACGGGTTGGGTTAAATTTTATATGGGTTGGGTTAGGTCGGTCAACCCGCTTGCCACCCTTACGTAAAACGGAGCATAGTCTCATCACAAGCACAATGTAAACGGTTCTACACGCCGATTCGAATTAAATATGTGTGCCTTAATATATGTACTATCAATAGGGTGCTAAACTATATCCAGATCCGAAAATATCCAGAATCGTATCCGTTAGGATACGGATATAATTACTCAAATCTATAAGATAGGATATGGTTACGGATATGGTTTTGTAGTGAAATATCCGGAACCGTATTCGAAATATCCGAATACATATTAGTCATATTGTTACAATGGTTTTAGTCTTTAGATTATGAATATGAGGTTAATTTTAACGATCAAGATATCTAATCTTAGCTTTTCAGATATAATGAACATATTAATGAACTCTTTTGTATCACATGAACTATATTTTTTTCAACAGTATCTAGTTTTCTCATATCCGTTTTATATCTGCATGCATATCCGCTTATATATCTGCATGTATATCCGTATCCGTATCCGATTTTAGCGGATATGGATATGAATTTTCTTTACCGAAGTATATCCGTATCTGTATCCGAAATGAGTAAGCGAATATTGATATGATAAGCATCATATCCGAGCGGTATCCGGACGGAATGCACCCCTAACTATCAATGTTGGAACTCAACAAACAGAAACTTCTATAATACTTATTTTATTTACTTAAACAACAAAAATAACAATATCCAACGGTGGTAGCTGGATCAAGAAGGGTTGTGGAGATATAAAATATGATATTTAAGAGAATAAAGCACAAAAAACATAAAAGAAACAGATATACGAAAGAACTACATTTTATTGTTTAATGATTGTTTACCTGTCTTTTGGTTTAAAATAAAAAATACTGAAAACTCAAAGGAGTTTCAGTTAACAGACAGGTTTATTTTTAGGCTATGTACATTTGAAATTTGACGAAAGAACAATTAATGAAATATGATCACTCATCAGGACTACTTTTAGTGAGACTCAACTAGAACTATAACCCCTGTTAATAAACTTCAGAAGCAATACCGAAACCCTCTTTCATGTGAGAAGAAACTCATGAGTGCTCATCAACTGTTAATTGTCATTGATCTATACATTTGCTTCATGGTCGCTCACATAACCGATGATGAAAAGAGCTCTAGATAACGCTACCATCTGCAATTGTACCATTCTTCAACACCACCGTGATTCCTGAGCGAATGTAGAAACCCTCTGATGGTCTCTCTGCCTCTTCCACATTCTGTAGTCAATTTACGACAGAGATTTTTCAAAATGTCAGCAAAATGCCAAAAGTCAGCCAATTTTAATTAAGTATTTACTTTGGCGCAGATATTTGTATCAATACAGCAAATGACCTGACTGAGCTTATACTATGGTGCAATTTATGTGCCATCCTTATTTATCTGTTCCGTTCTTCTGGTTGAATGACATTTATATCAATATTTAAGGAGTAAGAATCATAAAAAACTTACGTCTGTGTTTGCAATGACCGCATTCTTTCCAATCTTTGCGTTTTTGTCAATGATACAGTTCCTATACCGAGTGACGAACAAGGTTTATATCAATATGCCTGAAATTAGTCAGTAACACGAAATCCAAATAGAGAAAGCATACCTAATTTTGGTATGATAAGCATCATATCCGAAGCGGTATCCGGACGGAATGCACCCTAACTATCAATGTTGGAACTCAACAAACAGAAACTTCTATAATACTTATTTTATTTACTTAAACAACAAAATAACAATATCCAACGGTGGTAGCTGGATCAAGAAGGGTTGTGGAGATATAAAATATGATATTTAAGAGAATAAAGCACAAAAACATAAAAGAAACAGATATATCCGCACCAGAATCCATGTGGCTCTGTGGAAAGCCATAATATCTGAATCAATTCCGAAAATAAAAGGAGAAATTTTATAGAAACAGTAAAATGCTACAATCGATAAGAAACTAAAATCAAACCTGAACAAATTCCATATAGTCCATCGGTATAGATGATCACCAGACAATATCAGTATGTTCTCTATATCTCTAAGCTTGGCATCCTGCATCAAATTCAAAATATAGTCCTCATTTGACTATTTATACTGAGATGAATGCATGAAATAAATCATTTGTTATTAGATATTTTAACAAATACATGTTACAAACCTCAAAGAGCCATATAAATTGTCTCACAGCATCGGCAGTTCCCTGAAACCACTTCATCCCAGATTCTCCAGGTGTTTGAGTAGCTGCTAGCACCTATATAGAGTCGAAAAAATGTGATGAATTCCTCTGATTCATCCTAAAACAAACAAGTATAACTTATTTTTGAAAAAAAATGGAGTACCTCAACAAACCCATCACTAAAGTTTACACCATTTCCAAGATTATAAGTTCGAGCTAGATGACGGTTTAGAGACTGAGAATTGAACTGTGTAAGAACGTAAATTTTATTTATCCCGCTGTTAATGCAATTGCTCATAGGAACATCAATAAGCCGATAACATCCTCCAATTGGCACCTTAGGATCATGTAAACAAATAGGAAGAAAAACAATTAGTCATATCCTATGTATAAACCAAAATTCTCGAAATACATTTTGAACTATAAAAAATGTGGATATTTCTTACTGCTGGCTTTGCTCTTCTTGAAGTCAGAGGGAAAAGTCGAGTCCCCGCACCTCCACCTAGTATGATCGACGCAACTGTTTTCGGATCAGCCGCTGGTTTCAAAACTGACGGTGCCTGAAGTGTCTGTAAATTTCAAAAAATATGTAAATTTGATAAATTAATTCCATTTCAAACATTATGAGCAAAAAATGTGCAATCATTTATGTGGATCGCAATACCCTTGAGAAATTTATAAAGAATCATGAGAATAACACAATGTAGCTGCATTCCTAATGCCGAAAATCAAAATATAGAAAAAATTGTTCTCTCAAGATTTCAGATCACTAGACTGTTTGGTAACATTAAATGTTTCATGAGAACACCACAATGTATCTATATCAAGAAAAAATTCAGAAACTATTTAAACAACCCCATCAAAGATCAGAAATTATACTGAGTTTATTAGTTCTGAATAAAAATCCATCATCAAAATTAGAGAATTACCAACAAATCCTTTGCGACGTCAGCAAGAACAGAATTCACAGTGGAGCTCGGAGGAGCAGCAGAATTCACAACGCTCAATCTTGTTCCCTCTCTAATCCTGCATTGCCTCCATGGACTCCTCTGAGAGACCCTGTTGCCAAACAAAGATGACAACTTTGCCGGGCCCGACGGGCTTGTGGTCGCCGGAGAATTGAGACCCAGTGATCCCACCATTGGTAAGAATAAGCCCAATTAAGATTAGCAAGAGAAACTATGAACTTTGTCTCAGTATCACCCTTGGTTCTTAGTGACTGAAACTGGAATGAAACAGTGAGGTGCAGAAATGGGGTAGTTTCTAGAGAGAGAGAAACAGAGTTAGTTGGGGAGAGTGTCAGTTACTGACTAATTTATTTCTCTTTTCAAAATAAGTGGGTCCCGCTTGAAAATGAAAGACAAACATCAATAACTAGTTTGTATGTGTATTGCTGTCATATATATTTTTCCATTTGCACGAAAGCGGTTTCACATATGAAGCAAACATCATTGGTTACGTTATGAGCATTTTTTGCTTACTCTCATCAAAATCATTTTCTTACCCTACTGGAATGTTTTGGCATCTAAAGATTGTTTGCATGAGGAAGTACCTTGAGCTCTGCCCCATATTCTAATCGTGAGCGAATACCAACTATGGAACGCTCTACACTGCATTCTGTTAAGAAACATCCATGTGAGATAATAGAGTTCACAACCTGGAGAAATTAGAAGTATCATTAGTTAAATGTCAACATCATGGAAAAGACGAGTTGTAACAAGAACACCACTGAAAACTAATCATACCCGGCATTTTTCCATCTTTGTTGGAGGTAGAAACCTTGGCGAAGTGAAAATTGGCTTCAAAGGGTCATAAAAATGAAACTTTGGAGGCTTTACGAA
The DNA here is from genome assembly GCA_012295165.1 of Asparagus setaceus. Lineage (NCBI taxonomy): Eukaryota > Viridiplantae > Streptophyta > Magnoliopsida > Asparagales > Asparagaceae > Asparagus > Asparagus setaceus. The sequence goes on along the minus strand of CM022702.1, from coordinate 87,155,436 downwards.
CGATTTAAAGATTTCAGTCAGTGCTCAAGTATGACAAACAAATGAGTAAAAATTCAGTAGAATCTGGAAAAGAAAACCCCCCAAAACTTTGACCCATTACCCCCTAGACTCTGTTTATTTCACTAAACCATCCTGAAGCTTTCCCATGAAACCCCCAAGTTAACACCGTCCATCATAGCCCCACACATGTCAACCACGTGATGTCAATTGACTAAAATAACCCTTAGTAACAAATATTTGGCTAAGGATATTTTGGTTAAGGGTATCTTGATATTGCTGTTGAACTGTAACGGCATTAGGCGGTATGTTGCGAAAAGTTAAAAATTTAAGGGGGTTATTTGAGACACCCCAAAGTCTTGGGGATTTTGTGAAATTTACCCAAAAGAAGACATGCAAATACTGAGATAATGTGATATACCTGATCAGTGAGAGCCAGATTTGCATCATAGAATGATTTTATTGTTCCAATGTCCTCCCAATATCCATTGAACAGATATGCCTATCAACGAAAAAATAAACAGTAAATAGGAAATGGATTTGTACCTAATACCATTTTCATTAGTTTCCAAGGGGAAGCCTAATATCATTAACTACAAACCAGCAGAAAACTGGGGTTCATGTATTTATTTACCTGCACATTATACTCTTCGGCAGCCAATGGAATAATTTCAGACCCAAAGTCATTGGCATGAGGATAGTTAGATCTGAAAGTTAACAAAGATCAATGCGCATTGCTAAATTTAAGTGAATTTTGAGCAAGTATTTTATGATAAATCATAACAATTTGATAAATTAGAACATATTAATTCTGTAAAACACTCTATGTGAGTAGTATGCGAACTGTAAGAATAGCAATACAGGGTTCTTTTGTTTTTGAGGTAACAAAAGAAGAGTAACAGATGTTAGTTTGTTGTTTGAGCTGATTCTCGCAAAAAGAAAGTACCTCAAAAGCTTCAACAGAACATCAGTCTTAAACAAGTAAATTCCCATCGAGGCAATGTATGGATTATTCTTAGCATCTTCAGGAGACAATCCGAGCACAGTTGTATCTACTTGCTGCAAATTTGGAGATAACATTGAAAACAAGCCATCTAACAAAGAAAAGAGACCAGATATCTATTGTAGTTTCAAATTTTCTCCCAATATCCATTGAACAGATATGCCTATCAACGAAAAAATAAACAGTAAATAGGAAATGGATTTGTACCTAATACCATTTTCATTAGTTTCCAAGGGAAGCCTAATATCATTAACTACAAACCAGCAGAAAACTGGGGTTCATGTATTTATTTACCTGCACATTATACTCTTCGGCAGCCAATGGAATAATTTCAGACCCAAAGTCATTGGCATGAGGATAGTTAGATCTGAAAGTTAACAAAGATCAATGCGCATTGCTAAATTTAAGTGAATTTTGAGCAAGTATTTTATGATAAATCATAACAATTTGATAAATTAGAACATATTAATTCTGTAAAAACACTCTATGTGAGTAGTATGCGAACTGTAAGAATAGCAATACAGGGTTTTTTTTGTTTTTTGAGGTAACAAAAAGAAGAGTAACAGATGTTAGTTTGTTGTTTGAGCTGATTCTCGCAAAAAAGAAAGTACCTCAAAAGCTTCAACAGAACATCAGTCTTAAACAAGTAAATTCCCATCGAGGCAATGTATGGATTATTCTTAGCATCTTCAGGAGACAATCCGAGCACAGTTGTATCTACTTGCTGCAAATTTGGAGATAACATTGAAAACAAGCCATCTAACAAAGAAAAGAGACCAGATATCTATTGTAGTTTCAAATTTTCTCCCTAATTTGTATACCCATCAGAACCAAAAACAAAGGCCATATTAACAGGGTTGAAGGAATATCTACCATCATTCTCAGGCTTTCACCCTTCGGTTTTTCATGAAATTGACAGATACGACGTTCTTTATCAATCTTGACGAGTCCAAAATCAGAAGCACGGCTGTGGATAGAAGAACTAAATAAATAAAATTGAATGCATAAATTGTTTGATTAAGCAAGAATGCACAAGTTAACTTTAGCAACCGAAATTTCACATTTTAAATGTCCTATAACATCCGGTGCAATGAGTATTCGATTACATAATAAATCTCGGGCATGAATGTGATGAAAAGTATCTTCTACGTGAATTCATCGATTGGTTGCTTAACTGTTTATCAAACACATTTATAAAACAGGTCTCCTAATGCATGACATGAGTTTGAAATTTCTGTCAAAGCATCCTTGCTATGTAGGTTATGGTTATATGTCGAAGTATTATACTAATGTGTAATTGATATTCAAAGAAATGACCAAAGTTGAAATCTTTTATCCGTGACCAGATATACAAACCTGTCATCCACTGGAACACACGAAACAGATATATCCGCACCAGAATCCATGTGGCTCTGTGGAAAGCCATAATATCTGAATCAATTCCGAAAATAAAAGGAGAAATTTTATAGAAACAGTAAAATGCTACAATCGATAAGAAACTAAAATCAAACCTGAACAAATTCCATATAGTCCATCGGTATAGATGATCACCAGACAATATCAGTATGTTCTCTATATCTCTAAGCTTGGCATCCTGCATCAAATTCAAAAATATAGTCCTCATTTGACTATTTATACTGAGATGAATGCATGAAATAAATCATTTGTTATTAGATATTTTAACAAATACATGTTACAAACCTCAAAGAGCCATATAAATTGTCTCACAGCATCGGCAGTTCCCTGAAACCACTTCATCCCAGATTCTCCAGGTGTTTGAGTAGCTGCTAGCACCTATATAGAGTCGAAAAAATGTGATGAAAAGTATCTTCTACGAATTCATCGATTGGTTGCTTAACTGTTTATCAAACACATTTATAAAACAGGTCTCCTAATGCATGACATGAGTTTGAAATTTCTGTCAAAGCATCCTTGCTATGTAGGTTATGGTTATATGTCGAAGTATTATACTAATGTGTAATTGATATTCAAAGAAATGACCAAAGTTGAAATCTTTTATCCGTGACCAGATATACAAACCTGTCATCCACTGGAACACACGAAACAGATATATCCGCACCAGAATCCATGTGGCTCTGTGGAAAGCCATAATATCTGAATCAATTCCGAAAATAAAAGGAGAAATTTTATAGAAACAGTAAAATGCTACAATCGATAAGAAACTAAAATCAAACCTGAACAAATTCCATATAGTCCATCCGGTATAGATGATCACCAGACAATATCAGTATGTTCTCTATATCTCTAAGCTTGGCATCCTGCATCAAATTCAAAAATATAGTCCTCATTTGACTATTTATACTGAGATGAATGCATGAAATAAATCATTTGTTATTAGATATTTTAACAAATACATGTTACAAACCTCAAAGAGCCATATAAATTGTCTCACAGCATCGGCAGTTCCCTGAAACCACTTCATCCCAGATTCTCCAGGTGTTTGAGTAGCTGCTAGCACCTATATAGAGTCGAAAAAATGTGATGAATTCCTTTGATTCATCCTTAAACAAACAATTAGTATTTATTTTAGAAAAAAATGGAGTACCTCAACAAACCCATCACTAAAGTTTACACCATTTCCAAGATTATAAGTTCGAGCAAGATGACGGTTTAGAGACTGAGAATTGAACTGTGTAAGAACGTAAATTTTATTTATCCCGCTGTTAATGCAATTGCTCATAGGAACATCAATAAGCCGATAACATCCTCCAATTGGTACCTTAGGATCATATAAACAAATAGGAAGAAAAACAATTAGTAAAATCCTATGTATAAACCAAAATTCTTGAAAACACATTTTAAATTATATAATATTTTTATATTTCTTACTGCTGGCTTCGCTCTTCTTGAAGTCAGAGGGAAAAGTCGAGTCCCTGCACCTCCACCTAGTATGATCGACGCAACTGTTTTCGGATCAGCAGCTGGTTTCAAAACTGACGGTGCCTGAAGTGTCTGTAAATTTCAAAAAAATATAAATTTGATAAAGTAATTCCATTTCAAACATTATGAGCAAATAATGTGCAATCATTTATGCGGATCGCAGTACCCTTGAGAATTTATAAAGAATCATGAATAACACAATGTAGCTGCATTCCTAATGCCGAAAATCAAAATATAGAAAAAAATTGTTCTCTCAAGATTTCAGACCACTAGACTGTTTGGTAACATTAAATGTTTCATGAGAACACCACAATGTATCTATATCAAGAAAAAATTCAGAAACTATTTAAACAAGCCCATCAAAGATCAGAAATTATACTGAGTTTATTAGTTCTGAATAAAAATCCATCATCAAAATTAGAGAATTACCAACAAATCCTTTGCGACGTCAGCAAGAACAGAATTCACAGTGGAGCTCGGAGGAGCAGCAGAATTCACAACGCTCAATCTTGTTCCCTCTCTAATCCTGCATTGCCTCCATGGACTCCTCTGAGAGACCCTGTTGCCAAACAAAGATGACAACTTTGCCGGGCCCGACGGGCTTGCGGTCGCCGGAGAATTGAGGCCCAGTGATCCCACCATTGGTAAAGAATAAGCCCAATTAAGATTACCAAGAGAAACTATGAACTTTGTCTCAGTATCACCCTTGGTTCTTAGTGACTGAAACTGGAATGAAACAGTGAGGTGCAGAAATGGGGTAGTTTCTAGAGAGAGAGAAACAGAGTTAGTTGGGGAGAGTGTCAGTTACTGACTAATTCCTATTTGGTGGAGAGAGAGGATTCAAGAAACAAATGTGAAGAGTGTTTTGAGATCCGAGTTTTGTATTTCTTCTTAAAAAAATAAAATTTTTCACTAACATGAAAAAAAAAACAATTTATTTTTTATCAGGTTGACCAAGTAATTAGGTGCTTAGCTAGTGGGAGGTCTAGAATTAGTTATTCTGTTTTTATGAATCAGGGGATTAGTTTTGTATCATGGTATTTATAGATTTCCATATTTAATTTTTTTTCTTGTATTATTTCATAATGAACCTCCAAAACGATGGCTCGGAATGTAATTTTTAGTTTAATTTTAATTTAATAAATATCTAATTCTAGAATGATGTAAGTTTTTTTTAAATCATGTTTTCATGATTAAAAAATATTCTTTTCTCTTATCAAAATCCTAACTAAAATATCCTTTGAATTTCTTGACACTCTTCAGGTGCATTTATGTAGGACAAAGTCATCACGTTGATCATTTCAAAAATGCTTAAAAGTCTCACATTTGAATTATAAATATGAACGTTATTCCAGTGGAGTAGGAGGATGCAAAATTTTTCTATCACAGCACTACTTCTTATTTTTTAGTTTTAACCAAAATATTAGCTTTTTCGTCATTAAATTCTCATGTCTCATTATCATATTTTTAGTTTTTATTCATAAAGACATTAAAAAGTGCTCAAGGTAAAGCTTAAGTATTGTTTTCAAATGCTCATTCTATAGACTATAGTCTTTTACTAAGAGAAAATAATCCTCTACAAGTAATTTAGTCTGAGCAATATGCTATTCTTCAATCTTATTGTTTTATTTTTATTATTGAAAAAAATATTTAATTTTAAACCTCTGGCACGGTAAGAAGAGACTTTTTGAGAAAAACATTATAAAGGGACTTTATTGTCATATTTTAGTACGTACCACCAGCAGCAAATCACCTCGAATAACAAATGTCTACTGGCAGAATCAAGATTAGTTATTAATGATGATTAAATAATACTTAGTATACACAAATACACCTTTTAAAGAATATATGGCTTAAAGCCATATACCCATTTTAATTAACATTAATAAATAGATTTCATGGCCTACACAAATAGATACACCAATTTGAGAGGTTCTTAAGCCTTAAGGAAGGCATCAATCATCATTAAATTCTCAAAGCCAGTCCCAAGAAAATATAAAAATAGAAGAGTACAAAATTTGGAAAAAATAAATAAGGCTAAATATCATAAACGCCCCTTCACTTTGGATGATTATCAGAAAACCCCCTTAACTATGAAAATACCAGAAAACCCTCTTAACTTTAGGCGTTATCAGAAAACCCCATTAACTTTGAGGTTTATGAAAACCCCTAAATTAGGGGTTTCTGATACAATCTGAAAGTTAAAGGCGGTTTTCTGTTAAAATCAGAAAGTTAAGGGGGTTTTGTGATAATCCCGATACTTAAGTGGGGTTTTCTGATATTTTGAAAGTTAAGGGGTTTTCCGGTAATTTTCCAAAAGTAAGGGGTTTTCTGATATTTAGCCAATATAAATAACTATATTTGTGGGTGCACGTGAGCTGCACTGGATCCTACTCTCTGAAAAAGTGCGGAGTTGGGTAAGCAAAGGAATCACGTGCGCCTCGCCCAAACTGAGCGATCGCTCAAACTGAGCGATCTTGCTTTGAATCCTTCATTGGTCCTCTTTCGCTGGTCGAGAATTTGATAATGGGCCGAGCAAAATATTGAGCTAAAGTCTTATTATGCATGGCCCAGACCAACTAAAGTTCACAGGGTAAGATTTGTCCCACCTTTTATTTTGTTTCGGCTTTTATAACTCCAATTAATCATCAAATTGTTCCAACGCATTTCCAGATCAACCTCTCAAGCTTTGTGGAGTAAGTATTATTATGAGTTCATTCCCTAGAATATTCCTTCTCAACAACTTCCCTCTGGGATATGGATCCTCTTTATTGTAGTTTGATTAATATAAGATAACTTTCATAGTCATAATGGTTTGCTAAATAATTGCGTCATTCTCAAAAATATATAATATTGGGATCTTTCGATATTAGACCCTCAAAAATCTTTATTACTTAAAATTAATCCCTCAAATCATTGAATTACTATTAGGTTTTCACCAACTCTTTCATTTGCTACTGTTAGTTTTAATTGAGCGGATTAATTTGAAATAACTTATAAGAATCGGATGACCTAACAATAATTTCCATACTTTGAGAAACCAATTCTCAAACAATTTATTAGAATTGAGGGACATAGTAGTAATTTCAATCGTTTTGAACGACTAATTTCAGAATATAGATTTATTCCAATTTAGCGTTTCTTAGTCATATATAGCTCCTTCGTCAGCAGCTTAATTCACACGTTAACCACGTCCGCGGATACTGACGGTGGCAATGGGTCCGCAACATCCTTATATTTTATCATAAACATATCCATGGCTTACTACAACGACTGTTAAGATTTATTATTATTATTCGTATAATTAAATTATAACCAAGGTGGATAATGTCAAGAGAAGACAATTATTTTTTCTAGGAGAGCAGGTATGGATTTTGACTCGACCTGTGTTAAAACAAAAAGTCAAGGGAATATGTCATCAGCATATATATATATATATATATATATATATATATATATATATATATATATATATATATATATATATATATATATATATATATATATATATATATATATATATATATATATATATATATATATATATATATATATATATATATATATATATATATATATATATATATATATATATATATATATATATATATATATATATATATATATATATATATATATATATATATATATATATATATATATATATAAAAGAAAAATGTAGAAAGCTTGCAAGCGTAAATTTTATGTTTAGTAGTGATGTGTATTATTCTCATCCACTCTCCAACCCATGTGGATGTGGTCCTCATTTGAATGAGTGGATGAAAATGAACACATCACTACCAAGTCTAAAACTTGTTTATTTTGTACTAAGTTCCTATATATATATATATATATATATATATATATATATATATATATATATATATATATATATATATATATATATATATATATATATATATATATATATATATATATATATATATATATATATATATATATATATATATATATATATATATATATATATATATATATATATATATATATATATATATATATATATATATATATATATATAGTTTTTATTCATAAAGACATTAAAAAGTGCTCAAGGTAAAGCTTAAGTATTGTTTTCAAATGCTCATTCTATAGACTATAGTCTTTTACTAAGAGAGAAAATAATCCTCTACAAGTAATTTAGAGGGTGTTTGGGAAGGCTTATTTTTAAGCTTTTAAGTTATGCTAGCTTTTAGTGGCTTTTGCATAAAATACTATATAAATTATTTGATTTGAATAGTAATTTGTTTGGTCAAACATAGCTTTTAAATGAGCTTATAGGTAGTTTTCAAAAATGTACCATTTTTAAGGACTTATGCTAACTTATTCATTTTACCAAACGGATAGAAATGAAAGTTAGCTTAAATCTCAAAAATAAGTCAAACACCCTCTTAGTGAGCAATATGCTATTCTTCAATCTTATTGTTTTATTTTTATTATTGAAAAAATATTTAATTTTAAACCTCTGGCACTGTAAGAAGAGACTTTTTGAGAAAAACATTATAAAGGGACTTTATTGTCATATTTTAGTACGTACCACCAGCAGCAAATCACCTCGAATAACAAATGTCTACTGGCAGAATCAAGATTAGTTATTAATGATGATTAAATAATACTTAGTATACACAAATATACCTTTTAAAGAATATATGGCTTAAAGCCATATACCCATTTTAATTAACATTAATAAATAGATTTCATGGCCTACACAAATAGATACACCAATTTGAGAGGTTCTTAAGCCTTAAGGAAGGCATCAATCATCATTAAATTCTCAAAGCCAGTCCCAAGAAAATATAAAAATAGAAGAGTACAAAATTTGGAAAAAATAAATAAGGCTAAATATCATAAACGCCCCTTCACTTTGGATGATTATCAGAAAACCCCCTTAACTATGAAAATACCAGAAAACCCCTCTTAACTTTAGGCGTTATCAGAAAACCCCCATTAACTTTGAGGTTTATGAGAAAACCCCCCTAAATTAGGGGGGTTTCTGATACAATCTGAAAGTTAAAGGCGGTTTTCTGTTAAAATCAGAAAGTTAAGGGGGGTTTTGTGATAATCCCGATACTTAAGTGGGGTTTTTCTGATATTTTGAAAGTTAAGGGGGTTTTCCGGTAATTTTCCAAAAGTAAGGGGGTTTTCTGATATTTAGCCAATATAAATAACTATATTTGTGGGTGCACGTGAGCTGCACTGGATCCTACTCTCTGAAAAAGTGCGGAGTTGGGTAAGCAAAGGAATCACGTGCGCCTCGCCCAAACTGAGCGATCGCTCAAACTGAGCGATCTTGCTTTGAATCCTTCATTGGTCCTCTTTCGCTGGTCGAGAATTTGATAATGGGCCGAGCAAAATATTGAGCTAAAGTCTTATTATGCATGGCCCAGACCAACTAAAGTTCACAGGGTAAGATTTGTCCCACCTTTTATTTTGTTTCGGCTTTTATAACTCCAATTAATCATCAAATTGTTCCAACGCATTTCCAGATCAACCTCTCAAGCTTTGTGGAGTAAGTATTATTATGAGTTCATTCCTAGAATATTCCTTCTCAACAACTTCCCTCTGGGATATGGATCCTCTTTATTGTAGTTTGATTAATATAAGATAACTTTCATAGTCATAATGGTTTGCTAAATAATTGCGTCATTCTCAAAAATATATAATATTGGGATCTTTCGATATTAGACCCTCAAAATCTTTATTACTTAAAATTAATCCCTCAAATCATTGAATTACTATTAGGTTTTCACCAACTCTTTCATTTGCTACTGTTAGTTTTAATTGAACGGATTAATTTGAAATAACTTATAAGAATCGGATGACCTAATAATAATTTCCATACTTTGAGAAACCAATTCTCAAACAATTTATTAGAATTGAGGGACATAGTAGTAATTTCAATCGTTTTGAACGACTAATTTCAGAATATAGATTTATTCCAATTTAGCGTTTCTTAGTCATATATAGCTCCTTCGTCAGCAGCTTAATTCACACGTTAACCACGTCCGCGGATACTGACGGTGGCAATGGGTCCGCAACATCCTTATATTTTATCATAAACATATCCATGGCTTACTACAACGACTGTTAAGATTTATTATTATTATTCGTATAATTAAATTATAACCAAGGTGGATAATGTCAAGAAGACAATTATTTTTCTAGGAGAGCAGGTATGGATTTTGACTCGACCTGTGTTAAAACAAAAGTCAAGGGAATATGTCATCAGCATATATATATATATATATATATATATATATATATATATATATATACACACACACACATAGAGAGCAGGCTCCTAAACTTAAGTTCTTGGGAGGAGTGTCATCATCTTTATATCCATTGATCTTGCATTGAGATCGTGAAATCAATGCACACAAATCTCAAAGTGGGCTTTATATCTTTCACGGATCCCAAGGCAACATCAATGGATAAAAAGTTGGTGGACAAATACCTTCTATCCACTTAAGTTTATAGTAGTTTTACTATATATATATATATATATATATATATATATATATATATATATATATATATATATATATATATATATATATATATATAAAAGAAAAATGTAGAAACTTGGTACCAAGCATAAATTTTATGTTTAGTAGTGATGTATTATTCTCATCCACTCTCCAACCCATGTGGATGTGGTCCTCATTTGAATGAGTGGATGAAAATGAACCACATCACTACCAAGACAAAACTTGTATTTTGTACTAAGTTCCTACATATATATATATATATATATATA